>JAOXYL010000065.1:14725457-14741508 GCA_028564955.1 Terapon puta | reverse complement strand
TCATGTTCTTCCCCTACGCTCATTTTCTCCTCTCCCCTGCTGTGTCATCCTCATGCAGAGACACATATTATTCTCTTTCTCCCCCACAGCGGCTCCAACAGTCGTGCATTTAAGATTGCCGGCCTGACGACACTGGCGTGCCTGCTGCTGGCCAGCCAGGTCTTCACTGCCTACATGGTGTTCAACCAGAAGCAGCAGATCCACACGCTGCAGAGGAACTCCGAGAGAATGGGCAAGCAGCTGAGCCGCCCAGCAAAGGGTAAAAGCAGGCATTCAAGTCCTAACGATCAGACAGAAAAGGGAAAAGGCCCAAGTAGCCAGCTGATGAGTAATAGTCTTTGTCAGACAGGAGGAAGAGAAAGAGGAGGAGGAATGAGGAGGCGTAGGGAGGAAGTGAGAGTTTTCTTTAAGGAACTTGATCTGAAAGCTGGAGAGCGAAATGAAAAATGTTGTGGTGATTCAAAGGGGGGAAATAAAGTGTGTGCTATTCTTATGCTGATATTCTCATTACAAGCAGTGGCGTGTTGTTGAGGTGCCAGAATATGTCATCAAGTATTCAACACTTCTGGCACAGTGTCTGTGATTAAAAACATTTTTTTTATGAGCTGCCAGAATTTGAAACATTAGTCTTCACATGTTTTATCTATAGTTGTTTTCATCATTTAAAAAAAAGGTGGTTCATTGATTAACTTTGGTTATTGTATGTCTGTGGTGCCACAGCTGTGGCTCCAATGAGGATGCACATGCCCATGAACAGCCTCCCTCTGCTGATGGACTTCACCGCTGATGTGGATGCCAAGGCACCCAAGACACCCATGACTGTAGGTTTCCACCTGCCTGCTGGAAAAATGCTCATTTAACTGCATCTAGATGGCAACAAACTCACTGCCCTGGATGGTGAATCACCAAATGAATACATTTCAACATGAATGCAAACAACCACTCTGAATCATGTGCCTCTTCTGTTCCCTCCCCTCAGAAACTGCAGGACACCGCTATGGTCAGTGTGGAGAAGCAGCTGAAGGAGCTCATGCAGGTATGTTACACTCTATGTCCTCTTGGTCCTTAGGTTGCTAGCGACATGGCGCCACTCAGCTCTGGTTATGTTTCACACAGGACGCCCAGCTGCCGCAGTTCAACGAGACCTTCATGGTCAACCTGCAGAGCCTGAAGCAGCAGATCAATGAGAGCGACTGGAAGGTAGAACCTTGTGCACATTTGCATGGAAACAACTGAAACAAAAATAGAAATCAAATTCTAATGAAAAATGGTTTCTTTGTTTGCTTATTTTGCACTCTGCAGAGCTTTGAGACCTGGATGCGCTACTGGCTGATCTTCCAGATGGCCCAGCAGAAGCCTGTGCCCCCAACAGCTAATCCAGGTTACTGGATTAGCTTTCTTTCCTTTACGAATATGAACAACTTTATTAATCCCAAAGGAAATCGTTCTTTACATTGTAGTATTAAGCTGATGTTCTTATCCAGAGTGGTGCTGTGACAGTAGGCCCTTGGCTGTATCTACATTGCTGTGGTGATATTGATGTAAGAGAAGTATACAGAGTAGACATAAAGTATGGAATGCAGGAGTTTGCAAGTTGCATACCAAGATCACTTTTACCATAATTTTGGTGCAAAAGGCTGACTTAATACATAACAGATACTGCTTTTGCTTCATGCTCTGCTCTGAGCTATTAGGAGCATTTAGAGGAGAGGTTCTTATATTTAGCAATGGGTAAAATCACCTTTCTTGGTTTTTTTTTGTTTTACGTTTATCAGGGTTAAATTTGAAACATACATTCAGCCTAGCCTGAAAGGAGTAGTTTGACATTTTGGGAAGTACATGAGAAGATCAGTACCACCAGCTTAGCATAACATCTGTCATCAGCACCTATAAATCTCACTACTTAACAGATTGTGCACATAACATTTGTCAGTCTTCGTGTTCAACAAGTACTCCACTTCCAGAGCCACCAACCATAAACACAAAACTGACTCTTACTGTCTCCATTCTTTCCATCCTGCAGCCACCTTGATCAAGACCAAGTGCCAGGTGGAGGCAAGTGGATTCAGCAAGATCGGTTCCTACCTGCCCCAGTGTGACGAGCAGGGCAACTACAAGCCCATGCAGTGCTGGCACGCCACCGGCTACTGCTGGTGTGTGGATGGGGATGGCAAAACCATCGACGGCACCACAATGCGCGGCCGCCCTGATTGTCAGAGAGGTAGGGGACATGAATTGAAGGACTACTTTTGATTCAACGTTGCATTTGTGGCTTTTTTAAAAAAGTATTTTTGGATGAACAAAAGTAGCTTAAATACCCCAATTTTTTTTCTGCTCATCATAGGCTCATTTCCCCGTCGCATGGCGCTTGCACCCAGCCTGATGCAGAGGACCATCAGCGTTGATGGTGAGTGTCTTGGATGAGGTTTTTGTGGGTGGGTGAATATATTGTTGGCCACTACGCATCATCACTTATTATCTTTTTCTATTTTCCAGAGTAAAAAGAGTTCCAAAGAACCCTCTCTCTGAATGCTCAGAAATCTTCGCAGACGTAAGAAATCAGCCATTTTAAGCTGGATGCTGACCCACGCATAGTAATGGATTTGATACCTGATCAGTTCTTCCTCTATGTACTCTCGTGATTTGAACCCTTTTGCTGGCTGCTTGACATTAAATCAAAAGAAGCCTGTTACGATGCAATGCTTGAAATGTTTGAATTTTTTCACTTTTTTAATTTCGGGGTGTCCTCATTGGCATTTTATTCCAGGTGTTCATATTATCTGCAGTACATTAAAGTATGTGTGTTCAAAGTGTTTGTCTCTAAAGAATGCTTAAAAGGTCGGCTCATCCAAATTACATATCATCTTCCCATCTGCTAGTATCTAAACGGGTAGTTCAGGTTCTACCCACTGCAATGAAGGAGAATGAAGTTTGTTTATAGGGCACACAGCACTGAAAAATTTAAGTGAAAAGCGTAAACAGCCAAGACTCTTTCAAGACGCAGTGTCCCCTGTTTCTCTGAGTAATCCACGAACCACACTTGGGATGGTTTTCACAGAAACTATTTCTCAGGCAGATCATAGTTTCAATAAAAATGTTCCCAGTGATGTCTGTGGGTTCTTCAGTGCTACGAGCACCACACAAACAGCCCAGCCAAATAACACCAAAAATATCTGCACGTTTAACTGCATCAGTGTTTAACAAGAACGATGGTTGTTTCCTGTTTTATTTGTGTAATTTGGGTGAACCGGTCCTTTAAAAATGTAAAAGTATGAAAATGTGATCTTTCTATGTAGGTGTGTGTTGAGGAGGCTAAATAAAGTTTTCCTAACAGTTTGTTTCCATTGTAATACATCCCGTATGTTCAGCCCCAGTCAGGTTTTATTGAGGAAAAAAGTGGTCGATAAAATAAGGCACAAATGAACTGCAGACCTGGTGGGATGCAGTAACACTGATCATATAGTTGTGGATTTTCTCTTTCTGGTTTCAAAGTAGCTTGGTCATTTGAGTATATTTCATTCCTTTGATTCTCATTCAACCTGCTGTACTTGATTTTACAACCACACATCCCTCTTCATCACATTCTTTGAATTATTAGCAAAATGTACCTGAAGTATCAAAAGTAAAAGCGCTCATTCTGCAGAAGCATACTCCCTGTCAGTGTTTGTCAATTAAATATGATGTTTTTGAGTTATATTTTACTGCTATAAATGTTGAAAAGTGAGCTAATGTTAACTAGATGAAGCAACTGTAGTTTAATCTACAGAATTGTTTCATGGTCTATGAGATCATTAGACACCATAGGTTTATAGCCTCTAGCCCTGTAACACTGATCTGCAAAAAGCCTATGTGTCATGAGCTTGGCAGATGTTGATTAATACAATTAATACATTTATCATAGAGAGCAGGAGAATGTTCTCAACCCATAAAGGAACACTCAGTCCTCAGTTTATCAGAAACATCCACATTCAAAATCACCAGATGTGGTGATCATGGTGGTTTTCACTGGATGTTAAACACTTTAAGTAACTGAAGCTGTAGAGAAATGTAGTGCAGTGAAAAAGTACCCAGATAACAAAAAGCTGCTTTGAATGGAAATACTTGACTTTGTGCTTGAGTACAGTACTTGAGTAAATGTACTTAGTTATATTCCACCAACTCAGCTTTGACAGACTTCAGACCTGCACAGGTCATTTGCTCATATTATTGAGAGATTCAAATCTGCCAGCATAGCTTTGATGTGTGTACACACAAAGACAAACAAATCTGTGGATTTGGGAAATTCAGCCCTGACTTGGGGAAGTACAGTTTATCCTTCAACGTAGATCTTTCTCTTTTTTTGTACTGGTGTGAGGAAAAAGAAAATGAGAAGTCATGTGAGAACAAATACACTGAGTTTTTAGTCACGACCTGAGACAAACAGTCAACACCTGCAGCTGAACTGACTGAAGGGTAAGTGCTCCTTTTGAAAACACAGATTGTTAAATTTGTGTTCTTCTAATGTATTTTTAGGACCAGTTGTTACTCTAGATTTTCATTTTAGATGTGATGTGGAATTGTGAGACATCTTTGCATCTTTTAACTTGTTTTAAACAACTTTGAAATTTGAGTAAAGACCACAATGCAAACCATATTTAGGAATGAATGATATGAATAATGAATTATTTGAATAAAATAAATATGTTCCGCTTTTGATTTAACCCAAATCCTGCATATAAGAAAAGTTTCTTTTTTGTTCACAAAGTTTCACCTCTCTTTTAAATGTCTTTTTGAGGACCAGTTTTATTTAAAATTCTTTCCTCTTTGGATCTTTTCATTTTCAGGTGTTCCTCCTACTTACCATGACCTTGAATCAGAGAGTGATTTTGCTCCTGTTGGGACTTGTCATCACACCAGGAGAGTCCACTGCTTTTTGTGTTTTAATCCAAGATATGACTCGTTGTTTGTGCAACATCGGGGACACCAGTGGCATCCTACAAATTGAGCGTTGTGGACCTACTGTGGAACTGGAGCTGAGAGATGGCAAACTGGACATATTTGAGATGGCTTTTACCAGTCCAGCCTCAGTTCTTCAGTTCCTCCAGAAAGATAAAATCATTTTCAGCAATGTCACAATCTCTTTCAACACACAACTGAACGGACTTTTTTCAGTTGCTCTCCAGGAATACCTGATTTCACAGGTTTTAAGCCCACTGACATCTGAAATTAAGGCCTTTCGATTGGAAGAGACGACAGTGGACGCCTCTTTCCTCCAGCCCTCCTTACACGTGCTTCACCACCACTTTCTTGGCTCCCTGAAGTCTCTTGCCCTTGTTCGTGTTGGCATGGTTGAGATCGACTGCTACTGGGCTCAAAGAGTAAAGTCTCTGTCTCATCTGGACCTCTCAGAGAACCCCATCTCTTACACTGGCCTGCAGAACATCACTCATTGCCCCTCCCTGTCATTTGCATCCCTGATATCTCTTCATCTTAGAAACAGCAGCCTCACCTCCCTCCAGTCTCTCTGCGCACCTTTGACTCTCGCCCCTGCCCTCACCGAGCTCGATGTCAGCGGGAACAATTTCTCCGTCTTCCACTATTCCCGCTGCCTCCAGGCGAAACGGCTCAGGATGCTCAATCTCTCCCACTCAGGGATCACAGACGTTGGCTCGTTATTCTCTGCATCTCTGGAAGAACTTGACCTCAGTTATAACTCTCTGGAGGTGTTCAATAACCCGCCGCAGACCCTGAAGAAGCTGCATTTGTCTAATAACCTCCTCATTCGTCTGCCATCTCTGGGCAACCTGTCTCATCTGCAGGAGCTAAAGGTAGATGGTAACCAGCTCGCCTTCTTGATAAACGAGTCGAGTGGCAGTCTGGGCACCCTGAAGCAGCTCGACGTTCTCCGTGCAGGGAGGAACCCTTATCAGTGTGACTGCGGCCTCAGAGAGACCGTCATATTCCTGGACAACGCGGATGGCATCTCCGTGGAGGACTTCCCTGAGGAATTTCTGTGTGCCACGCCAGTGACCCGGCATGGGACCCAGATAATGAACTCGTCCTTCGACATATGTGTGAATGTGACTAGTGGGACACATCGTCCCAGCCCACCTCTCTGTCTGACCCTCTTTACAGGTTTGTTGTCACACCTGATTCGTCTTTGTTAATTCTGACTGCAGACAGCATCCTCATTTGGGTTACACTTTCTAAAGAGGAAGGGTTTAGCTAATGGCTTAACGTTATTTCGTTATTTCTCATATCTATCCACATAATCAAAGGTAAAATCCCTTTTTGCTGATCAGACTGTGGGACTGCTTTCCCCTCAGTTATTTAACATTTTAATATTTATCTATTATTGATGCATTTAACTTTAAAATCATGAAAACTTTACTCTTACTAATTACTACTAATGACTGGTTACTACTAATTGCTGTTGATGAATGTCTATCAACCATTAATAAAGTGATTACGTACAACTTAGTCCCCTTTTAATGTTTGCCTTATTAGATGTATGTTCCCTTGTGAATAAAAAACTAAAAAAATTAGAATAAATCACTTTTTAATAACCCTGTATTGTAACTTTTTTAATTCTGCTTGTAGACCTACATGTTAAAATTGAATGATTAAATAAATCTGGATGATTCATACATTTCTCTGTCTGTTATGTACTCCAACAGTAAAGACACAATTATACAAAACAATAAAAATGTTTGAAGGAAATTATTTATTTCCATCTTGACCTTTCTGTCCATCTTGGTAACTTAACCAGTGAAAGTGGATTCCAGTTCATTAATATTTCAGTGTAGTGTAATGAAATCTAGGTGACCCAGTGGCTGTGGTGCACATACGCAAGGAATGGCCACTGTGAACATGAGCACACCTGTAAGTACCCTTTTTGCAACCACATTCGTGTGTAAATTAGGAGAATTAATATAGATTTATTTGATTTTTATATTTTTTGATCAATTTCCACGTGTCCAGGTGTCTGAGGGAGCTGAAAAAGTGCGAGTGGGAGTTGTACTCACTACAGTCCCAGGTAAAGCAATGACAACAATGTAAAATTAGTAATTTTGCTATGCTGTCACTGGGGATTTGTGTTTTTTCAATACACAGAGGGTGAAGACTGTGTAGTTATTGGTGAAGGAGGACGTGATGTGGACTACAAATCGGCAAAGGATGAGGTAAAACGTTTGAATTCACTCACTGCTTCAACCGACGTTTGGCAAGCCGCTGTCTGAATACTCTCACTGTTAAAATGCATTTTCTAATCAGGAAGCAAAGTCCTTCACGTTTGACCAGGTTGTCAGTGTCAACAACATACAGGTATAAAAGACCCTCTGACTTATGATTTACACCAGTTTGACTATTATAATCTAAGCTACTCTTTACAGCTTTTCATTGCAAACTATGTGTGAAAATTAAAAGTCTGAGTACAAATCTGCAGAGTTTCCACCCCAAGCTCCTGCAGCCTCTCACTGAGTCCATATCCAGTGGTTATAACGCGGCGCTGCTATTATGTGGGGCCCCCGCAGGGAAGATTAACACTCTGATTGACCACAGTATCATCAAGCAGGTAGAAACTGCACTTAATAGTGGCAAATTTTCATGTTTTTCTCATCATTAATCTTACTGTCTTGACTCTTTCTCAGGTCTTGACTAATGTGTTTAGTTGTATGTCATCACAAGTGAAAGAGGAGTTGTTCACCTCTGTTTCATTCCTACAGGTTTGGCCTTTTTTTTAAACAACATGATCCTCAAATTGCATCTAACAGTTTTGTGTAGGATAACCTCTGATGTTGTCAATGTCAGTTTAGTCCAGATGGCAGTGCTGTGGATCTCCTGAGCCCCAGTAAACAGACTCTAAAACTTGTGACACATCCTGTCCTCGGAAGGTGAGTCCAGATGATGACCACTGGAATGCGATAACATCAAATTCACATTTATCCACCCGTGCCTTTTTCCTCCCTCAGTCTTGCTGGAGGTTTACGTGAGGTGTGTGTGCATTCAGCAGAGGAGGCTTACGCTGTATATGAAAAACATAGGGAGACACTCAAAGCCAACGCAGGCTTCATTTCCAGCAGGTAAGTCAAGTAAACTCAGATCATGTAATCCATTAACTAAATTACCTTGAATGGGTTCATTGCTACGGTGAATCTAGATAGAGGCTGTGGCATGAATGACAGGATTGTCACATTTCAGATTTATCTCATCATGTTGTTGTATGCCCTGCCATTCAGGTGGCTCCTTCCTGCACTTTACAAATGAAGGTTGTCTACATGTTGTGCCTTTCCCAGATGCAGCTCACTGTTTTCAGTGGCCGTTGAATGGAAACTCCATCCGGAGGAGGTGGAGTCAGAAGTGTGCCGCAGCAGACTGCAGCTGTTCCGCCTGGCAGGAGGAGCCAGCAGGACTGACCTCAGAGGGTCGGTCATATACAGACAGCTATCTATTACATGGGCAAGAGGAACAAAAATGATATCCAAATGTTTGACTGAGTGTATAAAGTGCTATAATGATTGTGGCCACCATATTGCTCATATTACTTGATACCAATATAATTTAACCACTCCAGAAAAAACACTGAATGGCTGAAGACAAAAATATGCTTCAAGAAAAATGGACCAACTTCTACTTTGTCAGACCAGTTACAAATCCTTTGATCTTTTCCAGTGCAACCCTCAGTCATATGCCGGCTTCCAAAATCGGCACTCAGTTATGTAAACTTTGAGAACCTCTGGTATATAATATGTATAATTAGCATGTGGTGCTAGTGAATGGTGATAGTTTAATACTCTGCAGAGTCAGCCCACTGGTGAAGGTCATGGATCAAACCCAATGTGAAGCCACAGCAAGCGACGAGCTCCTCCCTTTCCTCCTGAAGAACGCCTTAACAGGAAACAGTAGGACAGTCCTCATCTACTGCATCCACCCTCAAGGTCAGTGGTCCTCTTGGGGGTCCAGTCGCATCCACATGACAACAAACGTTTGAGCATAGATTTGACTCTCTTTCTCCATCAGGTCTGCTAGATGACGAGACCCCCTCTGCTTTAGCTTTGGCCCAGAAAGCAGGAGGTTTGGTAACTAAGGCCACTGCCGAGCGCTGGTGTCCGGGGGCAACAGAGCGAGAGATCAGAGATAAAATCATGGAGCTAAGAGCTGCGATGATGTCACAGGGGGGAAATGAGTTTCACAGTACCCTCAAGCTTGCAGAGCTGACCCAAAACCTGCAGGTGATCCATGATGAGCCTGATACCAAACAGTTTGCTCTCACCACCTTCCTCTGCACACACTAATTGAGCTCCCAGTTCAAACACGTTCTGTGATCTCTCCAACAGATTGTGAAGAATCAGTCATGGGAGAAGAGGAGGGAAGAGTCAAAAGAGATAAAAGGCAAAGCACAGGTTTCGGCCTAAATTATTCACTTTTCCACTTGGGTCTAGCAAAATGATAACAAATGGCACATCTTCCCAACATAATGGAGCAAATATCATGTTTTGCATTGACTTGGCAGAGCAGGCAGACCCCAAATAGCAACTGGCACAGCAGTGATCAGAGGGAAAGCACTGACACGATGAAATATTTACAAGACCAGCTGAAACAAGAAATGGAGGAGCATATCAGAGGTAATTTGCTGTGATATAATAATGTGTCGACTTACATATATATACCATATAGAGACATCTGTTTCTGTGCTTGTTTGTCAAATCCGCAGAGGGTAAAGGGAATGTGGAGAAAGTCCAGGAGAGAGTAGCAAGAATCCAGCAGCTGAGGGAGGCACTCAGAGAGGAGATACTGAAGAATGGAACTGCAACAGAGATATCTGACCTCTGTCAGCAGGTAACGCACTCTATGCCATTTTACATGTGACATTGTATACCTATGCATCTCACTGGGCAAAGTGTTCACACGGATTTATGAATATCATATTATATACATAAAAGATTCATGTGTGCAAGATTGGACATGCTACACTGAGATGTATTTTGCCAATTCAATGCTCAGTCCCAGTTAGAATACAACGAAGCACGGGAGCGGAGGAGGCAACTTAAAGAGGACCACGGGAGATTAATTCAGGAGGAGGTGGAGAAGATGGAGAGGGACTTGGCACAGGAACAGCTACCAGTGAGATAATGAGATACACTGTTGTTTAACATTATTCAGTTTGTGATCTATCTTAGCTGAGGATGCTGAGTCAGTTTAAATTAATGCAGGGCTGGATTTATGGTGGGCAGCGGAAACCACTGCATTTGCAACTTAATTCTATTATTTGCTTTGCATTTTTTTATGGTTTCATCCATTCCTCTGCTAGACAGACGGCCCCCAGAGAGAGCTGCTGGTTCTGACCAGAGAGAGACAGGCCCTGGTGCTGCAGATAGAGGCCCTGCGCGCTGAGGCCCAGCAGGCTGAAAGAGACCTGCAGAATCAATATCACAGACACCAAACAGAGCTGCACTGTCTAAGAGAAGAAAGCCTGCAGGTGGGAGCTCGTGGGATCCGCGAGAGGACACTGATTCAAATAACATGTCGGCATTTCTTCTTCTTTCTGCTTATTCCTGCCACGCAGAGTCACAGGGTGCTGGAGCCTATTCCAGCTATCATTTGGGCGAGAGGCGGGGTACACCCTGGACTGGTCGCCAGTCAATCACAGGACTGACACAAAGACAGACAACCACTCGCACTCACATTCACACCTAGGGGCAATTTAGAGTTGCCAATTAAGCTAACCTGCATGTCTTTGGATTGTGGGAGGAAGCTGGCGTACCCAGAGAGAACCCACCCCTCTTGCTGTGAGGCGACAGTACAAACCACTACACCACCGTGCCGCCCCTGTCAGTATTTACTTTTCATCAGTTCATTACTGCTTTTATTGCCAAAAGACATGATTTGGTCTTCATACAGTAAGTAAATGTGTCTGCATGAGTATTGAGATGGTACATGTTTGTACTGGTGTGTAAATATTGGCGTTTGCTAATGCAGTGAAGCATTGATAATGTTGGATACAATAAATGTGTTAATTATGATCAATGTGTGCTTTTGCATGTACTTTGGGTAGACATATTTGTAATCCATATTTTACGAGACTTAGGAGTCACTGCAGTCCGTGCTTAAGAATCACACAATGATAACTTTTAATGCAACATTTTTTTAAAAAAAGGTCATAAAAGAGGACATTTTATGATATAACTGTCTGTTTTGCTCAGTCAAACTGCAGCTGTTTGATAAAATGTTCACATAGAGAAGAATCTTTGGCCGTCCTGCCTCCCTCCTTCATCACCACAAAGCATTTTCTGTGTTATCTGTTCTTGCTGCTCTTTAGGTGTTCAGGGTGTTTCGTCGGGTAAGTGAGGAGCAGCGGAAGATGTCAGAGGGCAGATACAGAAGCGTGCTGCTGGAGGCTGTGCAGGACGCCGTCTACCTGTCTGCCCAGAACCAGCAGCTCCAGGCTGACAACAAAGAACTCCGTAAAGGTCAGCGCTTGTTCCTTAACCCCGACCGGACTGCCTGTTTTATTAAAGATAGAGCTTCAGTGTAACCCTAACCTCTGAGGTAAAGTGTGACAGGACTGCTGAGAGATGATTCTTCCTCCCGCTGGCATTTACAAGTTATTTTTCTTTAACAGCATTGGGAGAATTAAAGGATACTCTGGCTGTGCGAGGTGATCCAAAGGCTGAACTATTACCCCAGCAACAATGAATATAGAACTACTTTCATGAATCGGCGTGTAAATGTAAATGATGAGAAATAAACTGTTTTTAACTATTTATTGTTTATCATTAAAACACTGTGTAACACTTTGATATTATCTTTGACATTGTTCTTGGGAGAAATTGCAATACAAAACAAATATCTCCAAGATAATAGCAGCACTCTTCAGAAATGTCTCACTGAAGATTTAATCATGATAACTTGCATTGTTATTTCAATCTGCTTGCAATGGTGTAACAGAACTTATAAATTAAACTCTTCAGATGTTATCTAATTAGGCATCAGCTGATTGTTCACACATAATATGGTGCATGTGTTGGATTGTGGGTGTCAATGTCAGAAGGCAGATAAATAAAAAAAAGAAGGCAGGAAACAAACAACATCTGAAGCTCAAAAACCTGGAAGCAGACGTTTAGGTAGACTGTAAAGAGATCTTTGTAAAACTCAGCGGGCCTTGTGGTGTGCTCAGAGGCTTTCCTATCTGTAATAAAGGTAAGCTGCCAGTCCAATCATAGAAACGGGAAGAAGGAAAAAAGGTGTGAGCTGCAGCCCTAAGATGGCCCAAGACAGCAGAGCATTAACCAGCATGGAGCAGGAAATGACAAACAGTCTGGTGATCCCGCTGCCGTGCTTGAGCACCACGGACATCAGGAGTCCGTTAGCTGCCTGCCCTGCTATAATGGCCCAGACCACCCATGAGTACCCCTCCAGGAAGCTCTTCTCACTTGCCAGAAGGGAGAGGGAGGAGAGCCCGTTGACGGCCACACCGAACACGTAGAGGTAGAGATTCTGCAGGCTGAGGGGCAGCTCCTGGCTCTTCAGCACCCTCTCTGTGTAGACCGCTGCCAGCCCTGAAACACAGCAGTACACCAGCACAAGGAGAAGCCCCCAGGCTGTGACTCGGAGCTTGGGGCCTCCGTCAGATTCAGCCCTCTCTGGGTCCCCGAGGTCCAGGCTGCTGTAAGTGTGGCACATCCCCGCACCCATGAGGAGACCCAGACCCAACCACTGAGCAAAACGTAGCCTCTTGCCCAGGCAGAGGGAATACAGCAAGGCAGTGGAGGCAATTTTCAGGTTAGAGAGGACCTGGTACGAGCTCGGGTCCATGTAGGCCTGCATGAGGACCACCAGGTTGTTGTTGAGGGCGTAGAGCACGGCAGGGACCGCGTAGGGGGCCACGAGGATGAGAGGCGGAGGGGCTCGCAGGGCGGACGCAGCCCCGGTTAAAACCAGAGTTGCCAGAGAAATGAGGAGTTTGGCGAGCTCGATCATGACGACGCATGACGACGAGTTGAACGGGACCTGACCGTCCAACTTGGTGAGATTGATGAGCGGCGCATGAGAGCCGTAGATGAGAACCATGAGCCCAAAGAGGACGCCCCACTGGAGCCTTTTCACCCACTGTCTCCTGATCCTCGCTGGGGAACTGGACCCCACATTC
Source organism: Terapon puta (assembly GCA_028564955.1). Taxonomy (NCBI): domain Eukaryota; kingdom Metazoa; phylum Chordata; class Actinopteri; order Centrarchiformes; family Terapontidae; genus Terapon; species Terapon puta. The sequence continues at coordinate 14,728,382 of JAOXYL010000065.1, read as the reverse complement.
TGGATGACAATCATGCTCAATGACAAAATAAAACACTTAATTTCTAATAAATCTCACTTTAGTGCAAAAACCCTTCACTTTTTTGGCTGCTTTTCAATGAAACAGCTAGAAATCTCAACTATTTAACTATGAACTGTTAAATACTTATACACTGCTCTCTACCAGGCTTCAAAAAACTGCTTCAAGTTATGAAATCTGATGGACCAAACATTAAAACCCTGCAGGCACAAAGTCTCACATTGTGGGTAGATGTCAAACATGTACAGAGGTGGAAATGAAACTGCAGTATCAAACTGAACCTAAAACAAAAACAAATTTAAAAAAAAAAAAAACTAAAGCAAAAACTTTTGACTTTGAGTCCCCAAAGAAATTCCAGTTACATCACTAAATCCAGAGCCAGGTCTTCGCAGATGTCCCGAAGGCCGGTCCGCCACAAGCCACTGCCACGTCAGCGAGCTGCAGACAGCATCTCTCACTCTCGTACTCGAATTTACTTTGGTCCTTTTTTCAAGTTGTTCAGGTACTCTTTCACGGTCCGTTCAATGTTGGGCACTTGGTAGGTCTGTGCTGCATACATGCCGGTGACCGTTCCCAGCAGCACTCCCAGGATGGCGGAGGAGCGGAGCTTGGCCGCGACGTAGCCAGCCAGGAAGCCCTTCAGAAATGGAGATCCCAACACCGAGCCTCCCTGCAAGAGCAAAAAAACACACGACAGCAGGATTTTCAGCACACACACGGAAATAAAATTCAACACACCCAAAGTACATATTTAGCACAATTTAACATCATATCATCAACAATATAAACACATATAATATTCAGGATATTTTCCACAGTCAAAAGAGGACATTTAATTGAGGATTTACTGAGATAAGGACTTGTGTACCAAAAATGTTTGTTGCATTTCCACCTTAAGTGAGGAGAAAAGCATTCTAATGTAAGTCATGTAAAAAATGAGGGAAGACACTTTTTGTTTTGGACTATTCATACATGTATTTAAATTGATTTCATTCCCCATAAGAGGCGCAGTTTACCTGAGGGATCCCCACAGAAACCTCGTTCTCCACTCGCCTCTGGATTTCCTCCAGCTGATTTTTGAGCTGCGTCAGATCTTTCAGCTGTTTCAGAGGATCCTGAAAAAAATCAAAAGAAGATGTTTAATTTTATTATATGTTAAAATGAGAATAAATCAGCCTTTATGTGACTGTGGACAGCTAACTCCGCTGTGTGACTCGAAGTCCTGGCTTCCTCGCGAGCTACTTCACTGATAATTAAAAACACTAAGTTTTCTCCAAGTCTGCCCTGCTAGCTCTGAGGAGCGCAACTTAGCCGGCTCAGGAATCGATTCATTTCACTCGTCAGCCACCATCGCTTATTTGATTTCCCAGCCACCAGCAGCCGAGAGAAGACGGGTTTCTTCTTTTGTTTTAGTCCCCGTCCAGACGTTTGTTGTAACCAGAGGAAACACGTGAAGTAAACACATTTAAAGTCAGGGCACAGGAACTCACTCACCTTGTCATCCGCCATTTTTGCTCAGTGCGGATCAGCGCTCGGCTCGTAAGCCTGACACTTTTTCCTCCGCGCAGCTCGATTGTTTTGGTCTGATATTGGTATTTTAACCCGAAATTCAGATAAAAAAAATATTAAAAACTGATACACATACTTTTTACAGGTTAGCTAACTTTGTAGCTATCTGGGAAAGGTCTTTTAACAACTTGAATCACTTTGCAAAAATGAATGTTGTCTACTGCTTTTTCAAAATGTTAAATGACTATCCAACACACTTAGTAATATAGGTATGAACGCTACCGACATTAAACGAGTGTGTTTTTAATCTTTCAGCCATTTTTAGTTGCTGTCTGTAATAATTTTAACTTTTGATTTTAACTTTTTTCCAGTACTGGTTCTTTATTCATGAAGATTTCTGTTTTTACTGATTTGGCTCTTCCCCACATTTCCACGAATCCATGTTGTCATATTGTTCCACAGAAATACCGCATAAATAAATATGACTTAAGTGTATACAGGCTATGAAATATAAAGTTGAATGAATATAGAGATGACTGTAACATATAAAGCCGAATGTATAAATAAATATGACTGTATATATAAAGGAGACTGTATATAACGGTGGATGTGATACTTAAATATGATAAATCTTACACACAGTCTATGTGTTCGATCCATTAACTTTCTAAAAAGGAGACTGTATATAAAGATGCCTGTATGTACATCCTCACAGTCTGTGTGTTGGCCCATGTTTTATGAAGGGCGCCTTCTCGTGGCCACAACACGGAACCTAACGGTCTGAGGGACGCACGCAATACCTTCACGTGTCAAAAACGTCACTTGTGATTGGCTTACGCTTGTTTATTCCGGCATATGATTGGTTGACGACCATGGCAACAAGCCGCCATGTTTTTTATTTTATTCTATACAAGTCGACGACAAACGAAGACACTTTAAGTACATTTATGCGTCGATTAAATATGAAGTATAGATATTATTCAGTGTTACTAACTGTCGGCGCGCTATCTGACTATTTCGGGGACTCGTAAAGTTTGTTCAGAGCAGTTTGTAGCGCCTCGGGCCATCGTAGGTAAGGCTTCAATAAGAAGGCATTTCATTGGATAACTCACAGGCTGTGCAGGCAGTATAAAGACACGCCATTAAACCTGCTTGTAAAACAGGAAAGGAGCAGTGTTTTTAACATGATAGCCCTGCAGAATCATGTGCACGACAAGCGTCCATTCTGTTTTATTGAGACTGAGACACTGTATAGTTTATATTCTCTCTGCATGAAACACTAGACTGTGGTCACACTGTCCTACTTTGTTTCTTTTATTAGACAAAGTATTTCTTTACCTCTTATCAGATGACACACACACACGCACACAAACACACACGCACACACACACACACACA
>JAOXYL010000065.1:14710407-14720578 GCA_028564955.1 Terapon puta | reverse complement strand
GTATATCTGTCCTTGCATGTTATGTTGATGTCCTGTCCCCTAATATATGCTTGTGTGTGTGTGTGTGTGTGTGTGTGCGTGTGTGTGTGTGCCTCTTAGTACTGTCGCAGGACAAGAGGACTGCTGGCTGCTTACTGAGACGCTGATTCAGACGGCCTCTCTCCAGCTCAAGGTGTGCCTCAATGTTCAGTGTCTGGCCCTGCACAGCTTCACTGACCTGCATCCAGGTAAACAGCACCGCCATCACTTTGTTCAACTAGTTTTTTATCAAGCATTAAGCATCAAGGCCAAATAGAGCAGATTTTTCCATGCTCTTGGTTTATTGTCCTTTTTCATTTTACATTGTTTGTTCACTGTCCTATATGAGGCAGCTCGTATAGAATATCACAAACATGGTCAGATCAGATTCATGTCTGTTTTATAATCACACAATTTTCAGACATGTTGGCAATTATTCTTTACCTCAATTACAATCAGTAGATTGCTGGTTGGCCAAAAGGGGGCACCACAACTGTGAATTATGGCATTTAGTGCAGTGCCAGTTCAAAATGCCCCTATTTGAAAAGGTCTCTGGTGTTACTGTGTGCAGATTTCCTTAGAACCACATATCCAAACAACTTCACAATCGAAACAGCACTTCCTTGGGTCCTGAGCAAAACAACAGCTAAGTGTGCAGTCGGTCGGATGAATGGTTGTCAAGATAACCGAAGGACAGAGATAGACAAGACCATAAATGGTTTTGTCCCCCTTTTCTTGCAGTATTCATTTGTCACATATTTTGCCCTCTCACACTTCAGACACAGATGTTTTGTGAGAAATCTGAGGAAAACCAGCCCAAGTATTTGAAAGATGTCCTGCTTAATCTGATACTTTACAGCTTAATGTGGCAAATACATGTTTTAGATGCAGCATTAAGGCACAAAACTGCCGTCATTATGTAAAAATGGATTTTCTCATAATTTATCTCCGGTGTTTTAACAGAAATGTTCTGTTTCTTGGAATGAGAAACAGCAAGTAGTCATTGGCTATTTAGCTTTTTCATACTGTTTTGTTTTAATGTGGGAAGAAGACCGTAGTCAGACTACGTTTTGCTTGTATATTCACGGTAACAGAAGCGGCCCGTCACAGTGTGTTAAGCCCATATAAACTGCTTATTCTGAGGAACAACTCTGCTATGGCCTATAACCTGCAGTGAACTAAAGCCTTCTTTTCTTTTTCTGACAGGTTTGTTCAATGTTGGGAACAGACTGCTGGTCAGTATCGACCTGTTCTTGAAGATCAGGGCCAGTATCAAACTGGGCCAACCCCCCTGCCATGCAGCAAAGACCTTATTAGACAACACCCCAAACCACCCTGGTAAACACTGGACTAAACTAATGAATTCTGAAAATGTGTTTCATTTTATCTGGCATTTTGAACGTTTCCTTTTTTTATCTTCTGCCTTTCAAAGCATCTTTTCCATGAGTTTCATTGCATCTCTCTCTTCACCAGTCCACGCTCTGAGACCAGAAGAATTATCTCAAATTCAAGAGCTTCTCCTGAGTGGCTACTGGGCTTTCGAGTGTCTGACAGTGCGCGACTACAACGATATGATCTGCGGCATTTGTGGTGTTGCGCCCAAACTGGAGATTGCACAGCGGTACACGAGCAACGTGCTGGAGCTAAAGAATGTTGAGGTGAAAGATTAATGCAAAGGAGAAGATTGGTGGGAAATTAAAGCCCAATGAGTGCCTACATGTGCCACACTGTAGGAGCCTCTCCAGACGCTTTCACACATTATGTTCTGTCCACAGTTCACCTGGCCCGAGTTTTCAGTCTCAGATGAAGTACATGTGGATGACTTCTGGCTGACCATGGAGAGCGAGGCTATCGAGCAGGCGACCTTCCCCGCTGACATCCCGATCACACGGGTGGATGCTTCCATCATCGCTCCCTTCATCCCCACGCTGATGAGGAGTTCCACTGTCATCAATACAGAAAAGGACAAAGCCCTGCCGCCCACGTCACCGCCGTCAGGTACTGGCTTGTCACAAAGTACTCCTGCATTTCTTCTTTTATGCACATTATTTTGTTTCCATCCGTGATGTTATGCTGTCTTTTACACAAATGTGGCCTTGTAGGTAGAAGGTGACGAGATAATAACACACTCACGTGTATATATGTATGTACGTATGTATGTATGTATGTATGTGTGTGCATGTTGTAAAAAGATTTTCATCTACTGTTTCAGGAGATCCATCAGTTTTGGTACGTCTCATTCATGATGGTCAGCTGAGACTAGATAAGATTGAAGATCACAGCGAAGATGAACTGAGGATGATTCTGGCCCGCTGCAAGGCGAGCATCAACCAAGGCTCCACAAAGGTGTGTGTGTGTGTGTGTGTTTGTGTGCCTATGTGTGAGAAACATTATTTTGCTTATTCTCATAGCATGTTTTTGCTGTTGTTAAGTAAACATGTAGACTATAAAAGCTGGAATATGAGTGTAAAGCCCCAAATACTGTTTTAGCAAGTACACTTATCATGTGATAAGTTCTTCATCTAAGAAAAAAAACAAACAGGAAATCACCCTCCCCCACACCCGGAGGCTTGTAAGACTTAATGTCTCGCTCAAGGGTATTTCAGGAATTTGCTCGCCACGACAAAGCTCGAATTCAGTTAAAAAGATGGTTTCCTTGTTCATCTCTCAAAGTTTATGTTCATCTGATTTCTGCTTACTCTGGCTTACTCCTAGTTTGTTTAAAGAAAAAAAAACTTTGTTGTGTCTCTCTCCATGTCAGACTGAGATGTTGGCCTCTCTGATCTCCTTGTACACGCTTGTTCATAGTGGCCTCACCACGGCCCCACAGCCACCTCCACACCTCACAGCCGGCAAACTGTCCAAAGTCTGCCCCCACAAGGTAACTACAGCGGGCCTCACGCTGCCCTCGCTGGTCATCCAGTCACGCATTAACTAGTGATTTCAAGTTCGTTTAATCCATCGAGTTCTGGCAGTTCTGATAGTCACACAAAATGAAAAAAATGTAATCTCCAAATTTTAATTTTTTTCATTTATATGTATAAAAATTCTACATCACATTATCCTGTGTGTTTTTTAAAACCTGGGAAACATTTCCAGCATCACTCTCTCCTACACCTGTGTCTAGGTGGTGTGTGGTTCCAAGTACTTGGTGAGAGGAGAGACGGCTCGAGACCACGTGGACCTGCTACTGTCCTCCCGCTACTGGCCCCCGGTCTACGTCAGTGACTGTCCCCGACAGGTGGCGCTCTGTGCTGATATGCAGTATCCGGAGCTGGCGACCCAGATGTGGGGCCGGAACCAAGGCTGCTTCTCTGACCCTTTCGAAAAACCAGAGGTAAGTGACTCAGGTGTGCTGAAATTTACGAAATACACGATCAAAACGAGCCATGTTTCTGTGTGCTGCTGTACAGTTATGAGTGATGTAAAACAAACAAAAAGGCTGAATGGAGCAGGTTACAATCTTTCTTCCTGTATTTCTGTTCTTAAGTTTGTATCATGCGCTGAGCTACAAGAGCAGCCTTGTGGCGGTGACCTTTCGCTGGTAGCAGAGAACCAGCAGGTTCATCCCATCACCAAATCATCCAGTTGCTGGCTGGTTAACCCTGCTGGAGCATCCCAGGAGCCTCTTGCTCTTCCTTCGGAGCACCACTCGATGGTCCTCTGCAGAGATCTGGAGCCGTACGTCACCCTGATAACTGAGCTGGAGAAAGAGAAAGAAGAGGAGGACGAGGGGGCGGGACAGAAAGCTGAGGGCGAGGACCATTCCTCAGTGAGCCATGCGCGAAGGCAACCTGTGGTTTTCAACAACACAGCCTATTACTACCTTTACAACCGCCTGGTAGATTTCCTCACCAGCAGGGACATTGTGAGTCAGCAGATCAACCAAGTGGTGAAGGCCTGCCAACCCGGGGAGGTGGTGATCAGGGATGCTCTGTACCGTCTCGGAGTGGCTCAGATCAACACAGAGAAAGAGGAAGATGAAGGAAGTGGGGTGGAGGGACAAACGCAAGAGGGCGGAGCAGCAGCGTACGAGGTTGTGCTTCCTGAATAAATATACTGAGGACAGTCAATAGCCGGCAGAGGGACTGACTTGATATGAAGATGGCTGCATGTAAAGTGGAGAGACACACGAGCTACCAATAAGATACAGTGCTGACCCCAATGAGTGAGAGAGTCTATACAACATTTAGTCAGCCATATGGTGTTGTCAGATTTTACTGATGAGTGTTGATTTTTTTTAAAAGAGTGGTCAGTAGTTTTTACTGTGAAGATACTAAAAAATAAATAACATTTCACATTACAAGGTTATGTCAAAATGATGTAGGGCAAATGTCACAAAAACATTTTATTGACTGAAAGAATGTAACAATTTGTGTGTCTTTTGCCAAGAGTGACAATTCGCATGGAGGTGATGTGATATTCCACGCCAGTGCTCTCCTGTGACTCAAAGAATGTAAACAGGATTTTAACAACTCAGCTACTTCAAGTCTGAATGTATATATATTTAACCATGAACAGTATGTTGTATTTATTTCCCCTTTATGTCTAGACACATTTCTGCTGTATGTTGTACACTCTTACCTCTCACCTGACACTTGTTGCCTTTTGAACTAATGTTTGCTCTTGAAAAGCAAAAAAAATGTGATTTGTTATGTGTCGTTTGCACTGAATCATAATGCGTTAATGGACCTTGTGGCCTTTGCTTTATTTTAGATTACGTTTTCTCCTCAATGGAGACCCATCCAAAGCCACATACAACCAATCATCACTCAACCTTTGACTATAAACTGAAAATATTAAGTAGATCTTCCTGCATGAAGCGCCACAGAGAAGTGACTCTTTGTGTTAGCACTGCTAATTAAAATGAATGATGGACTAATGAGGCTTTTATGAAGCTTTCAGTCTGTCCAGGCAGTTTTATTGGACATGGGTTAATTTGCCAAGACTTCAAGGGTTCAGTAGGGATGCCTGCTGGTTAAAAGACATCCCAGCAGGCAGTCACATTGTGTAGATAAGGAAGATATTGCAATCGATGATTCAACTGTGTCCTGTAAAGTAAATTGCTGATATAATAAATAAATATGAAGAAATAACGATTTTTATTGACTTAAAAAAAACTGTAATCTGTAGCTTTATTGCTGCCTATCATGTGATTAGGAAATGGTGAGGAAGCTTCTTTTAACTGTGCTTTGAGTACAAATACACTTTTCATTAGTCATCAAAAGCAGCAGATGGATGCACACAGTCATGTTGGTCACTCCAACCCCTATAACAGTGAGGCTTTGCTTCTGTGTATCTTTATTGAAACTGCCCGCCAGAATGGTTATTATCCACATACCAATCATTTGGTATGTTGAAATTCCTGAAACGTCTTCAATATCATGGTTATGTTGACCGCCACAGACTGAAAACGGTCCCTTTGTGTGGAGGATAGAACAGGCAACTTTTTTTTCCTGCATCAAACGTTGCCTTTGATGCAGAATAGAGAGGCACATACGAATTTGTCTATGTAGTTTAATTAACGGTAGTGCTTGCTGTTCATTAGCAGACTGATAACATTGAAGAAGACAAGAATCCTTCTCATTGCTTTGTAACCTGTATTTAGTTCTTTGGGCTAATGTGATCATACCTGTAATAGTCTTAAAACCAACCTCTATATTTTAAGATTTGTATTTGTTTTTGCCTGGGTGCCCTGTAATAACCCCATTTATATCCTCACAATGCTTCCACTTGTGTGGTTTTTTTACCCTTCAGGCAGTCATCTGAATTGTAGATTTACTGGAATAATGTTTTACTGAAAATACTGGGGTTTTTTTCTTTTTCTTTTTTTTTAATTTTACCCAATAACGTGACTGTAGTCAATATAATTTGCTGAAAGTTCTGGATGCAAAATCAGCTTTAAATATGAGCCAGTGCAATGTGTTTACCACTAGCATGTTCAAAATTATGCTACTTTTTTTTTCTTTTCTTTTGTTTTTTTTAAAATACTGAACTTTATATTGACTTAAAGCAAGGAAGAGCGTGCTCTACAACACAGATTCTCACTTGGTCTGAAAATGAAATGTTTTCAAACCATGAAAAGAAGGGTGTTTAGGAGGTATGTTTGTGCTGTTGCTAAGATCATTAAAAACAGAAATGAGAAGAAATCAATTCTGAGGTGCCACTAAAACAGGAGTTTTGGCAGAACAACACAAGCACTGTGGAGATTATTATGCTTTACTCAAACTCTGTGATATCTCAGTGTCTCTATGGACAACCGAACAAAGACTGTTGTTCATGGTGTGCTTCAGAAAGTCTGGCACCTCATAAAGTAAAAACAAGACTCTGAAAGTGGTTCAAAAGAAGAAATATGATTTTAGCCGAAACCACACGAAGGAAGAGATGCACTCAGACGTCCTTTAGTCTGCGCATTGGGATGAGTACTTCCCTACAAAGCTTTCAGAGTTGTGCAATATTGACAGACACTGTGGGAAACGTTCCAGAGGAAATGCAGATTGGACGTTCTCCAGTGAAAAATAGGAAGCGAGGAGAGAAGAACTTGAAAGCGACACAGTTTCAATCAGCACAGTAGAGCGCAGAAGAATTTTCCTTCAGATATAAATGGCACTACATTATTACTGAGGATCTCATAAACTTAACATTAGAATCTGGACGTTCACTGGTAAAACTTCATTCAACACCTCTGTAGTTTTTCAGTGATTTAATTGGCAGCTTTTGCATTGATTGTCTCATTTGCACACACAAAAAAATCACACATATACAACAACACATATGAAATACTGATGTACTACCATCTACTCTATAATATTTCAGCGAAAATAAAGACAATTCTTGATTTACATCATGAGATATATACATTATTAGACGGCTAACTCGTGTTTCATTCAGAGGCAAAAAAACTTTTGAAATGCCTGAAGTCTCACAAATTTGCAGTCTGCATTTCACATAGCTTATGGATTATTCTAAAATCTTCAAAGTTGGCAGTGTAGGCTGACTGCTACATATCGATCAAGCTTACATAACTAACATTCGTCTAACTCTACAGGAAATTAGATGATTAACTTGTACCGCGCAAAAAAAAAAAAAAAAAAAAAAAAAACTTTCACATTGTCAAACATGAACCATTGGGATCCATTTCGGACCCATAGATTTCCCTGCTCAGTTCAGTTGTATTCCCTGCTCTTAAATCACACTGAACACTGGTTAATTAATCAGATTGAAGTGGAACAATCACATGTTGCCTACGACGGACAGCCACTGTAAGTGTGTCACAAGAAATACAGCTGTGACCCAAGCACAGAGAGAAGAACAATGTGGTTATTCTTTTCCTTCTCTACAGACAATTTAGTGCGCTTAAACCAGGGAACAAAACACTCGCACTGTTTGGATGTTCAGTTAAGGTGATCAGAGAATAAAACCTAACTTGTCCAGAGCGCCTAAAGCAAGTTTATCACATAGGTTTGGGTCCAGTGTTTGTGATAGCTGGGCTGCTTCCTCTGAGAAACCTTACGTGCATTAAAATGCTGACAAGGAAGTGAACCTGCTGACAAAAGTGACCGAAAAATCTCCACAAAAACAAGACATTCATTATCATGGGGAAATAATAAAAAATAGGGATAAACACAGTGTAAAAGATATAATTAAGAACGGTTTCAAAAGGTAACAGGCAGACAGATACTTCTTTGGCTAACCTGCGGCAGATTACACCTCAAATGCATGACAGAAGGAGTCTGAGTGGGTGAAACGTTTAGGATAAGGTACAGCTTTGGATGCTTGTGAGGTTTGCTGGCAAGTTTCCTCCTTTCATCGGTGTTAGACGTGGCAATTTCTAGTCATGGTCTGAAAAGAAGCAAGTCACATGCTTTGCTGCAGCTGCTCGTCTGTCTGGCAAGCAGGCACGACAGGCAAAAAATAGCTGTAGACGCGGCTCTCTGCGACTGTCCGGCGCTTAGGAGGAGCTGTGGCTCTCCGAGCTACAGCTGATCCCACTTTCCTGATGCTTGTTGACGGGGTGACTGGTTTTTGCTGATTGATCATCGGGGCTTTCAACAAAACTGATAGTTGTTGGTCTTCATCAGAGGCTGCTCCTCTTCCTCGTGGTCACAAGACTGGTCACAGGGGCCGTCACAGCACTTGGCCTCGTCACACACTTCACCCTCCGTGACCTGCTGCTGCACATTCTGGTAGATTAGCTGTGGAGAGGCATCATTAGGAGGGTGAGACTTGATCCAAAAATGCCAAATCTGGGTTCATTTGAATATTCTGGTGTGATATGAGAACAAATTCTTGTATTCAGACAGGGGCTTAAAATATTATTGGTTCCTTGTTTATCTAGCAGAGGACGTTTTTCTGCTTGTATTGCTTTTGTTTTCAAATTGTGACTCCTTTGGGAACAACACCCAAATGAGATGCCACAAAAAAAAAATCCAATTCACTTAATTGGTCTGACAGCACAGCTAAATCTGTTGTGTCTTTGGGAGAAATAAATGAGAAAACAAGGGTTTCTTGAGGACATCTTGGCCAGAATGTCACATATTTTGTCCCATGGATGGTTTTGGCAAGGCTAGACCGGAGCCACTAAACCTGGCTTCAGACTAACTCACCTGCTCCTGCTCAGCCTGGTCTCCGAGGAATCTTTCTATCATCTGAGCGATCTTGCTAAACGTCGGACGCTCTGTCGGCTCCAGATTCCAGCACATCTTCATGATCATGTAGCTGAAACAAAAAGTAACCCACACTTAAAGAACAGGTGAATTCTGGTGCAGTTTCCTGGACCAAATATGTTATGGTGTGTAGATGAGGGGTTCCACCCAAAGCTGTGCACCCAGTTTTCACTTGGTGGTGTAAAATGAAGGCACTGTATAAAGCCAAATTGTATAAATGAGGAGAGGCTTAGGGAGGTGGTGACGCAGTTTGATAAGAGAGACTTGTTCATAAGAACCCCGGCCCCTCCAGTCTCAATGCTGCCGTGAAATAGCAGTTACATGGCTTCCTAGCTTTGAGATCATGTGGCTAACAGGCAGAACTGAGGCCTGACTCACAGCAGAACAACAGATGGACAACTGACTCAGATCCAGTCCCCCTCCGTTTCCACAGCATAGTTATTCCGGGTGGTGTGACAACCACGGCAAATCAGCACACACAAATGTTAGGGCCGCCTGAGACACTGGAAAAAAACACCCCTTCTTTTCTTATTGGCTTGCAAAGTTTGCTTTAGCCTTGTTGTGTTTTGAGTTTTGGGTCTGGAGATATCCCACAGCAAGCAAATTGAAATCAGGAATAATGGAAGGGCTTCATGAGGTTACCTCATGTGTCAGTTATTTCAGATGCTAGATAAGGCGGAAGACGAGCAAAGAAAAAAGGGATCTTTGTTCGATCGTAATAAACATTTGGGAAGCATGCCGCTTGAACTGTCCAATGCTGAAGTCAACTTAGGATTGACTTGATTTTCTAAATCAGTAATTGTTAAAGCCAGCTATCAACTTAAATGTCACCAGCTGCTACTGCATGTTTACAACTGGTCTCGCCACTTAGCACAAATAAACACAACATTAATATCAGTGTTCCTCTCAGTCTGATGAGTTGAGTGCTCCCATTTTACCAGCTTATAAAAGGCAATTATTACCATTGGTAGTGGTAAAAACCCAGCTGATAGTCACTTGATACTCCAGTAAAACTCAACTGATAATCAGGTGACACTAAATAGAGTATTAACATTGGCTGGACAGGAAGGGTTTTAAAAAAAAGGTGGGGAGTGCTGGGAAAAAGAAGGAATGCACAGTTATCCATCTTTTTTATTCAGTGAACACGATTGTTGTTGCTGAGAGGTTGATCTTACATCTCAGGAGGGGCAAAGTCTGGTTGGGACATCTGGTAGCCTCGCTTCATCATCTTGTAAAACCTGGTGTCCACGGCCATGCTGGGGTAGGGACTCTTGCCTAATAGAGAACACTGTCATTTTAGCAAGCACATCTTGCAATAAATAAAAAATATAAATGTAGGTGTGTCCTGACCTAAAGAGAAGATCTCCCACAGGAGGATGCCATAGGACCAAACGTCACTCTGGACAGTGTAGACACAGTCAAAGATACTCTCTGGAGCCATCCACTTCACTGGCAGACGTGCCTTCACACACACACACACACACACA
>JAOXYL010000065.1:14681553-14710307 GCA_028564955.1 Terapon puta | reverse complement strand
ACACACACACACACACACACACACAAAAACATAAAAGTGTTGTTATTTTTTTTAAAAATGATTTCTTACTTGGTTAATCTAAAGCAAATGTTGGCTATAATCTTCTCAGGGACTTACATTGCCCTTCACCACGTAGTTGGAGTCATTCATGATGTCACGTGCCAGGCCAAAGTCACAAATCTTGGCCACTCTGCGGTTCGTCAAGAGGACATTCCTAGCTGCTACGTCTCTGTGAATACACTGTATACACACACAAAGATACACACATACGCACACACACAAACACATGCAGTTTGTCTCAAGTTGTAGTTTTGCGTATTAAAAGATAAAATTATTGTGACGATGAATAAATATGAAGAATGTAATGGGAAATACCCCTCATAACCCCCTCACGAATGATTTCACACCCTTCATGCATCACGTTCCATAAAAGCACTACATGTTCATGCAAATTTAGGTGCTTTTTTCAGAAATCAGACTTACTTTGTTGTCAGGGCTATTCCCACCTTCCAGGAACATCATTACTAATACTTTGCTTTTTCTGTTGTAGATATTTGTACATGTACATAACCCTCTCTGGGGTGGAATCACTCACGTTTTTGGCTGCCAGGAAGTCAAGGCCCTGAGCCACTTCAAACGAAAACCTCAGCAAGTCATCGATGTCCAGTGGCCAGTCACCAGTCTCCTCACACACAGAGTCTTTGAAAGAATGATAAATGTTAGTATGTTAATGTTAGTAACAACCATGCTCACGAAACACAGGTATTGGGTGAATAGGCTTTTTTTTTTTTTTACCTCCAGATGATTCCGCATTTGGCGGCGGACTGGGTCTCATCTCCAAATAACTGCTTGAGGGTGTGCTGGAGATCCCGCTGTCACTGTTGGGTGTGTGAAAAACATGACAAACAAGAGAGAGAGAGAGTTGTCAGCAGAAGCAGATGATAGAAAACATTTTTTCACTTCATATGTTTAGTGATGTACCTTCTAACAAACTGTTTCTGATTGTAGACGTTTTTGTAGTCGTTAGCATTCTCCATGATGTCGGGCATGTTCATAACAAAGTTCACAAACGTCTCAGCCTTCTGACGAAGGAAGTTCAGGAGGTCACCAAGGCTGCAGTACTCTGTGATCACAAGCACCGGCCCTGATGGGGAAGCATACAACATTGTGTCTCTTTAAACAAAGAAAACATGTTTGCATGTAATGACACGGTTCTGCTCAAATTTCCTTGATTTGGATGATTGAAAACTTTCAAAACCATGAACACAGTTGTAATATATTTTAGTTTTACTGAATATGATAAAATACAGAGTGCCAACTGACCTCCATAGGTGCAAGCTCCCAGTAGATTAACAATGTTTTTGTGGTGTCCCAGGTGACTCAGGATCTTAAGTTCAGACATCAGTGCTTCCCTCTCGTCAGAATGGGCACTGGCTGCAGAAACACAAAGGGGATTTTCAGCATTACCCCATATGATAATGTGAAACAAATTAATTAGGATTTATTTCAGATGCCTGAATCAGATGTTTTCCGTCCTTCTTCTGGAACATTTTCAGATTTGCCATTGACTCTGACTTGTTCATGTAAACAAGAATTGCTCTGTTAAATCAGCTCCACATCAGCTCACCTTTTAACATTTTCACAGCCACACGCATCACATTCTCGTCCTTTCCCAGACCATAGGCTGTGGCCTCAACGACCTTTCCGAAAGCTCCCGCACCCAGGATCTTCCCTGATCAGACAGAAAATACAACCAGAAAGCAGCTTTGTTATTCACTTTGTAACTTCAGCCAAGCCTTCCAGCCAATCAGATTTGATAATTTCAGATTCACTATTACATCACAATCTCATCATTTTGTAACAACAATTTTCAAGTATATAAATAATAGCAAAATGTAAAATGTTTCAAAATGTGTGTATTCAAGTGTGAACTGAGCATAACACGTTACAAACCTAGCTTCAGCTTGTCTCTTGGAAACTCCCACTTCTCATTGTAAGGCAGCTGAGTGGGGTCTATGAAGGTGTAATTGTTTCCATCTCTTGCCTCAATGATCTTCCAGCGGATTTCATACCTGGGTTTCTAAAGAGTAAAATAGGAGCAAATGGTAGTAATCCAAAACGACGAAAATGCTGCACCAGGAGGGTGAGCACCATGTGTGTTGGTGGTTGCACTTCAAGAAATACACCATACCTGCTTATATTTGTATAACAGGAAAACCAGCAGCATGAGGAGGATGGCCAGGATAGCTGCTGCTCCGCTCAAAGTGGATGTGAAGAGTTTGTCTGCATCATCGGGAAGAGATATTAATGCAATATTAATGCATAACTCATAAGGACTGTGTGTCGTGAAAGCTGATATCCTCTTCAGCTCCTTTGTGGATTTTTCTATGCTGTTTTCATTTTTGTAGAGTTGTGAAATGTTTAGCTGCAGAAAACACAGAATCACGCACTTTTATAACGCAAACAAAGGGGTCCGTTGATTGCAGCACACAGTTACACAAGCCACGCATTAGATTTGGTTTGGTTTGTTTTGGTTTGGTTTGGTTTAACAACATTCATGTGACTGTACAGTAACAGAGAAGAAAGGAACGCATCATCACATCCTGAAAAAGCACAACTGAGGATCAAACACGCACCAGAAACCTCCATGGCGAAAGTGTCGCTGCTGACACCGACAAGGTTGAAGGCAACACACTCCACCGTCATCCTCCGACTGGATGGCCCCACGGTGAGGACACTCTCCACCTCCACGGCCCCGTACTCCTCCCTCTGGACCTCCACCGTTGGAGCCTGGAGAGGGATCGCCATCTGCAGCCCTGAGGTGTTTTCATTGCACCTGCCTCATTGCAACACACATACACTGTCAGGTAAAGATGAAAAAAGAAGGTCCAAGAATTTTTGACGACTGCTCCCCATGCAGTGAAACTTACGTAGGGCGTATCCCAAAACACTGGTACCAGATTATTCTAGGAGCAGGATATCCAAATGAGGTGCAAGTGAGCGTGGTTACGTTTTCCCATCGCACAACAGCAACGGGTCTCTCTGCCAAGCATCGGAAAATGAAGGAAAAAGACAGACCAACATCAATGAACAATCGGATTTTTAATAAAAAAATATATTTTCATTTTTACCTGAGAGACCTCTAACTTGCCACAACACCATGATTGTGCGAACTAAATAATTTACTATCACTTACGATACATTTGGACTTGAAATGTGATGGATGCATTGGCCAAGTCACTCTTGGCATAGAAGGTGTATTGCCCTTGCTCCTGTGCGTTCATTCTCTTGAGCTGCAGAGTAGCGTGGTATCTAAAAAAAACCAAAAGGATCTTTAAAACTGAGAAAAAGAGGAATGTCTACAGAACCTGAAGTGACTAATTCTGCGGTTTGAATTCAGACTGTTCCGATGTATCATCAATGAGCACGTCAACAAACTAAAAAGAGAACAGCACTCTTCCCTCACAGCAGTTTCATGACCTGAGGAAATATAATGACCTTGGTGTTCCCTGTCAAATTCACCCAAAGTGCACTGTTAGCATATTCACAATCCAGAGTAGCTTCCCCTTCCTGTAGTACACTTGTTTTTTCTTTTATATTTAAACTGTGCTGACAGATTAAAACAATACTTTGCTCCCAGCTCCGTACCTGTTGTTGTATCTGGTGAACTTGTGCTCTTGTGTGGATGTGTTGGGGGATGTTGGGGTATTCCATCTGTGCTCTGTAATGTGGGGGTATGCCTCTATCAGCACACTGAGCTCCAGATCTTCTCCCTCGTTCACCTCGACGGAAAGACCCTGGTGGGCCAGTTTAGGGGACAACTGAGGCGACAGCCTGATGTAGGGCTTGTCTGTTCAGAGGAACCCAAACAGTTTGTTTTCAGTGAGAAATGTCCCAGGCTGTTCAATATGAGGCACAAGCGCGATCGTGTAGCTTACCTACAACCAGCAGGTATGTTGTTGAACTGTTCACCCCTGCTTCATTGGTGCCAATGCAGGAAATGTTTCCCGTGTCTGCAAGGTCCACAGCAGGGATGGTCAGTATGCTCTGTATGTCCAGGCGATTTTCTCCACTGGAGCGAACCTTCTCCTCTATGGTTGGTTTCTGAAGAGGAGATAAGATCAGAGTTAAAATTGCGATTACCATAACAATCAAGACGACTTCCAAAATGGTTTACACTGACCGATTTGGTGGTGTATTTCCAGGTGACGTTATAGTTGAAGTTAGGGTTGTGTGTTGTGCAGCGAATCTTGAGTTGCTCCCCAACAATGCGCACATATTCATCCGTCTCCAAGAAGACATATGGAGGGAAACGGAGCTCTGAAGCAAGAGAAAATCATCATTGAGTATAGAATGTGATGTGCACATCACTTCCAAAGACAGCCTGAGGTAATCATTCAAAACGGCCAAGAGATCTCACTCTGAATAACGTTGATAGAAAAGGCCTTGGACGTTCTCTCCACTCCTTTGACCCTCGCTGTACAGACGTAGTCAGCATTGAAGCTGGGATGGAGGCTGTGGATGAGGATGCCACGGTGCCGGTAAACTGTGAAGTTCATCCCTGGTGGCACGGTGGTGCCATTGTCCATGCGGAGGCCCAGGTCTGTGGCTGCTGGGTCAGTTAGCAGGCAGGGCAACAGGTAGTCCTCGCCCTCCTTCCTCACCACCCGCAAAGACGTGCTGCTGGTCCAGAACAAACGGTTTGGATCTAGTGAAGAAAGTGAAGAAAACACAATTTATTAGATTATACTACAGTTAAATAATGTGAGATTTACAAGAGGAAATGTAATGAACAGTCACCTCACCTTTCACATACACGTGCACTGAGGAGATCTGATCACGCTGCTGTGGCCCAGCAGTAAAATAACACTTGTATGTTCCAGTGAACTCTGCAGACGGACGTTCAACTTTCAACGTGCGAACGTTCCCATTGCCCTTGGACACAAAGCGTCTGTGTTTGGCTAGTCTTGTTTGCCAGTTTACAGGCCTGTCACCCTCACAACTGAGATTCAGAGGAGTCCCAGGTGAGACCACTATCTCTGAACCCACCACCTTAGAGTTGAATTTGATCACCGGACGCCTCAATTCTGCAAAGAAGAGTTGAAAACATGAGCAATTTATTGACAGAAAAGTATTAGAACACACAAAAATATACTTGCTGAAGTTCTTAAAGACATTTTTGCTGTATTGTGTGTTCTCTGCTTCCTTCACTTCAGCAGTTTGCATCTCTTAAACTCATTTTAGGGTAACTCAAAACCCAGGCCTCTCTTGTTGGTGCCATGATTCCAATTCATTTTGGAAGTATTGTGATGATTTCAGGAAACAGATTGAAGACTTCGACCTGAGAATATCTCTCATTCCTTCTCACTTCTCCTTTTTGCAATGTTGCTATCTCAACACAAAGGATAAACAAAAAACTGTATGCAAAGCCATGGATCCGTTACTGTATTTTTGCTAAGGGCCTCGTATTTGACACCAGAATTAAGAGAAGATGCATATTCAAGACTTTCAAAGGTTGGAAAAGAGAGGAATATTTTTTAGACATCTTCGAGGGAGATAACTGCTAAAAAAGACCCTGACCCTCAGGGAGTGTTGAAACACGTCTTAGAGACGGAGAACACTGCTCTCTTTGATGACTTTGTTGAGTATTGGGAAGTTTTTATAAACTCAGCGGGACAAGCACTTCTGTGAAGATCATTGACACTGGAGGAGCTGACATGCCTTTTCCTGTTAACCTGAGGCTTTATGTCATTTAGAGTTGAGTCTACACTTTCAGTAAACCTTATAAAAGTTTCCATTCAGGGGTTCGGACAGTACATTTTGAAGCTTGAAGCAGAACTGAGATTCCATAATCAGCATTTTTTCCTATTCACCACAGCACACAAGCTAACACGGAGAGACAAGGAATGAAACGTAGCTTGAAACCAATCAGCATTTTAGTTCTGAACCTCCTGACTGCTGGTGGAAACAGTTGCCTTTCCCCCAAAGTCCCTGTTAAATTGTCTAAATTAACTATTCAGTCAGCCTCAAAATGACCTACATTACACCTCATTCAGTAATCCACTGGAAAGCAAAGCTAATTCTCTCAGCCATAATTACACCAAATAACAGATCCTCTTGTGTATTCAAATGCAAATACATGAAATTGCAATTTGATGCCAGGCGGGTGATACCCATATAGCCTATGTGGTGTTCAGAGGCTAATCAAAATTGAGGGGGTGGATATCACAAGAATGACCCCAAAAACAACTCATGATACTGCACTCAATTGTCCTGCTGATTGCACACACAGCCTCTCCACTGACCACGAGTTTTGCCATGAAATGTAGGATGAAATCTTTAGAGCCTCGTACACGAGAATGTTTGAGTGTGTATTTCTAGAGTACTATGTGAATAACTGGTTAGTTATGGCACAGAGAAATATGTTATTTCACTGATTTAAAACTTGATGATTCCATTTGGTATTTATCAAACCCACTGGATCTTTTGAACCTGTCTTATTTTCAGACTTTACATCTTTCAAGTCAACATGAAAATGATTATTCATTTAGTTCTGCACACTTTTCAGGATTACACATTTCAAGTAACAATAGCCGTGTAAAAAAAGAAAAGAAAAGAAAAGTCAGTAAATACATTGCTGCTGGAGATTTAGAACAGTCAGGCCTCACCTGCTGTGGCAGAAACCACGATCCCCAGCAGGAGAGTGAAGTAGGACTGCATCCTGGAGCAGCTCCACACCTGCAGTTTGAATGTAGATGTGGGCAAAATGCTCTTCTTCTGATGTGCAGTGCCAGAGAGGGAGAGAGAAAAGAGAGAACCACTGCTGAAGTTGTGCTATCGCTCACCACCCTCACTAACTTCTCTTTTTTTGTCCAGTCACAGCAGCTTTGCTAGTAAATAAATAATCAAGTAAATATGAATAATCGCTGAACAACTGTGTGTCCCACTGAAATGTTTGTTCTTTCATGTGTGCTTTAAAAATCAGGAAACAGGCAAATGTGAAATATTATGAGGAAACATTTCATGATTACAGTTGGGGAATTAATAAGTCACCACAACAAAAAGGTACAGCTTAAATTAGGCACAATGGAAGCAACAAAATGTTCAACATGTACTCACCTGTAGATGTCTTCAGCCTAACTTCCCTGTGTTAGATGTCTCCAGCATCCAGAGATCGCAGAAGAATCCCTTCCTCCCTTTCTATTTGCCTCTGACCTTCTTCTCCCTGCTGCTTGTTTACAGTCTTTCCACCACAGAAGTCACACAGCAAACATGAAATCTTTGAGACAGCAAGTGGTGGAGGGTGGGGGAAACTGTGTGAGTGTGTGTGTGTGAGTGTGTGTGTGTGTGTGTTTGTGTGGGGAGGCGGATCAGCATATCACGCTCAACAAATTAATGAGCCAGTGCCAATTTGCCACAGAAAGGCACAATTCTCCAGAGACATCGTTGAGGTGAGACTAATCACCTCCATCCATGTTGAACCAGGATTTTCTAGCCGGGGTTAAAGCATGGATACAAGAGAGAGGGAGGGAAAGTCATGTCAGCCTTACAAATTCAATGTAGGAATCAGAGAAAAAAGTGCTGAGTGAGAAAAGTCATTACGTATATAATGCTTCACATCGTAAAAGCAGCTTTCTCCAAGAAAATCATGGGAAGACTGTATGACTAGATTCAGCAAAAAATCTCTCAATTGTGCTTTATATTGGTGAAACCACCAAAAGTAATTCTCAGCCAGTATTTTATAGTTTTAATTTGAAAAATAAATAGGCAACAAATAGACAAGAGCCATGACTCATAAATAATCCAGACTTTCAGTACTACTATGATAATACCCATTTATTGTCACATTTACAACATACAAAATGGCACATATAAAAAATACATTTGTAAACGTTAGGAAGAGCTTTGGTACCATAGCTTGTGATATAGTGGTCTTGTGCACTTTAACATTGCTACAGAAAAATGACAATGTGACATTTTAAATGGTCGACTATGTTTTGAAAGTTGAAACATTGTGTGAGTGAATGTTATACAATGAAACAGAAGACAAAAAGCATAATTTGTACATGTACACATATGGCTATCTAGGTGTCTTGAGTACAATAGCCACTGATATCAGAAAAGCGACAATAGCTGCAAAACACAAATCTGTCAGTCTATAAACAAAGGCACTCATGTGCAATCTCATTTTGTGCTAAGGCAGTGATACGCTGTTTTTATTATTTTCACTTGTGAGAGTCACCTACCATCACAGAAACCGATTTACTGTAATAGCCACATATTTTAGTCAAAGGTCGATTCTCAGCTGAATTACACTATCTTTATTGTAAGGTATATTTATACCATCATTATTAATATCAACATGTTTCTAAATAAAGTGCAAATCTGGCACAGAACTATGAAATAAACCTCCATAAGACAAGTATTCAAAATTCACAAATGACATATACATTTCATATTCTCACAAAAAAAGGCAAAATAGTAAACTCTGTAGCATATGTAGCTAAAAAGTATTTTTCATAGCAAAACAGTGCATGTAAAATCTGTCTGTATTTCATGCCCTACTAACTATTATAAGACAATGAACACAGTTGTTGGTTGTACTTGAGCTAAGGAAAAAAATGCAACAGAATTTGAATTCAATAACCAACTTCTCATGACTGAACATAATAAGGGAACGGCATATTGTTTCCTTTCTGGTCAATATTTAGTTCCTCATTTTGTGTGTTTAAAAATGATAAATGATAAACCTGTTCCTAAAAAAAAAGAAAAAAGATTTACCCGCTTTTCTAAAAAATCTACACTGGTTGTGAAGAGTAAGAGTAAGAGGGATAAAATAATAACAGCCAAAAAGGGACATATGGCTAAATGTATGAAAAGCACGTATCTCATTAGGCCTCATATGTCTCAGGCTACGATAAACTAATTCTATAGGAGTGTGAGGAAAGTACCGTATACTGTGGCAAGCTTGCAATCAATGATGGTAACATCATGCTCATTATTTCTAACCATTTTGTAGTTGCAGAGGTACTAAGTTTGATACATAAACGAAGGTCAAAGAGAAGGTCAAAACTTTTCGAGTGCTTAGTGGAAATAGAAAGATTGCCTTCTCAGTCTCAATGTTGCTACATTCTAGTTTAGTCATGTTCCCTTTTTCAGACATTTCCAAAAAAAACAAAAAAAAATCCCAGAAAAGGCCTCTGTTTTCTCAGGGTCCCAACATGTGGCTACAGGAAGCTGTCCTCTACCTCAGGCGTCCCGGAGGGGCCCAGCAGAGCGTCTTTCTCGCTGGTCTCCTCCAGCCTGTCCTCCTCTGGAAGAGTCTCAGCCGTGTCCTGCGACATGGAGTCGGTCTCCTCCTCAAGAGCCAGAGAGCTGGGGGCAGCAAAACAAATCACAACTTCACACTCTGGATTGAGTCACGTATGAGTCACAGAGAGACACACCATAGTCGGGATCTAATAATGTCTGTGGTGCCGATCCCAGTGTTCTTCCCTCCAGCAACCGCAAGTCAATTTTAGCTCAAAAATAAAGTGACTTGCCCATTCTGAAAACATTTAACAAAACTGTGCATATTTTGATCCAAATGCTTAGTGCTTATTTTTAAATATTTTCAATGCAGCTCCTTGTTGAGAAAAGTTGAGTACTCTCTGTGTACCTCTTGCACTTGAATATTTCGCAATGTGCTGAAAATGACTTTGACTAATCAATTTGGTTTTGCTGATGTTTTTTTCAATGATAAAAGGGTCAGCACCTCATATGTCTTTCAGCAGTTAGGGTTAACTTCACCCACAGCCCTGATCAGCAGCATCTGACAGAAAAAGATTAAACCAGCGAATGTTTGGCATTTTCATTAACAAACAATTAATTAGTCGGTTATCGAAATGATTGTTGATTTACTTTGTGTCATCTACTAATGAATGTTATGATTTTGATCTAGCCATGTCTTTAAATTTCAACTTTTTTATTTTAATATCAAGACATTTCCTGACATATCAATGTCCTCAGTGAAATCTGTCTACAGTTCTGCCCCAATAGTGCTCCTCTGTTTTCTCTCATAGTGGGGCCAAAGAGCTCAAACCCAAACCACATGTTGAAGGTACAATCGCCAATCCAAATGTAAGCAGAAAATCGCCCCACTGCCAAAACTCAAAACACAGGGTTGGAATCTAAATAACAAGAACATCTAAGATTATAATGTGTTTAAAAAAATACAATTTTGACTATATGTGTAAATATATCTGGATTTTGTATGATCAAACATTTATCTGGCGATTAAAGCACAACTTTGCATGACTGCATGCTTAGATACCCTGTGAAAACATGTCTCCATGTCTGCCTACATAATGCAGCTATTGTCCCAGCTCAACATCTGGATGAGTGGGTGTGTGCTGGAAAGAAAAACTGCTCTTGTTAAGCAAATACATCCTCCTCTTTCACGCAACCCCAGCATTTGGCACACACGTGCAGCATCTTTTTCTGTACCTTGCAGGGCTTTCGGACGGCATGTCAGTGAAAACCTCCTCCTCTGGCTTTGGGTCTGGGATAGGAATGATGTATTCGTTGTACAAAGTTATGACTTCCTGTGTGTCTGCCTCTTGTCTGAATTCTCCAGGGCTGAGGCCCGGGTTGTAGGGGTCCGGGGGGAGGTAGAGGGTGACAGGGGATGGAGAGCCAAATGCTGGGTTAGCAATCGGAAATGGTGAGGAGAGTCTGGGTTTGGTGCGGGCAACTGCCGGGTGGTCACTCTTCAGGAAGTTGTCGCTGACTTGGTTGTATCTCTGTTGGCAGGAGACGATAGATTTAATTTGAACAATTAGAGATCAGTTAATAAAGAGTTTGTGAGCTTGAGGCTGCAGATATGAGAGGAATGAAAATTTTACATCTCAGCGGTAAGCCGTTTAAGAATCAATAAGGAATCAGACTGGCGGACAGTATTAGTTACAGTGCAACATATAAACCTCTGTGCTTTATGTAGTGTATCTGATATTGTGTACCGCCTGTTCAAACATCCAACACTAACTGGGGTTTATTTATGGTGTTTATGGTGTTATTTATTTAACAAGCATTACAGCACCATAGAGCAAGCATGATCATGCAAAAGTGGAAAAACATCCTTTACTTATAGTAAAACCGCTGTGTAAAAATACTGCTTTTTATATTTGTACTATTATTATTTCTACTACAGAAGTATTAATTACAACATACACTGAAAATCACAATAACAACTTTAAATTCTTGTTACATGATATTATATCATTATTTATATCATATTATTGAATTATTGATGTGTAAGAAGGTGGAGCAGCCACCTTTATAGAGGTTATGGAGTGGAGCTACTCTTTTTAAACTGTCTCAAAACACATTTTTATAGTATATTAAGCATATTTCTTTATGAATAATTTGAACTTGCACAGTAAAGTGCAATTATTTCTAAACTTTACTTATTGTTAATTCATAAATAGTAATGAAAGTACTCTGTATGATTTCCAGGCATCAAAACCTGTGGGTTAGAGTCATAAGTCTCACAGTTTAAAATGGCACTGATGTATAAATGACTCACCTTTTTATAGCTTTCTGTTAGCATATTCCCGACACTGTGGACCAGGAAGGAGAACTCAGGCCTCTTCTCAAACTTCTCATCCCAGCACTTCTTCATGATCTCATAACTGTAACATAAATGACAAAAAAACCAAACAGACAAAAAAAAATGTAACTCTGCTTCCACATTTTAGAGACAATGAAGAGACTGTTGCGAGACTCACACTTCATCAGAGGCGTGGGCAGGTTTGGCCATTCGGTAGCCTCTCTTCAAAGCGCTGTAGAACAGCTCATTCATGGGCAAATCAGGGTAGGGGGTTCCTCCTGCACAGAGTCAAATCAGTTAAAAGCCTTGAATTTTAATTTCAGAAGCTGGGAATCTAAACTAGATCTCAATGTAAACTAGGATAAACCATGAATCAAAAATACAAATTATATTAACCTAAAACCAAAATTCATTTCATTTATTTTCCTGAGAAAACCAGTAATGGCTGATTATTTGAACAACAGCTGGAGGAAGTAGCTGTTCTAATCAAAATATGTAAAAAAAAAAGAGGGGGCATCTGAAAAGTCCAATAAATTTCTAAATTTAGACTGCAAATCTTACAGAGATAGGATTGTGAATCTGTTTTGAACAACTTGAGCTTATGCTGTATAGGCAACAAACTGTCTTCTTTGTTTTCATGGTCGTTTCAAAAAATCGTGGGAGGAGGGTTTAGAAAAAAGAGAGAGAACCTCACAATACCCTGAGCAAGGAAGTGCTGATTTCAAAGCTTGACTGTGCCTAAAAAGATTTAGACCTCATATGTGCCTTCAAACAATCTGGTATGTATTTGAAATCAGATACGGAATTAGAAATTTGTTTTAGCTCTTCACATGCACTGATTTATCATTTCATTTCAAACACCCGGAAACATATTTTTCCACAAATGTTTGCACGATTTCAAGCGTTAATGAGGAGCTAAGCAGGTGAAAGTTGTAAAATGTGCAGTTGAAGAAGATGAACCCCCCCTTGTGTGTGTAAATCAGACTGTATTGGATTAATGTCCTTTTTGTGTGTGTGTGTATGGGAATTTATATCTGTTTGCACTGACCCAGTGTGAAAATCTCCCAAAGAAGGATTCCGTATGACCACACATCGCTCAGGGTGGTGTACAGATTATGAAAAATACTTTCCGGTGCCATCCACTTCAGGGGCAGAAAGGTCTGAATGAAAGAAGCAAAAAAGCACTCCATGTGAGAAAATAAAGAGTTGTTTGTAGTTGCAGCCTTCCTTTGCAGATCGACTTTGCATTTTATTTTCAGTATGTTCTTTAGCTACAGCAATTTTTAATTATATCCATTAGATATAAAATACATCGTTTACATTGCATTCATTTTTTGTTCAAAGTGACTTTCTATGAGCAGATATGCGATATATCAAGAACTAGATTTCAGTCAAGATTGGAAGTGCATCCCTAGGAACAGCAAAGGCTTTTTATAGATATTTTACTTTTGATCTGTCTCGCCACTTACGCTGCCTTTAGAGATGTAGTTGGAATCATGCATGATGTCTCTGGCCAGGCCAAAGTCACAGATCTTCACCAGCTTGCCCTCACAGATCAACACATTCCTGGCAGCAAGGTCACGGTGGACACACTTTGGTGGAGTAAACATGATTGAATTAAATAGTTGTTTTTACAATTTGGATTGTACAGATTAAACAAACATGACTGAATTATTAACGAGGTATAAAGGTTCTGTTCGGTGTTTTTTTAATCATCAGACTAAGACCAAAATGTGGAACTATCCCTTTTAAATTGAAACAAATTTAGAGAGCCTGGAGTCAAACTTAATAAGCTACATATTGTGAAACATAATATTTCTGATATCCTACATTCTTGGAGGCGAGGAACTCCATCCCCTTTGCCACTTGGTAGCTGAAGCCCAAAAGATCATCATAGGTGAGAACGGGAGAGTCACTGATGACCAGGTCCAATCTGCCTCCACCTGAACATAATGACAAGGTGTGACAAAAAGCATTACGAAGAGAAGGTGAGGAGCAGCTCATGAATGAAGACATTGTCTCGTTGTCGGGGAAACTCCAGCTGTCCTGTGACTGCATGGGTTGAAATTAGGCTCACGCCCTTCATACGCTGTGACACTTGTCTGTACATTCTCTCCAGTCTTTGATCAAAAAGAAAACTGCATTCATCGATTTATGAGGCCAAAACAATAAATCTGTTCATTCATCTGCACTG
The DNA here is from genome assembly GCA_028564955.1 of Terapon puta. NCBI lineage: Eukaryota > Metazoa > Chordata > Actinopteri > Centrarchiformes > Terapontidae > Terapon > Terapon puta. The sequence goes on along the minus strand of JAOXYL010000065.1, from coordinate 14,696,526 downwards.
TTTCAAGAGTGCCAATTTTATATATCACTTTTCACACATAAATAAAGCTCATTTCCTCTCCCTGTGAGCAGCAGAGAGGCTGGTGGCCTTACAACATACAGTGCTTAAAGTGTGTCTCATTCTTCTTTGTGCTCAGTGTGCTGCTTTCTTCATACTTGTTTTGACTCATGACAGTGGAAAATTAATTACTGTCAACACTCCAGAGCGCGTCTACAGCCTTATGCCAATGTCAAATCAAACCTTGTTCCTGATAGATGTCTTGCTGGTAGGGAGACTCGTACGGAGAGGGCTGGATGTCTGCGTACTTGATGGTGTCTATCTGCTCCTGCATGGGCACGTAGAGCGAGGGCTCGTCCTTACTCATGTCCATGTATCCTCCATCACTTTCACTTCCAAAGGACACATAGCTGGAGGGACACACAAAGTGTGAAAATGTGCTAAACTGACCTAATGCATCTATAAGAGACACATCTGTGGTCATGGCTTGGTATATGGCAGCAAATATATTAAAGGAAACCCCCCTCACACATTATACAAAATGCCCCTTTGTGCAGCTGTGAGCGGAGTTTTTGAGGACTCTTCTCACCCTTTTCTCTGGCTGAGCGGGGTGCTTCCTCCAGAGATGAGGCAGCCACTGTCTTGGTTCTTCTCAGCGTAGTACTGTAAAAGGGTGTGCTTGTTCCTGTGCAGGTAGTCCACCAGGTCACCGTAGCGACAGTACTCAGTTACCAGATACAGCGGGCCTGATAGGTGGACAAAGCAAAGTCTGAGTTTGAGATGTGCTAAACCAAAATAGAGGATTAATCAGGCAGAGCATCTTCACCATTTACATAAAACTAATACACATTAAATATGTAAATATTTAGAAATGCCTTGTAAATAAATAAATAAATGTTAAAAATCTAAATAAATGAATAAAAAGAAAACATTAAAGATGATTTTTCTTTCATAGTATTATATGTAAGTTATAAGATAAGATATTAATTCATAAATAAAATTCATAAATAATTTATGGCAGTGATGTTTTTATCTGTCAATAAGTCAATAATGTATTTAATAAAAGATAAAGACTTAAAGTGAATATATGTAAATTATCGCATGAAGTAACAACCAGTTAAAAACTAGAGTGTTTATGCAAACATTACATGTGCCACTGTCACATTTCTAACTGACATTTACACTGATTAATAAATAAACAGGTAATAAATATCATGCAGAAGTATTTCTAGTGCAAAGAAACTTGGACTGCAACATTTTAAAAAAACATCCTGTGGTGCAGGAGTTTTCTCTTTCTCCGCAGCACCTTCTGGAACCATGTGAATGCTTAATCCTCCTCTTAAACACTGAGATGCCCAAATAAGATGCATGTTGCTCAGACAGATGAGGAAAAATGTTTTTACATCATGAGCTGATCATATAGTCAAATATTACATAAAGATTTTGATTTGCATGTTAAATATTAGAGTGGTTTTACATTGCTTCTTCACTTTGAAGAAGGAGATACATTCAGGGCTGGAAATCCTGAAAATACACCCATGACTTTAAATATCTACATATAGTAACTTTAAAAGAAACATCAACACCCACTACTTGTAATGATCTAAAATCGACTAAGAAAACATGTTCTATTTTGTGTGTCTGTGTTTGCATATACATTTCTTGACAGTAAAAATATAAACTACCTTGCTTAAAAAATGTTGGCAACATCCTGTTCGGTACTTTAGTTTACAGTGTTAGTCATATTAAACTGAGATGAACCTCAGTAAGAAGTTATGACTGGGAAAAAGCTGCTTTTTCTTCCTTTAAATGGTACTGATAAGTCATGGCTTCTTTGCTGTAAGTTTCCTTTTCTGTTTAATGTATTAAAACATGTCTAATGTGTCTACACATCAGCACGTTGCCTTTGCAAAGTTGACATCACATGTTGTGAATTCATAAACATACCATTTAAAAACATCCTTTTATTATGTGTGCACATATAATGTAATGTACGTGTGTATTTACACAGTATAGCACTGGTGCTCACTGTCATGCTCACCGTGCTTTGTGCAGGCTCCAAGCAGGTTCACAATGTTAAGGTGAGGGCCGAGGTGACTCATGATCTTCAGCTCTGACATCAGAGCCTGAGTCTCACTCCTCCTAGCTGTAGCTGGATGGACAGAGAGAGAGAGAGAGAGAAATTGAGAGTGAGAGGGGTGGGGGGTGGGGGGGGCAGGTATGAGAACAGGAGAACTAAACATACTGAGATCAGGACACACTGCGTCCTCGCCAAACTATTGAATGACCTGCTGGCTAAGACTCAGACCAGACTGGCAGCTGAACTAAAGCTCAGCGGGGCTGCAGCTCTCGCTTTGCTCACAGGAATATGGCTCTGGTGTCACAAAATTTGACAGCTAAACAGGGAGACTCTGCTGTAGTCCACACATGGCTTTATGTTGTGTCTTTACATTGTAATGTCTTACATTTCAGCATTTTCACGGCCACTTTTGTGCTGGACTGGGAATGAGTGAGACCATACGCAGTTGCCTCGACCACCCTGCCAAAGGCTCCTGATCCAAGGGTGCGACCTGAAACACAAAGAAAGCCTCAGTAGGACAGTGTGAATGGAGCACATGGTTGAGCTGAAAAAGAAAGGGGGGCCTCTCTATTCATTCAAATATTAATGTGAACACATCTCTGTGCTGTTTTTTTTTTCTGGGACGGTGAGATTATAAACTGGCTCGAGCAGGTTAATAACCGTGGAAGGCTGGAGCAGTCTTGGGAAGCTTCCTGTTTGTAAGGAGCAGCTGACTACCAGCAACAGCTCATCAACAACAAAAGTTTAAAGAGAGCTTTAAAAATGAGGCAGGATCAGAGCCAAGAGGACAAGTTTAACAAACCTCACTTAGTATTCTAGACTCAACTGTGCCCAGACGACCTAAACCACCCACGGCACTAAAGTCACCTGGTGATGGCTACATACTCATTTGTTTGCTCTTCTCCAAGCAACAAGCAGACGGGTCGCAACAAGCAGAAAGTCAGTCTCATATAAACCAGTCATCGGGATTCATTTTTGTAGCAAAAAGGTACCAACACACTTTTCTAACTTTTTTTTACACACATTTTTAATAGAAATTACTTTTAACAGTTTTTCTAAATTCCTGTTCTAAATCATTGTTTTGTAATAACTAAAGCCCTATTTTCTTCAGTATTTAAAGTGACAGGAATGCAGATACATATTTACATTCATGTCTATTTATCAATAAAAGTGTTTTTATTTTTGACTGGGCTGCTACAAATGTTAAATGCATATACATTATCATCTGTGTGTCTCATTGGGCTTCAAAGGGCCCCTGTTAGCAGCAGGTTTCATCTATCACCATGCTAACGTGAGGACTCACCCAGCACCAGGTTGTCTCGTGGCATTTCCCAGGCCAGGTCATAGGGCAGATGGATGGGGTCCACATAGATGTACTCATGACCATCCTGGCTCACAGACTCTATCACCTTCCATCTGATTTCATAGCGGGGTTTCTGAAAAGGTGGAGAAAAAAAAGAACACACAGATGTGAGGACAAAGCTGAAAGACTAGAAATTAAAGGCTTCCTCTTCTATTTATATATCACTCCTGAAGAGTAACTTTTTCTTACCTTTCTCCATACAGCAATAAGGATGATGATCGACATGATAATGATGGCCACCAAGGCTAGAACAGCAGCCAATACTGCCACCTGGGAGAAGAGTGCTGCAACAGGCAAAGGAACACAGAGCATTTAAGAAGATTAGGCTGTGGATTCAAATAGGGACATAAAACTTCACTTTGTACACATGTTGGTGGTGATTTAAAAAAGACAGTTATATTTGGACTGGTATTTACAGCTTACAGCTGCATATACACACAATTTGTCTTGTCTCACTGTTTAGTGAAACCTTGTCTTTAAAACATAAACCTTTCAGACTTGAATCTTGTTTTTTACCAGACCACCGTGTGTATGTTTAGTTTACCCCAAATGTGACAGAATTTTTCCTTTTATTATGACATGTTTTAATCATTTAACATATGCACACACAAAAGGTAAACATACTGTATTTATGATAAAATGGTTTATAATTTTCTCCCAACACTGAAATATAATTCTCACGACACCTACTGCTGGACACCAGTTTGACGTCTCTCCTGTCGACGAGTCCTGCTTGGTTACTGGTCTCACAGCGAACTGTGACCTGCTGGGGCTTGTGGAAGACCACCTGGCTCCGCACCTGGCTGACTTTACGGGTTTCGGCATAGCTGACGTTGGTCTGGATGCTCAGCACCTCTGGCTCAGGTATCAATGGTTGCCACACCGCTGTCTGGTTGCTACACCTGCAGAAGGACAGGAGATGGTGGAGTCGCCTCAGTTGCAGCGGCAGAGTAAAAAAAAAGTCAAAGCAAGGGTGCAATTTGCAAGTAAAATAGATTTCTTTGCATAGTCAGTCCCCTGATGGCCACTGTGCCGCAGTGCAGTTGTGCAACTTACTTGAGCATGCTGTCACAGCTGTACCACTGTATGGTAGGGGTTGGGACCCCCTCAGCTACACAGGTCACCAAGTGTCTCTTCCCAGGGAGGTGGTGGTCAGTCAGGTCTTTAATCTGAGAGGGAACTACGCACAGGGGGTGTAGCCGTCATTAATCACTACTGACGTGAAAATAAATAGTCTGTCCTTGATTTTTCCTCCACAAAAACGTTCAAATAGTAGACGATTCAAGACCCGTAATGTGGTCTAAGAACTAGAAAATGTACATGAATACCCCAAACACTCTGAACAATTTAACGTTCTGAAAACAGCCTCTCACCTTGGACCTCCAGGTCAAAGGTCACTTCCTTTGTGTCATCTCCATTTGTGACAAGGACGGTGTAGAGGCCCTTCTGCTCTGTCCTCACCCTCACCAAGGTGAGAATAGTGACATGCCTGAAGTAGAAGAAAGAACAAGGGACATGTTGGTCTTCTTCCAGTATGTATTCTCTTCATATCTTTCACAAAAATGCCATCAGTGCAAACTACTGTCTTCTAATGTCTTTTATTTAAAGGAAACAGAAAAGAAAAGTTTTTTTACATCCCCAAAGTAAAACAGCATAGTCTGTTTATTAATCTTTTTAGCCATGGTAAAGAACTTTCCCCATCATCTGTGGATCAAGCATGCCAGTGATATTTAATCTTTTTTCTTTTTAATTTGTGTTAACTAAAATGTAAAAACACCATTTCCACGACCAGAAAAATTTAGCTTTTTTCATTCTGAAAGACATTTGTGGGACAGATATATTATGTTTATAGTTCCTGCGTGATGAGTGATGGAGTCCTGCCCTCTGGAGAGTATAGTGTTTCTCTCTGCGGAGGCCTTATCTGGTGGTGACTGACAAGAGTTAGATGCCTCCAGAGGTTGTCACCCTATCAGAGCTCCAGTGCTAATTGTTGACATGTATTGCTTTACGGTGATGTAGTAGAAGTTTTGAGGCCCAGGCTGAGGCGTTTAATCAGACGTCTCACCTGATTTCATGCTCTTGTCTGGTTGTGATGGTTTTATCTCCCTTGATGGTGGCTCCGTCCTTGCTCCAGCGGACCTGAGGCGGAGGGTAGGCTTCAATCTCCACCCTGAGGTGCACGTTGTCTTGAAGCTTGACAGAAACATTTTGTAGCTGAGCAGGCTTCACATCCACAAACCCTCGCTCTGAGGAGATAACATAAATCATCACCAACACATCTTGATGGAAGTCTTAATCCTGCAGGTTCTGTTTTGTTCTAACCCAACACTTACATATCATTGCCTTTTGGCTGTAGAAAGCTTGTTAGCAAACAGTTGCCTATTTACACATCTACATGACACTGAATAAAATAAAAACATTCATTTGGAGATGTAGTACTGGTCACCTGATGAATGCAAATCCACTCTCTCTTAGCTCTGTGTTATTCTCAAACAACTTCAGAGTGATTTCTTCACATACTCGTAGCAGTGTGATGCATTGTTTATGTAAAAATATTGATTTGATTGTAGTGATATATTAAATTGGCATGATAATAATTAAATGACTTCACTGGACAGCAGGCTCATGACAGTGTACCTCACTGCTGCTGCTATGCTGACCATCTGTGGCCAGACAGTATTCGTCTTTTCCACTGAGATGTCCAGAAAGCACCACTAAAACTATCCTGGTCCCCATGGAGCATGCCAGTTCAAGTTATTCAAGGATTTTATAAACATAACACACCTCGCCGCAGATAGAATAAGCATTCACAGACCCAAACACGGTGACTGTCAAGAGACGTTGAGGAAGAAATCAGTCTGATGAATCCTGCTTTTCATCAGGTTTAACATTTCATCCTTGTCTTGTCTTGACAGCCATTGTGTTTGGGTCTGGGAATGCAAGTGTGATCGCAAGATGATTGTGTAGATGATGGACTTCTATTATATGTTAACATTTGAAGGCAAAATTTTGTTCACTTGGATTTTATGCCCAGAAATCTAAATATAGAGCTGCTGTACCTCCCCGGTCTGAGGCTTTGTTTTTCAAGGTATCACTCAGGGCATCCACACCGTGTCGGTGGTTTATTTCACACTTTGAACAGAAATAAGCAGAAGTCATCTTCATTTCCTTTAAAAGAAGCACCTCTTTCACGTTGGCCTGCCAAGGTTTACATAATAAGCAGTCTCCTCTCCAGCAGCGAAACATAATAATAATCTGTGTTGAATCAGTTTGTTTTAGTTTGGTGTGTACATGTATGTGTGTGTGAGTGTGGGTGTGTGGCTTTCTCTCACCGAGCACGGTGATGTTAACGCTGGCTGAGGCAGTCTGGCCTTGGATATTGTCAAGGACATGGCAGATGTACTGTCCACTGTGGGCCACCGTGGTGGAAGGAAACGTCAGGCAGGAGCGCATGTTCGTGGCAGACAGGACTTCAGTCACCGGCTCGACATCCTTGAGGATGGAGGGACATGATGATGATCTGACATTTAGTCCTCATGTGATCTGATATCTGTATAATGAGGCTAAATGAAATTAGGTGTTTAAATCCCAGAGACACCAAACACTGGTGAGCTTTGCCAAAGGTTGTGTGATGCTGCAAAGATAACGTGAAGCATTCACACATGCAAACTGGGTGAAGCTGTCAACTTAACTAATATTATCTGAGTTCATAAAGTTTACTAACACAGCTGAAACTTCAGCTTCAGAAAAATCCAAAAATGAACCCAAAAAGAACCGATCACTACAATACCAACACCACATGTTATGAGAAGAATTTCACAGGGGAATAAAAATCAAGGTGTGTCTCTACATCTTGATGCAATCTGGGCTCATTCACTGGGAGAGTAATCTCAAAGGGGAAGCCGAACAAAAGCGTTTGTTCTGCTCCACTCCTACTCACATCATTTACAGGCCTGTCCCAAGAAAAATACACCAGTTCCACTCCGTGCACGGTGCAGTTCACTGTCAGTGGTTCGCCCTGCTTCAAGACGGTCTTTGATGCATTGATGTAGGCGTCGATGGCCTCTGGGACTGGGATGGGAAGGGAGAGTGTAGGGGAGAGGAGGTGGCAATGTGATATATCAACACAATATGTAGAAAGGTCTCCTTCGTAACTCATCAATCACTGATTTGTTCAAAACATGAACCCTGAAATCAATAGCTTTTGTCTCACCAGAACTAGCCAGTAATGTACTTGGTAGCTGGCTCCTGTAGTTCCATCTCAGCAAACAAAAACTTAACAGTTCCATAAAAGTAAAAGGTGTTCTTCAACTTTCTGAGCTTTTGCAGCAGTTCTTGATGTGTTCTGCCAAATGATTACAGTCTGAGACATAAAGTCCCGTATTTACCTCATTATCTGCTCACCAAAACTAACTCTGGCTCTGTTTGTGTACCCTCCAGTAGTCAGTCCATTAAAGAGCTGTAAGGTGACCCAAACATACATGTATATAGAAGTATATAAAAATATGGCAATGAATAATGCTTTTGGGCTCACGGTGGAATACTTTGGCTAGGAAACTAGATTATGCTGCATAAGTCGTTTGAAGATATGTGATGGAGGTTTTATGGGTATTTTTACTGTGCTTTAAAAAGATGGACTCATTAACTTTAATAGTTTGGGTGTAGGCTGAGATTGAATTAAAGGGGCCAACACTGTGTGCGTTTGTGGGTTCTCAAGAGTTTCAGAACAAGTGAGGGTGTGGGGGGATGGGGCAGGGGGGCTCGTCAATAATGACGACCGTTTTATTTTGGGAAGAGCTGTGCCTCTTTAACGTAAACACCTACCAACGATGCTGAAGACGAAGAAGGCCTGAGACTCTTTCACCTCTCCATTCAGCTCTCCGCGACACACGTAGGTCCTGTCCTCCAGCGGTGCCTTGTAGCCCTCACTGGGTACATAATGCCCCTTGGTGGGCAGATCGGTGTCCTTCTCGTACAGGGTGACAGTGATGTTCGGATTGGTAACCACACAAGGGATGGTGCTCTCCTCGCTGGTCTTTGTCACCATGCCATGGGAGCTCTCTATGAACCACACATCAGGGTCTGTGGACAAAAACATGACTCTTTACTTTTTAGTCGATATGTACAGCTCCATACTACATACTAACTAATTTCCACAGTGTCCTGTTTTTACAGTTAGTATTCACGAAATCAGCTTTTTATATAACAGGCCAACAGACCAGTCCTCACCTGGGACAAAAACAGCCACTTCCTTCGTTTCTCTTGTGTGTAGATTTATGCAATGATACACCCCCGTGTGCTTCCAGCTCACGTTCAACAGGGTCAGAACACTTGATGTGGCACCACTTTTCTTAATCTGGTAGCTCTGGGCACCATTTTGAATTTGTTCCACTTGAAAGTATGGCATGTCGTCCCTCCCAAACTCCCAGGTGATGTTGTCTGAGCCAGAGCAGGTGAGGGTGAGAGAAGAGCCCTTGGCCAGGACGAACTCTTTGCCGTCGGGTTCGATCTCCAGACAGCACAGCTCAGACGACAAAAACAGAAGAGCTGCAGTTGATGCAGCAATAACAACACAAAAAAGGAAAGGTCAGCTTGCGGGGCAAAGAGACGGCAGTGTGCGGTCAAAGGTTAAATCAACAATACATGTCAGATCCTGTTCTGTCTGTGAATGATGAAAGATGTGAGTTATCTGGAGTGGATATATGGGAGGATAATGGTGCCTTGTCTGGTGACAGATGTATTTCAAATGCCGGAGGTTAGTTTTAATGCAATGCTTAAGTTAAGTCCTTCACATCAAAGTACTATGTTGTCTCATAGGCTGGCCAGCAAGTGAATCATCCAAGTTAGTATCCTATTTATATTTATGCATATAAAGTAAGTAGTGTAATGTATCAAGTATGAAATGTAAAAGTAAAATCGAGACTCCACCTAAGCTTGGCATCAGCCTCTTTGCTTCGCTGCTAAAGGTTTACATTTTTGTTGGAGCGATTATTGAAAGTGAGCTCTCACCTGTAACCGTGACTGTCAGGTGAAGCGTGAAAGCCGTCACCCTCCTCATGGTGGAAGCCTTCAATGCACACTGCGCTCTGCAAACAAACAGAAAGGATAACAACACAGATTAAAGTTCGTGCATCCTTGGTCAATGTTTCAAGAAACATTCGAATAATAAATAAATATTAAAGGAATAAATTCATTCACAGGAAATAAACAAACCAGCAGGAAAGTCTAGTTTGCGTTCACCCCAGTTGACCATCCAAAATAACATCACCCCATTTTACATCTCTCCATAAGCTCCACATCGTGATGGACTGATTCGCACGCTCACGCAATCTATCAGGTCAGCTTAAGTGAGAGTTGTGACAATCAGTCACAATCAAAGAAGATGACAAACCACGGACTGAAAACAAACAAAAAGCTGCTTCCTTTAATGGCTTCTGGTCAGCACACAGGGTCTGAGGTGCAGATGCAGCTCACTCAGGAGGTATTTGATGCCTCACTGCTCCAGGACAGAGTGACAATGTCTGCCTCTTTTTGTTCCTGGTTCACCGGCATTCTGCCTGCTAACAAACGGGTCACTGTGTGCAGCTTTGCAACATGCTCACTGGCAACAATGTAGCGTCCAAGCTATTCTGGAGCCATGCTGAGCCATTAATTGGTTTTGGTGTAAACAAAAGTGAAAATGAGGGCACTGACATGCGCTGCTGACAAATGAACCTACTTGGGATTTTGAAACGTTGCTGTGGCTTTGTAATACTAATGTGAGATCAACATCCCAGAACGGATTTAAGAGTTATCGGTGTCAAAGGTGACCAATACTTGCTGTACCATCCTCCCCTCCACAACATTAGCAACTGTTGGTCAATTTCACTGCAAAGTAAGATGGAAAAGATTGAGGAGGGGAGGGATGGTTTGTTATTATGTTTGGGATGGGGGTTAAGGCCTGCAGCACACAAACGTCTGGAAACAGTTAAGGATGGATCACAGGCCTCTACGCAAGAGGGTGGGAAAGAGAGAGAGGGCGGAAGAGCGAGGCATGGGAAGAGCGAGGGTGGAGGAGGAAGAGAAGAAGGAGGGAGGCAGTGGAAAAATTGCGAAATCTTGCGAAATCTTACCCCATTTAGTGTTTTTTTACACGAGAATGCAATCCAATTTTACAATCTCTATTTTAGGAAACTCAACTTCATGCATGATGTAATAGAGCACATGTTTTAAAGGCAATGATTCTTATCATAAACTATGATTAATCTTATCTGAAATTATTCATTTGTCACCTTCACTTCATTCATCAGCTGACACGTCTGGAAACATCACCTCCATGGCCATCTATGAGTGTATTACAGTAATTAAACCTTTTAATGGCCATATTTTCAGGTATAAGAGAGAAGAAACATGTCATCAGTTAGGCAGTAGTGGTGTGGGTGACTAACCCAAAAAGTCAGTTACTCAAACCAGAGACAGGTTGTCTCTCTAAATTAACTGCCTTTGGCACTTCCGCTCCCAAAGCGAAAAGCGCTTGAGTTGCTCCAAAAACATGACTGGTCCATTTCCTCCCCAGCCTCCTGGTTCTAATAAAAAGGGTTGAAGGAGAGACTGACAAAGAGAAAGAGACTGAGAGAGAGAGAGAGAGAGAGTCAGAGAAAGAGAGTCAGAGAAAGAGAGAGAGAAAGACTTTTTTCTCTGTGTCATAGCTCAAAACTAAAACACACATTGTACACACAGACACGCGCTCTTTTACACTTCACCCCCCTATATTCATCACCCACTACCAACAAACACACACACACACACACACACCTACACACACACACACACACACACACACACACACAAACAGCCCCCCTTTTTTGTCACTGGTGTCTGTGTACAGTTCACGTTCCCACACTGCTTCTCTAAAACTTTCCCAGGGCCGCTGATACACTTGGGACCCTGTCGGTCATGATGGCAGGAGTGGTGGAGGGGGGTGGGGTGGGGAGGTCACCTTATCCCCGAAGGCCCCAGCAACCAGCAACAAGGGACCGTCCACTGAGGAAGCCATACATCAGCTCTTACGAGAGCCAGTAACCTCTGTGTCAGTGATGAGGACTTTGAGCGACAACAGCCAAACGTGGTGGCGCCAAAGGCATGTGTCACTTGGCAGTATGAGGACCAACAAATCTTATTGTGACTGGCTGCTGATGCTATTTTTGCTAAAGACAAGGCAAAAAAGTTTCATTAGGGCTACCGCAGGATATGAATTCACGTCCAAGATCAAACAGAAGAAAACATTCTTTGCTGAACAAGAATCTCTGTGTTCAAATCTTATTCTGAAGTGTCTGAACAGGACGGAAAAAAAATGTTTGGCTACTGCAATGTGATGAGGTTTAATGTTGACCGATGGGCAGTGGGGGACTTTGAACTGAGGCTTTTGAGAAGGAACCTGACCCTCAAAATAGGTTGTGCTGACTTGGATAAGAGGGCCAACGGGGGCCACAAGGCCAACTCAACAAGACTTTGGAGAGCGAACACTGTCACGAGATCCATCCAGGGTTTAAGACATTTTAAGCACTGTTGGAAACATCGTTTTTGTTGTGCTCTGTCGCTCTGTCCACACCAAGATGCTGTGCAAGAACAGGAACATGCAAAACTATGAAGTGTTAAAAGTGTCAGGACACTAGTGAATCTGCCAAGAAAGTTTGGCAGCATTTCAGTAACTTTGTTTCCCACTTAATAAATACACTTGGTAGCAATTTGACCCCTAAACACACAAAATTGCTCTTTATTTGAACCACAGTCTTGGTTTTAGACAATTTACAGTAAGAAACATCCACAATATCCACAAGTTAAGACAAGTCAAGTGGTTCTCAGCCTGAGGGTCTTTGGTGACAAAGATGATTTAAAGGATCTGAAGAACTTTTTTTTACGCAGATGTTTATTGTTGTCTTTTAATCTTTGAAACAAGATAATCCATTCCAACCATGACCGTGGAGGTCTGAAGAAAACAAACAGTGTTTATGGAAGTGATGGCACGGTAATCACCATGTCAGATAAACTGTTATCCCACTGTATGAGTTTTCCCACAGATGCTGGGAATTTGGTGGCTGCTTGACCCTACCCGGTTTTCGTAAACAGTCCCTCTACACTCAAAGTGTCACCGACTAATGAGGAAGAATGGTAAAATCGACCTCAGAGGGACGCAGGCAGCCCACGCACAACCTTAGTCCCTAAACAGCCTATAATCCCACTTCTGGGATTATCTATATATACTGTAGTTGCATGTTTTATTTAAACATCTGGCAGTGATGAGGCTGGGGGACTGCTTTGCGAACCACATTTGCAGCCAACTGTTTGTTTGAGTGTGTCCCGGGGGACAAAAAGGGGGAAAATGTGTAATCTATAACAAAAGAGAGAAAGATGTCCAAAAAGCCTCCCAAAGTGCAGCTGGAGAGCTCTGACTTCCTGCACAGGGAAATTTTCTGGTCTTGTGTGGGTGTGAGGCGGTGATGCATCAATGACCCAGCAGACCAGCGCAACCACTAAGCAAATACTCATGGAGAACAACAAGAGACACCACAATGAGAAGAAGACAAATTGCACGTAATGAAACTTCTACAAAAAGAAAAGCTTTAAATAACAAGTTGCGCAAAGGGAAAGACATAAACTCATGATACAAAAACATGAGCAAAAGAAAAAGAAAAAAACAAACAGGAGAAAAACTCAACGTGCAAAAACAGACCAATTACTGTGATGACAAAGCATTACAAACCGTCGACGTGCCGCAAGAATACTGCACACAGCAGCAGACAGTGGAAAAGACAGCAAAGGCAGCACGCAGACATACAGGACATAATTTATGGGAAACGCCACATCAAAGCATAGAGTGGGACAGCAGAGGGAGCGCACACACAGCCTTACATCACAGGCAACTGTGTTTACTCTGCTGAAGTGTACAGGAAGCTGTGATCTGCAAAACAAACATCTCCAATTTCGTGGCCACTTCTTTCCAATGCAAACAGTTATAGCTCCGATAAGGCAGACTATGAACTACCCCTGACACTCAGCACTTTATTAAGACGTGCGCTAAATCAGCTGCAGCGCAGAATAAATGTACATGCCATATATGTCTTTTTTACTTTCCAGGAGGATGTCAGGTTTCCTTTATGCATCTCTAAACAGCTGGGCTTTTGGCGAGCTCTGTGGGAAAAAAATGACCCAGTGTGTCTATGTTAAAACAAACCTCCATTTTTATCACTTGTCTTGGACAGACCAATCCCCCCCTGAGGAAAACCTTCTGGTCCCTCAGCAGCAGACCCACGGTGCACTGCTCCCACCCCAGGCGGCGTCACCGTCCCCCAAAATGACTAATACAGACTGCACAGCACATTACCAGAGCTGTTATATTGACTGATATGCTTTAGCTAGAATAGCACACGTCATCAACATGCTGTCGCAATATGCACATTGCTGTGAGCAGGAAATGCTTAAGAGTGCGGCCTACTTGTGGACCCTAAAACGCTCTCTAGAACAGGGAGAGCTCAATGCAAGTGATCCCCTTTTACATTAAATGTTGTTTCAGTCAAGTACAAAATCTGCATCATGGAAACACCCTACATGTTTCAACACTCCTGAGACTTTGCCGTGTCACAAGCGTTTTGGCAATTGTTGAGTAACCGTTTGCAACTGAAAGATTCTCAAATGTCCCACGTTATAAAGAGTGGTAAAACTTTCCCACTTAGATTACACTGAACCGCAATGAGAAGTGCCACTTACCCTGTTGGACACACAACTTTTAAAACTTTTGTATCAGCCCAAAAACAGCTTGTTTCCTGTAACCTTAGAGTTTGGAGCTTAGTAAGGCCATCTCATGATTGTGTTGTCAAATTCTGCTTCCTTCTGGTTTTATTCAGTTCAGCATTAGGACACAGTGACTGTGAGTGGCCTTGCCTCAGCAACCAAAGTGACTCTGTACTCATGCTGAGGGAACACATGTTTGGGAAACTGCGGATTCTGGTTTGCTCCCTTTCAAACAGAGTTGTAAATGCTGTTTGTGGCAGCAGTGGGGGGATGTAAAGGGCTTCTGGGTAGAGCTGACGGTTGTAGACTGACAGCCTTAGATGTGGCTAGTGTTTGAAATCAGTTTAATGATCTAATTTTCTACTCATTTGGAATTCTAAATGAAGGGAAAATGATTAAGAAATCAAAAGCCAGAGCAGCTGCTGTCATTGAAGTCGTATGCATTTTTCCCAATCTTTGGTTTTCTACCAGTGAGGCTGTAATTTTGCAAATGCTTTTTTCCCAGCAATTCAAACTCAGCTTGCTCAGAGGGAATACAGGGATATCAGATATATTTGCTAGCATAAGCAATGCCACATCCTCCTACGTTCTTTCTTCAAAGACCTCCCCACCTATCTACCCTCCTTTTCCTGCACATCGGCCATCGAAGAGAGGTGATCTGGGAGTATAAGCTTCCCAACCCGGTGAGAAATGGATGATGCCTACATACACTTCCAGTCTCTCCACACTGACACACCCCCACCCCCCTAAAAGAAAAAACCCA
>JAOXYL010000065.1:14664235-14681453 GCA_028564955.1 Terapon puta | reverse complement strand
AGAAATGGATGATGCCTACATACACTTCCAGTCTCTCCACACTGACACACCCCCACCCCCCTAAAAGAAAAAACCCAGAAACAGCTGAATACAATCAGGCCTGACTGGCTTTAAATTCCACTAGTTTACCTTTAAACATAAAAATGCTAGAGGGAATGAGAAAAAGAAGGAAAAGAGTGGGTGATTCTTTTTCTGCTTGTTCACTTTTGGCATGTAGACATGTTAATTTACAGGAAAAAAAAATGTCTTTTTTGAATAGATTCCTATGCATGGCTCTTGACAACTCATAAGACTGATACCACTGCAGTTCAAAGAGGCTACCACTTACTCTTGAAACAGCACGCAACCATAAAGTACACCAAACCAATTTAGTATCATTTTTCCACTGTGTGGAATATTCTTATCTTGTAAAAGCAACAGCCAGTTTTCCTTTGTCCTCCACGGCACTGTATCACCAATTCCAGCATGTTTTTCTTGGACAAAGGACAGCACAAACTCCAGAGAGAAAGAGTGATGCTTTAAAAGAATCTGATGGAGACCAAAACTTCCTGTTGAAAATCTGTATTTCTCCTTATGCAGTAAATTCAGAGAGGAGATATTTTAATATATTTCTGATGTTATACACACACAGGAGTGCAAGAAATCGTAGGCAAATGGTTGAGGAAAGGCCAGTTATACCACAATGTAAAAATAAAGTGGCTGTATTGTTGTACTGAACTTGAAACCTTAAAACTTGTTTCATATGTTGTCATATCTCATGTTTGAAACCACCCTTTTTGCATTTTATGCATGATTTCCCTTCAAGACTTTGGCATCATAACTCACAAGGCCACGTTTCCTCCAGGAGTCATCCTGTAGGAGTGGCTATGCTCCTTGACTGAAGATGAGATGCAGCTGCCTGTCAGCCCCAAGTGAGTGGGTGGGAGGGGAAGAAGGAGGGTATAGAGGGGAGGCCAGATGGACGGGCAGCCGTACAGGATGCTGTATCACAGCCCTACTTAGTGCACTTCATTAAAGCTATATGACTCAAACAGGCGTCTAAGTACTGAATTTAAAAAGCAATGACTGACAGAGGGGCATGAGAAAGGGAGACCTAAAAAGAAACAGCTCACTTCAGAAGTATGAGGCATGAATTATGAATCAGATAATAAGGGTCCACCAGAGAGTGAGTCAGAGACTGCTATATTTAAATTTACAAAGCAAGGTACACTCACCAATAAGTGAATAAGTGTAAGAATAATCATGTGATCAGGTGCTCTGAACTACATTTTACACTCTAGATTTGATCTAAACAACACCGGTGTTCAGAGCAGGACTGCTGAACAGCTGTGTATTTAGCTCATGCAGGATAAATCACGAGAGGACAGAATGGGATCAACGTTTTTCAAAACTTTATGCAGCACTCAAACTGTTACATATCAGCGCATGTGAGCCGAATCAGACTTCTGGCATGTTTTCTGCATGGTCATAATGTGAAGCACATTTTCTCAGTGTGGCTGGCATGCAGTGAACCAGGAAACAGCTGATGACGAAGGATTAGGTCTGGGCCAGGGGAATGGAGCCGACTGGGGCCGCGTCGCATCAGGGCCGGGAGAAGAGCTCTGCTCCAGTACATACCAGCAGCCTGACGCACAGGGGAGGAAAATCCCCACCAGCCAGGAGACAAATGAAACTTCTCTGTGTTTTACAAATCCACACTATAAAGATTTGTCAGAGTCCATCTGCTGTTTTGAAGTTGGCACGGTAAAACCTTCAGCATGAGACATCCAGCTAAACTATGATATGAATGCAGTGCTGTCTAATACCGTTGATGGTAAAAGCATGACATGTATGCAATTTTCCAACAGCTCATCTGCAACAACAGGGTGAGACAATCACTGAACCCGAAATACCCACAAAGCCGGAGGAGATCAAAGACTTCAAAAGGAAACTCTTAAGTGTAGAGGAGGAGAGCAGCAGACACAAAACACATGCCAAGGTTGTTTACAACTTGTGCTCATTCGATTTCCCATATCACAAAGGTTATCTGTACGCACAGAAGATGGATGTGTAATTAACCAACCCAACGCCGCAGCAATCATGCATAGCAGGGGAAGTGGGAAGGCTTTCAGGTGCAAAACATATGGCGGTTTAGGGTGAACAGACATGGGTGCCACATGTGTCTCAGCCATGAAAAGCTCACATTGCTATAATGTAACTCATTCCAGGTACTAAAACCGTCTGCTGTGATAAATGTGAGGAGATGATTCAAACGATTGTTTATGTCTGCTCGGCTCTGCGTTCCTCAGACGAGATTTAATTTTTTTTTTAAAAAGGGGGTGACCAAGGTGTTAGCTGTATTTCAAGTCTGTATCTGTCATCACTTAAAGGATCCATCCACAGTTACGGAGAACAGTGGTGACGGTGAATGATGCCAAGTGTGATAGCACTGCACAACCCCGACTTTTCAATGAGCTTCCCCATGTCGCTATGTGGGGAAAATTGATTCTCTCAGGGCCATTCACAGGGGAGGAAAGAGACTGATGGTTCAGCGGTGAGGACCGCCGGTTCACTCAGGGTGACTGAAGAGGTCTGTATAAACAGCCCTTTAGCAGTGAAGCACAAAGTGGAGCGCATACAAACAACCTGTGCTATAAAGCCCAGTGTGTGTGTTGTGTGTGAGACCCTGGGATACCGTGTCAAAAGCATTCTCTCAGCGAGAAGGTAAACATTGTTAAAGTTGTACCATGTAAAGAGTGAATAGGTGTCTATGTGGAGAGTTGCAAACCATCACCATGTTGATGTTTGAACAGGTTGCTCACACTCTTTCTCACATTGTAAGTCCTGGTGTGTACACATTCAAGTATGCAGGCAGCAAATGTGACCAGCAGAGACTGGCAACAACATCACACAACAAAGCAGACTAGAGTGTTAAAACCACTGACTCAGATTATTTCATCAGTTTAAATCAAAGACAATTATAGTAATCATCAATCCAGTGTTGTAAGGATGAGGTACACACACTCTGTGACAGACAACTATGAAATTCAATCTGTCACAGTGGGCTGCCCGTGCAAGCTAAGTGAATTTTCACCACTTTCTACAATGGATCTTCACTTCTGCCAACAGCTGCCAGGCAGCCGTGACTAACAGTGAAATCCTTGACAGTAACAGAGAAGCGAGAGCCCTTACCTTCAGAGCGATCCAAGAAGCACAAGTCTTCCCTCTCTGTCCGAGGAGGCTGCCGGCCAGCCGTCGGTCTCCTCCTCTCTGAAATCAGAGGAGAGATTTCCAGCTCGTCGTCCCTACAGGGTTCTGCTGCTTCAGATGTATAGATCCCTCAGATGTTCAGAGTCTGAGGTTAATCTCTGCTGTCCCAGGAGCCCGCCTGAGGAGGTACTGCCCCTCTGAGCCCGGCTGTTTGTTTAGTCAAATCACAGCACCGCGGGGGTCTCCTCTTCTCTCTCTCACTCTGAAATGGCCTGCCCACCGCTCCCAAAGAGTGCTGTAAGTTGCAAAAGAAGTGTTCCCAACGGAGACATGCGCACACACAGACACACACAGAGACACACTGCTTCCCTGACAGATTCACACAGAGGAGAGAGTAAGTCCGGCCCAGATGAAGCTAGAGTAAGAGTGAGTTGGAGAGGGAGAGGAGGGAGGGAATTGTAAAGGGGAGTTGAGCAGAGAGGAGTAGAGGGAAGTTTTAAAAAAAGTGAAAAGAGAAAGAGGGGGGGAAACTTCAAAATACAGATCGGGTTCAGTTTGTTGTTCCTCAGCAGCAGCTGAGAGCTCCCGGGCTGGAGTGATTTGTTTATGAATGGAGCGGCAAGCAACTGGAGGTGAGCTGAGACAGTCGCTATTGGCAACAGCAATCTGGACCGCATCTAACCCCTCCATTAAAACAACAAACACAATGAAAAAGGAAGAGAAAGAGCGAGAGAGTGAGTGAGAGGTCCAAGCGGGAGAAAAAAGCAGGTTTTGGCAGCGCTCTTGGTGGCCTGCTTTGGAAACAAACATGGAAGTCTCAGTTTCTCATGAAAATAACTCCATTCACATAATGCCCAGAATCAGGTGTAAAAGAGGTTAAACTCTTAGTTTGAGGGCACCACTCATGTTACATATACTTTTCTCTTTTTTTAAATATCCTTTCTTTTTCCTTTCACCCCACATAAAATAACTCAACACCTCCCTCTGTTCTCGCCTACTTCTGTCTCTTTTCTCTGCTCTTTCAGCCCTCTCTCTTTCAAACATGCACACGCACCATGAAAACACTTTTTTTGGCTCTCTCCCTAATTTCTTCCTTTCCCAGGATATAAGGGATGGCTTGAAATTCATAACGCAGACCCTACAGCTGACAAAAGTCTTTTTTCTCCAACAAGGGGTCAGGGCAGACAGAAGGGAGGGGGGAACAGGGGCTAAATTGGACAGTAACCATGTTCTCCTCTAATTGTCAGGGTAAATCTAAAAGCTCCGCTCCCAGTAATTAGAGAGCCAGCGAGGCCCTGGTTATTAGATGGGAGGGGAGCAACACCGTGCTGGACTGTCCCACCTTCATCAATCCACTGCAATCTTTGTAATTAACACCTTCTTGCAATAAACCCTAAATCCACATGCTCACCCCCATTAATAATGTTTACTAGAGATAATGGGTAATAATGCAGCAGTAATGCATATGACATTTGCATTACACAAATAGACACATGCACATAAAGGCCAACTAGCACAACCACAGAGTATGCCAATCCTGTGTTTGTGTTTTGCTGCATGTTAGATAAAGCTCAAGCTTATCTCTCTGGGGCCCCTGGTGGCCCCTGAAGGCCCCTGTGAGGGACAGAGGGAGGGGGGACTTGAAGGAGGAAGCACTGGGGATTGAGGCCTGGACCTGGAGCTGAACCCAACACACCCCTGACAGATGAAGATGGACGAAGCCATGGCACCACTGATCTGGAGTCAGGTCCATTAAGGATATAACAGTCATTCCTAAACCTGGAACGCAGAAAACATTTCATCATTTCTTTCGATTAAACAACAGCAATACAACCATCTTTATATTTGTCATTTTACAGGCAAAATACCGAACACTCATTTTTTGTTTTCTATTAACCAACCAAATCTGAACATCTTAGACACAATAAATTATGTAGATGATGTAATTATGACTACACTAATAATTGGCTGATTAAACAACATTGGCAATAATAGTACATTTCAGCTCTAATCAGATTACATAAAGAAGACCATAAAAGAGACTAAAATGAGAGAAACTGATAGCATCCTGCTGCATGTAAGACATTGACCATATTATCAGAAAACTGCTGGTTCGAGTTCGGCCTGAGGCTTCTGTTGCATGTCATTCCTTTCCCTGCTCTAATTTCCTGTCTGCTCTCTAGGGAAAACCAGGAAAAGTCTTTCTAAAATATATAATAAATAATGGATAAACAAACACACATTTTAAAGAAGACAAAAGCAAAGTTGGGTGTTCACCTAAATGACAGTCTGGACTGGACACACAACACAGACGCCTTTGTGAAGAAGAGCAACAGCAGACTGTTCCTGCTCAAGAGACTGAGGTCTTTTGGAGTGCAGGGACCACTCCTCAGGACTTTTTATGACTCTGTGGTGGCATCTTTTATGGGATAGTCTACTAGGCCAGCAGCATCTTGGACAGGGACAGGAGGAGAATGGACAGACTGGTGAGGAGGGCCACCTCTGTGCCCCCTGGACTCAGTGCAGGTGGTGGGAAACGGGAAGATAATAGCAAAGCTGTCATCCATGTTAAACGACATGTCCCACCCTCTACAGGACACTCCTTCAGTGAGCGGCCGCTCCATCCACACTGCATGAAGGAGAGGTACCGCAGATCTTTCCTGCCTGCTGCTGTCAGACTTCACAACAAACAAAATACCCACTAGTCTGCAGACAATACACAATAAACAAACAAACAATAACTGACTAGAACTGAGCTCGGTGCAATAACACTACACTTCTGTTCACTGGTCATTTCACTGTTTTACTGTTTTTGCACTTATTTATTCCTGACATACTATATATTCTTTATTTATATTCTCAGGCACACTCCCTCTGTACTATGTACATGTATACTTTCAGTCATAGTTATAATTATTTATCTGGGATTATTTTATTCTTATCTTTATTTAATTCTTAATTCGATTTATTTTTATACTCTGCATTTTATTATTATTATTATTTTATTCTATGTCTTGTATTTCTTACTATCTACTTTACACTTCGAGTTGTCGCTGCACCATAGATTTCCCTGCTGTGGGGCAAATAAAGGAAATCAGAATCTAAATCTACACCACCATTTAAAGATTCAATAAAAATATACAAAATGAAAAGTAGAAATGTTGTTGTCCTCTGTGATGAAATATTGCACTATCATTGCAACAGTTTCTAGGAACTCAGACATTATGGGTAACTATAAAGAGAACCTCACAGTCTATGATCAACATCAGCTGAAACTGGGGTGGTGATTTGCAATGCTGGGTAAACCGCTCACTCTGTACTGACCACTTCTTGTTTTTCTGCATTATTCAGTTGCCAGATAATGCTGATGCTTGTTGTTGTCCAACATGAACACTTGAACTCATTTTTCAATCTGACAGGGTTTGCATGGTTTTTGTGGACTATAATGGGTCTTAGAGGAAGGGTGTTGGTGATGAAAGGGCTGGGTGTGTCTGGGCACCTACAGCAGCTCTCTTTCTGACACGAGATATTTTAGAATTGGTGAAAAGATGCTACAAGGATCTTGTTAGTTCCTTGTGGTGAACTTGAAAGTTGGGATAGATACAAGTAGGCTGCACTGAATAATGTTACACATGCAGTTTCCTGCAGTAACATTTCATTATTATTAACATATTTTATATGAATTATTTTTTTTCATTCAGCTGCTGACAGATGCTTCAGACTGAACTTTTGAGGGTTCTGAATACTTGAAGAACTTTTCAGTGATAGCTTTGGAGTCCTCAACAGTGACCTCAACTTTCACAATGTTCTAATTGTGTATTGTAAGTGCTGAAACCGCATATCTTTATTTTCAGCCTAGCTGTTTTCACTCTGTGGTTGTGATGTATTGTTGTTGGAGCTTTTTGCGATATGTATTTGATGTTTATGTTGCACTTGCCTTAATGTTCAGGCCCACAACACTTTTCTTTCCATTACCATGACCCTGCTCCATGCAAACAGCTGATAGCTGTTATAGTTCATATTGACCGGTGATGCTAGCATGAATATTTTATGAAGGTATGGCAGACTCACACGCAGAAATGACCCACTGCTCAACAAGTGGGATGTAAAGGATATTGTATGTAGCACGGTATTCTGAATACTTCAAATGAGTGTGGAGGGGTCTGAAACCAGCACTAAGCATTAAGAACAAACTTGAAATTTGTTTGGAAACAGCAAACAGTCTGTATCTTTAATGAACACCAGACCTGGAAAATTGTAGGCCAGTATTCGTTTTTTCTGCCCTCATGTGGTTGTTTTAAGCAAGGACACAGCAGATGATAAACAACTTCATCACTTTGTTTTAAATGCTGATTTCTGCACACCCAGTTGTATCAAACCATATATTATTTTGTAAATGATTAAAAGCTTAACTAGTGTCTGTTTTTGTGACTTTTCCCTCCCCAAGTTTCTTCACCTCACAGTCAAACTGTAAGGAATAATGTAATACAATCATATTAAAATAGTTTTTCTGCAATATGAACAACTAACTTATATATAAATAACAAAAAAGACAACATCTTACTGAAATTAACCTGTTTGTCTGCAGAGTGAAAAAAGTTTGTTTCTTTGTTGTAAAAAAATAAACAGTTAATGGAAAATGTGGATGAAAGATATTGTACGTTAGCATTCCTGCTGAACTGTTATAATTGCTGTCACTAAAGTGCTGTAACTTAGTACAATGTGAGGCAGTGTTTTAAAAATACTACATTTCTTTGACAGCCACAGGTAGGCCTTCTACAGTCACTTTACATTTAAATATAAATGATTTACTAAAAAAATATGTATAAATAAATATAATAAATAAATTATATTTCAACTTCTCATCTGCTGTCATCACCTTCTCATCAATTAATCATATTTATCCCAACCTCAATATAAGGCAATAATAAAATTAAAATTACCTATACGTTTTAGTTTTACATTATATCTTTTACTGGTCTTTCAAGAAAAAGTAGTATTTATAACAAATAAAGGGAAGTAACATTCATGGTAATGACATGTAAACAATACCTTTATTAACAGGTCAAACCTATCCAAGTGGAGCTCTTTTTACATTATGGAGTTAGTTTAAATAAACTTCTACCGCCACCCTACCGCCTCATACTGACATTTCCCACCTCTGTGCTGCACATCACCTGAGCGCCACGCACGCACGTGCTCAGGCGCGCGCACAGGTGCACTTCACGCACACCCTCCGCAGTGGCCTTATCAACCTGCACCACAGCGCAGACGGGGGTAAACCGGGGTCAGTGCCCTCACGTCGCCAAGACGGACGAGCAGGTGGGTCTCAGGTAAAGCGTGACGTCACGATGATACTTTTGTACTCCTCGGCAGCAGATCCATAAAGGTGTGTAGTCTTACTGCACAGGTAGCCGGGCGGTAGTAAGCCTGAACCTTAGACTGAAGTGAAACCAGAGCGAAAGAGCCTGCTGGGAACAAACGCGGAGGCCTACCATGAGCCAGGTTTGAGGTTTACCTGAGAGTCACCCCACCTGTCGGACGAGGCATGTACCCCAACTCGCAGTCGGCCAGATTCCCGGCTCTGAACAGTCAGTACATCCCGCCCCCGTATGACTTTACCGGGTACCCTCACGTCCCGGGACTGGGCGACCCGTCGACGAGCCCCTGGAACCCCGTCTACGCCCCCCGGGAGGAGTACCCGTACAGCTTCACGGGGTCGAGCCCCGGCGGCGCCGGACAGGTGGGCTTCTCCTCCGCCGAGCTGAGCGTCACGCCCACCGCCGCCGGAGGGGGGTCGTTCACCCCGTACAACTTCATCAGCGGGCAGGACCCCCTGAACCCCAGGAGGAGACCACAAGAGACCATCAGACCTTCAGGTAGGGTGCACACACACACACACACACTGAACACAGCCATAGATGTCTCCATGGAGGCTTGTTTCAGTCTGGTGTATGGTGTTTAGACTGTGAGATAATAATAAATAAATAATGAATTTTGTCAAGATTTCACTGTGAATTTCAGCACTTGATTCAAGTGAGAGAGGATTAACACTTTTTTATACGTGTCTCTTATCTGAGCTCTCTGGGCTGATCACAAATCAAATATGCCAACAGATGAAACCAACAGGCCATAAAGCTTACCTTGTGATTAAGGACGCTTAGATTAATATGATTTTTATAAGATAGAGTAGGTTGGCATACGGATGGCAGGCACAGTGAAACACATACCCATCAACAGGAAGCCTTTCAGCATGTACACACAGTGAAGTCAGACTGACTGCACACACGTATTCATCAAGCGTTTCGCCTCTCCCTTCCGGCAGAGTGTTGCGAGGTGTCAGTGCAAAGCTAATAGTGGAGGCCGGGAAGTCTGCAGGGGTTTAGCTCCCCACCCTCTCTGTCCACTGGGTGGGTGCAAAGAGGTGACAGCCCAGATAACAGGAGCTCCACGGGGGGAGAGGAAGTCCCCCCCCCCTACTCCCCGTGGGCCTTTCTCGGGTGTGCGTGCTGCTCTGCCTCGATCGATGCTGTCACATGATGGGGATTTTAGATCAATATCTCTGACTCACCCTTTCCTGAGAGTGCGTGTGTGTGTGAACATGCGTGTCAATGAATAGCTGCCTGTGTAAACACCTATGTAAACACCACTCAGTGTGATAAGGAGAGCCGGTGGTGCAATGCAGTGGGGAGTCTTTACATTAGTTATAGTTAGTGTGATTAATAGAGTTAATGAGCCTTTAAGCGGCGCCTGAACTTGAACGTGGCACCAGGCATCTTCAAATTAGTCGTCTGCTGCGAAGCACATGACTCACTGTCATCTTGTTTGTATTGCCCACCGGAATGGAGACTAATAAGTACACAGGAGCGGCTAACGCGCCTTATTTACCTGCATTCACTGAGTCAGTCAATCATTCAAGCTTGTATCTAAAGTGAGGGGGGGGTTGTTTTGTGTAATTCAGGGGGGAAGACTCGCACTAAGGACAAGTACAGGGTGGTGTACACTGACCAGCAGCGCCTGGAGCTGGAGAAGGAGTTTCAGTACAACCGCTACATCACCATGAGGAGGAAGACTGAGCTGTCACTGACACTGGGCCTCTCAGAGCGACAGGTGAGACGACTGGAACAAAGCAGTTAGAGAGAGAGAGGAGAGAAAGATGTCGAGAAGTGAAACAGAAAGCACAGGCATGGTTCTAATGTGAGAGAACAGGTGAGAATTGAAGGGGCAAGATTGAGAAAGGCTGGAACAAATTTCCACCCAAAATGCTTTCTAACTTTGCTAGAAACAACCGCTGGGCATTTTCAGAGACTGCAAGGCTATTTTTATTTTATGTCTACATTTCCTGAATGACAGAGCCTGGTGACTGTAACTTCTGAGTGCGGAAGTTCATTCTTGACCTTTCAGGGTATTCAAAAACATCCAAATTCTTCTATCAGTGCCTGCAGACTATCTTCTTCTGGAGATTTCTACACAAGAGGTATAGTGCTTCAGCGCTCTTTGTCTACACAGGCTGCAGTCTAGCTTAGCATTTGGTGTATTTAGTCTGCATTGTGGCAGAGCCCAATACACAAAATCCAACAAAAATAAGTCTCAAAACATAGAAACCACTTTGCATGGCTTGTGCAGAAAGCTGGACTGAATAAAGTCAGAGCTTGTTCTATATCTCTCTCTCTCACACACACACACAAGATGGACGGGCCATCATGGTCTCGCTGCAAACTCCATCTGTGAAGGAAGGCCATGACATGCAGCTAAAAGCTCCCGTGAAAGCTCGTTAGTGGGGTCACATGTTGCAGTCAGAGGATATTGGGACATGAACCATAAGGTACAAGTCACCAAAGACCAAGTAAGGCTGCAGCTAAACTCCCAGAGCGGGCTGGATTGAACAAAAGAGTGAAATCAACTTTTCACTTCATACAGATGTAGATATAACAGATATAATGTGCCGTAATTCCTATTTCAGAAGTTGCAAAATCTAGCTTCAACGACTGGGCCCAAAAAAGGCAAGAAATAATCCAAAGGAACTACAAGGGCGAGTTTCTCCTTTTCAGCAATGAGTTGCAGCGACCTCTGACTCTGAACCCTCTTGTGTCTGCTTGTGTTTGTTGTTTGGAGGGCACAGTTGTGGGGACTGACAGTCAGGAGGGGCTTTCATTTGGTTTATACTGTTGATATTATATTTATATAGGAAAATTTAACTAATAGGTATTTTGCCACGTTGCTGATGCTGTATTTATTTCATCAGATACGGATATTTAGTCGCCTCATGTAGAGTCAGCTCAGCACAGCACGGAAATGTCTTCAACGATCCCATTTGAAGAAACCAGCTTTGAAAGACACCTCCATAAACCATAATGTTGTGTGGCCAGAGAGCTTCATCTCATATGAGTAGTGTCGGTGGTGAACATGCACTCATGTTGCAATCATTATTATTATTGTTATTTCCACTTACTCATTCAGCTTGTTAAACCCACAGTTGAGAGCAATAAAGCAATTCTGGGAAAGAAGGAAAATATAGAACTTCCGGGGCAGATATAGGTGATGCCAGGCAAGACAAAGTGAACTTGAAAAAGCAAAATCATTACCGACAGATAAGACAAAGGAAAGCATGACGTGCTTTTGATGTCTGTATCACACGCTTGCCTGTGCCTGTGTTTCAGGTGAAGATCTGGTTTCAGAACAGGCGCGCCAAAGAAAGGAAGATCAACAAAAAGAAGCTGCAGCATTCCCAGCAGGCCACCACAACTACCCCCACCCCACCTGTGCTAGGTGGGCCTACTGACAGCCACATCGCCACCAGCCCCAGCAGCCACATTCTGTCTGACACAATATCAGAGGAGTACTAGGTGGATTTCATGTGGAGGACTGAAACCGCATGAGATATGTACATAGACTCTTTTGTTTTTATAAGTTCACCGCTGAATGAATGAAGATGATTCACAGTGTCTTGGTGTTATAATGCTGCACTGCCTCCCTTTTTACAATGATGAGCACTACATACACTGCACTGATCAACTCTTAACGGTACATTAATGTGTTAATACAGATGTTTTTCATACTGATTTTAAGGGCAAAGAATCGCTGGATAACGTGCCCTCTTCAAGAATGGTGGGTCACAATGAAGCACTGTCAGGCAATATTTGTCTGAATTATGGCGTCTGCCAGTGTCTTTCGATTTTTTCCGTCTCTGAGGAAAGAAGTCTCAAAATCACACTCAAGCAAGTGAAGAGTAGAAGCTTGGTAATAGATCATTCAAAAGTATAAAACTAGTTAGGGAGAGTACAGCATATAGTGTAAATAGTGTGATGAAAGAAGTGAATGCACAGAAATTTAAAAAGTAAAAAAAAAAAAAACATTTTTTTTATTAGCAACAACATGATGATAACTGCAAGGAACTGAGAGCACACTTGTGTTGATAATTATAAGCCGTTCACACGAACATGTTCAGCCACATCCTGAAAAACAACCACCACATGACTCAGGGTCTGCAGTCATTTGATGGCTGAACCTTCATACTAAATGAGGCCCCTGTCTTTTGGGACACATGTACTGTATTATGAGATGTTAAAGTGTGTACTCTACTGTACATGGAAGAAATGTTAACAGATTTTTTTACATTGTTCCTATTCGTAGGTGAAAAAAGAGGAAGGAAAATGACAAATGTAGCTCTGTAAATTTAGCACCAAGGATTGCGAAAAAGAACTTTCAGAATAAACCACCAACTTTGTGAAACTTGTGTGTGTATCAGTTACTGCATGCACAATTTTCCAGTTCACACTTGACTGGTGTCTGCGGGTCCATGGTTTCTGCGTTCCCTTCACCACAGTCTTCTCAAGCATTTCCACAGATAAAGCTTTTTGTTGATCAAAAAGTTCTCCACTGGTACAAGGCTTCAACTGCCAAAAAAATAACTCCATTCATTAATATTCATTAATACATTGCAAATTTTATTTAATTATGCAATCCACTCTACATTTTTGAAGTTTAGTTTAAAAGTTTAAAAGTCTTTATAAAGCATTGATAGATTTTTGTTTTGGGCTTGTCACACCACAGGAGTCTTCTCACATGGTTTCTGCAATGGTTTTCTAACGTGTATGATATGTTTAGAAGCACATCTCTGAATTTACTTTACAAGGACTATAGTCATTCACTTCCTGGCTTTGGACTTATCTTTTTAAAAGTTAAAAGTTATAAAAGTTAAAAGTTGTTTTCTCTACTACAGTACTTTATACTTTAAATAATGCCTAAGACATCTTCACAAGAAGTAGCACCAGACACTAGTCTTGATTTTATAATTATATGCCTTTGGCATGCCCAGTACCATCACATGAATTTGTCACGACAAAGAAACAAATCACCTGTTTTTTATGAGTAAAAAATAAATGTTTAATTTCAGGTCAACCAAACCTAGTAAGAGCTAAGCTGATCACTTATACTGAGTTGGCTGAGCAGCTTTGCAATGCTTCTGCTGTGTTGTCAATTATTTACTCAGTAGATTAAGTCAGTCAGAAGTTCAGCTCTATTTAAACAAGAGGGTTCAGCTCAAAACACATCTCAGGCTGTTGTTTAAGGACACTACAACTATCATGAACCATAAACACCAATTTTATGGCTCTGTGAATCAGCTGAATGGTAGCCCATGATTGTCAACCTTTAACCTCAAACCATCAGATCAAACCAATCATGTAAAGCATGCAAACTCTGTCTCTGATTAAACCCATTGCAGCTATACATTTAAAAGAACCTGGTGTCACCTAAACTAAAAAAGAAAAACGAAAAGAAAATAATGTAAAATAATATAGTGAAGTGAGGTTTTACTATTCGCTCAAAACAGACTTTACACAGTTAATTTAGCACAACATCAAAATCAGGTTGTAAAAATTTCATACTAGCAGGAAACAACGATCCAATGAGGAACAAAGGTTCACACCAAAAAGCAGATGCAATAGCACTGGGCTTGTGCCTGCATCTGCATCTGCATCTAGAAAAGTTAGGGTTCGATTCAGATCACAGTCTGAGACTGAGACCACAATGATTTTGTACATTGTCCTATGTCTAAGAGGGAAGATGTCAACACAGAAAAAGCAGCGAGGAAGAATCAACTCAGAACAAGAGACTTCCCTCCGTTGCTAGACTTCTCTTTTCTGGCCTTGCTTGTGCAGCTGAGCACATCCTGTTCATGTGAACATCCAAAGTGGATACCATAGAAAAGACTGAGTCTTTAAGAAGAAGCAAGACATCTATTATAATGATATCTGATATAATGATGTCTGCTGTCTCACATTAGTATTAGTGGGAAATTGCTGCAGAATACACTGAGCCGATGCCAAGACACTTAAACCTTTGTGTGCGTTACTGTCTAAGCCTGGGTGACCAATTGAAATCTGTTTAAATGTGATATTGTGCTGCTTGACATAATAAAAGCAATCTTTTCCGGTAGAGGATTATGCTGTAGCTGAGAGCCTCTGCGTTCAGATCTCAGAGTTTTTATTTATTTGTCACATGCTCTAACAATAAAAAAACTTTGACCCGTGAACACGTGAAGGAGTTACTGATAGCTTACAGAAATGCTCCTGTACACGCCTACATCCTGTCGTTTAACGTGCTCTGTGCTTTATTATTAATAACACATATCATCAATCTAGATTGATAATCAATTTTATCAATCTAGTCCTCAGTTGCATGTGGTACAATTTAATTTCATCTTAACTTGTCCAAATAAATGGCTGTATTTTTTAATCATGAGCCTCTTTGGTCATGAAACAAATAGCACTGTGCTTAACTGGCTTTTTTACTTCAGATAGTACGTGTAAATATACACAGCATAGATTGTCTTCACCAGAAGCCAGAAATACTCCCTCTCTGAATTATTCAAATTATTCACTCATCACAAAGTGTTAAGGATTATTACGGTTGAGTAACATTGATGTTTTCTCAGAGGGCAGGTACATTCTGAACTGGAAGCCACAAAGTGATAGGAAATGCATCAAACTAAATATAGACAAGAGGACGTGATAGTCTTAAGAGATAAAGACATTCATGTACACAGTCTGACGAGATATGAAGTTCTTTTCCTCTTTAACTACATACCTCAGACAAGAGTAACATTTGTTTTTCTCAGTTCTCTCCTTGTGTCAGTAAAAAGAAAGAAAACACACACTATCTTAAAAGATGTTCCTCCTTCGCTGCTGATCCACTGTGATAAGAATTATGTGCAAAAAGTGGAAGTGAAATCACTTTATATTTTAGACTACATATTCAACTGTAATTTGCATTAAATATGATTTAACTTGTTCAGATAATTCCCCCATTGATTTTTACCGTACATTAAATGGCATGATTAAAACTACACAACACACTTTCACAGTTATAAGACAAATTATTTAAACACCCAATATTCTCGTTAAAATTACACCATGTAACTGACAAACTTGTTTTTTAACACTGATAGCTCCTGCCTGAGAAAAAGCAGAAGTGGCCACGTTATGGAAACAAATTCATGCTAACTGTGAACTTCCTGATAGAAAAGATATTTTTCTACAACCTTATCTTTGGACCAGAATACCAAACGCAGACAGTTTGTCTGAATACTGAATACTGAATAACTCCTTCACACATCTAAATCTACAGCACATCTAAACGCAACAGCACACTGGTTTGTTTGACATAACCTCACCATCCACATATGTTTGAAAAATACAATTGATTTTAGTAAAGGAAATCTTTATTGCTTTCACATGAAGTTAAAAGCTAACGTTAAATGTTGTAATAAATACATATTTAGGATTTGCTTTTGAGTGCTGTTCATGATTGCTAACCGCTGTGGTGTAATAAAACTAGATAGACTGTAAAGACATTATTCATTCTTAAAATCCATATCATCACTAATGAAAGTTTACAGTGTTTTAACAATAACATAAAAATATATTTGCGCTCATAAATTAAAAACAGTTAAGAACCCAGAATGTACACAATAACTTCAAACTAAAAAAAGAGGATATATTCAAAATGTCTTCTTACGCAAACATAAAATATAATAATGCCTAGTCATAACCCAGAAGTACAGCTAGGGTGAAGAAAAACAAGAAAAACAGGGCTTATACTGATCCTACTGGTAGCCACATTAAATAAGGTGAAATATCTGAGTATCCTGACAAACACATCCCTCTGCCTTCCAGTGGTGCAGTCTTTTTAAAAACACTGAATCACCTGTCTTGGCGGACGCTTGCATACACACATTCATTTGCCGTTGGCTGAACAGTCCGCCGAGATTGGGCCGAGAACTTGACTTGGCCATACTCCACCTCCACCTCCGTCCTTGGCTGCACCTGCCTTGCCCCCCGCTGCACCACCCTGACATCAGCATAGGTCAGTTCATGTTCATTTTCCTCCTCTGTGGGGGACAAAATGTGTTTCATTTTAATTAATTCATTTCACATACAACAAAAGAACATAGTTTATTATTATCATGAACAATGGCATTATCTTGTGCACGGCAGCATTAACATTAGGATGGTAATGGGGGGTTAATTCCTCAAGAAGAACAAGGAAGTTTGTATTTTTGGTTAAATGGGCCCTCAGATGAATCAGATTTGCTTTGGGTTTGTTTTGTTTTTTTGTTTGGTTTTTTTTGGGCTCGTAGTGGTAGATTTGACCATGAGAGTGGTATCAATCAGAAATCTTCTCTCCAAAATGTCAAATTATCCATGTAATACTATGAGAAAAGGAAAGAGGGGAAATAAAAATGTTTTGCTCAGTACCTTTAATGTTGTTATTTTGCTTTCTTTTATGACCACAGACAACTGCCACCCCGATCACTAAGAGAAGTACGAGTGCGGAGAGCACACCAGCCATTATTGGCAAATAGTCTGTTTTAGTAGAAAAAGACACAGAGAGAGACAGAGTTATTAAACATGACAAGATTTTTGTGGAGATAATAATAAAAATCAATAATATAAAAAAGGGAAGATGACTTTTTTTAATCCATTGCTGTAAGTTTAGAGTTAGAGTTAGTTTTCACTTACAGTTA
>JAOXYL010000065.1:14645014-14657616 GCA_028564955.1 Terapon puta | reverse complement strand
GATCAATGACCTCACAAATGTGGCCACACAGCTGCTGCTGCTGCTGCACTGAAAACAGAAATGAAGTGCATGCCACAAGTCATTTTCAACAGTTATGCAAGATACAAAAATCAAAACTTCCAAAACTTCGTCTGGTGTCTACGTTGTGCCAAAAGTCCCATGAGCTGTTGGTTCTTTAAGTCACCAATCTGGAGCGTGTTGGTGAGTTTGTGAGTTCATCACAGTCCAAACTCATACTGAAGGTATTTATTCTCGGTTATTTACCTGAGCCTGAAAAAAGACAGAATAAGGCGAAATTATGTCTGAAGTTAAAGCAGAGCAAAAGCCTTTGACAATCTCAATCGCAGCATTATATTAAGGGACTGACTTTTTTTAAATCACAAACTGGCAAGTAGATTCTTACCTGACTTCTTACGACGCCGCACTCCCCAGCAAATGCAACTAGATACCATCACTACGAACACTAGAACCCCAACTGCAGAAAAGACAATAATCCAGATGTGGAAAATGTTTTCTGTGAAGAGGAAACCACAATGGTTATCATACGCCTGCACAACTTGTAAAGCAGTATGTTATTCATTTTTAAGCATTTTGGTCACTGTTACAGGAGACGTTTATGCAGACACAGACAATGGCAAATGAAAAACAGTGAAATCCCTGTAGCTATTGCAACAAATTGCATTAAACATGGCAGATCTCCCTAAATATGACCACTGATCTGTTTGTCATACTTGCATGAGGCTTTAGCAGGAAGTTTCCTAGCTGCAAATAGATCAAATGATGACATGCACCATGTTTTTTTTTTCAACCAGCATTACACAGTAAGACAGACTCCACTTGTTGCTAAGGGTTCATTAGACAAATCCAAGCATATATATAGTAGATTGGTAGAGTCGTACATATTGATAGTTGTCAAGAGATTGAGAAGTGGAGTATTTGAAGTAAACACTTCCCAGTTTTTATATCAGCATTACTGGATTATAGTAAATATTACACTCCACACTCAAAGAGCAATCTGCAAAAATACGATGTTATCTCACGCTGCACAAATTATATTTTGTTCTCACTTCTCTTTATGATTTCATGTGACATTTTTGATTAACTTAGCAAAACGTTTTTGTAATAGAAAAAGCAAAAATAAGTTGGAAGATCTGGTTCCTTTTATAAACACTTGCCTTGAACAACCAGTTTGAAACTAGTGTTTTTCATGAAGATCCCATTTGGGCTATAGATGTCTACGCTGTATTGACCTGAGTCATTCTTCTCCACATTAGCGATCTTGAATGTCCCATTGTGGATGAAAAACTCTTTCCGTTGTGTAAGTGGCTCCTGCATTGTCACCTCTTCTCTCTTCAGAGTGAACACCTGTATGGGTCCAGTGGGAAGCTGTTTCTTACATGTCAGCCGATGGCCACTGGCATTCACCATCACTTGGATATACACAGATCCCCCGAGAGCGGCAGAGCACAAAGATGTGTTGTGGGTGGCATTGCATTTAGTCTCAACAGCTGGAGGTAAAGTTAGACACAAGAAATGATCTTAAATAATTCACCTTTTACACATTATTACAATGGTCTTGCAAAGCATTGCCATTCGACTCTCTGAAGATGAGGGTTTTACCATGCGTTACTCCAAATAGCATCACAAGAAGAATGAGAGCTCCCTCCATGCTGGTCCCTCATCCAGAGCAACCTTAACCTTTAATGGATTAATGATCTCCACAAAAATGATGAGCCGAATACAGATGAAAGCAAAGATGATAATCCTTCACTGAAGTGGTGTACCCGATACTGAGTATGAAAGGGTGTTGGTTTGACTGAGCGGTTGGAGGCCAGGAAATGAAATAAACCGTTTCACTTCTCTCTGCACATGTAAGTCTATGGCAACACGCTGTTGTGTGCTACGTCTTAGGAAATACCTGCAGCATGTGTAGCAATCTTCTTTAGTCCCATACTGCAAAAATCACGTGTGAATCTCGGTTTACATCAGCTGACTGGTTAACTGAGATGATAGTTTCAGCATAACTCAACCACAATTTATAGGAACATATGTATTTCAAGGACAACTTGGACTTTTTTGTTTGTTTGTAAGTACTTTTTCTTACCAAAAAAGGAAGCGAGTATTATAATCGCACACACACATGCACCTGTAGATGAAAGCATGAGTCAAAATGAAACTTTTAAAGTTTAGTTTCCTCCTATAACTCTTAAATGGTAGGGTAAGAAACTAGAAAGAACATCGAATTGTGTATGTTTTTCACTGTGTTTTATTAACATGCTCGCTCACATTTGGTTGTTCAAATTCATAATCGTCACACATCCCCCACACAGATCTGTAAATTAGAGTGACCTTAAGTCTAATCCCTACATGCAGTTGGGAAACTTTACACTTTCAACAATCCTACACAAGATATTGCTTATCGGTTGATATGAGCCTGTTTGGACATATATGATACTTTTGGTTGCTGCTTGTGCATGATCCAAACTTGCTAACTTGCTATTACTATACTCAGCGATAATTCATTATCAATAACATTTACTCAAGTACTATACTATACTTAAGTACAACGTAAGTACAGTGGTTGTGTATATTTTTTATCCTTTCTACTACTTTAACTCAACTACATTTCAGAGACAAATATTGTACTTTTTACTCCATTATATTGATTTGGTAACTAATTATTCTAAAATCAGCCATTGTGCACTATGTATTCATGACCTTTAGGTATATTTTGATGTAATAGCATTGAACACGTACTTAAATAATACTTTTATCACCTCTGATTCTAGGTCACATTTACTAATATATGCAACTGTAATTCCCAATATACATATTGAGATTCAGAACAACATTGTAATTCTAATGGATTTGTTTTTCTGGACACCTGACTGTGTACTGTTCTATAATTGTCACCAGTTAGTTGCTTACTTTGTCTGTAGGTTGTTTGGTGAAGGGGACGTAGCATACAGTGGATTTAATTTGAGCTTTCCCACTGAAAGAGCTTCCTATTGTAGCTGGAATCACAGTTCATGAGAGTCATTTATCTGAGCTGCAACTCCACAGAATGAAGAATTTATAACAGTGACAATGATATTTTACTCACATGAGCAATGAGAGAAGAAGACAACCCTCTTATTATAATAGAGGGATCAGTTGACTGAATTATAACGGATACAAAAGGACAATTAGCAAAAACAATCACACTTTCATCAAGATGCTGTCGTAACATGTAAACAAATGAGTTTTTTTCTTTTCTTGTATTTGAAAAAAAGGATATATCAGTAAATATAAGAAGTTGAAAACTGGGATTTAAATGAAAGAAATCCAACTATTGTCACATTGACATGGAAGTAGACATTAGTTATCAATTGTATTTACAAATGGTTGCAGATGATTTCTCTGTGTGTATGTGTGTCTCTGTCTCTTGTGTCCTTGTATGCTATAAAAACATACTTGCTCACATGTTTAATTTTGAAAGATGGAATTCACTCTCATTTCTAATTTTTCAGTATAGAAGATTTAACTTGGGACCAAGGAAACATATTCTTTATTCCAAATGAATATAAACCATACACGCAGCTACATCTGAGAAAGTGCAGCTTGGTTTCTGTTTCAACAAAAACAAAACACCTCTTCGAAAGTTCAAAATCTTCATTAACAGCCAGAAATATCTTTCATCTAACTTTGTCCCTTAGGGGTGTTTCCTCTGAACCTTTTAAATTGATCCTTTCTATATCCTGTTGGACATGATCCTCGTGTTGA
The DNA here is from genome assembly GCA_028564955.1 of Terapon puta. Classification (NCBI taxonomy): domain Eukaryota; kingdom Metazoa; phylum Chordata; class Actinopteri; order Centrarchiformes; family Terapontidae; genus Terapon; species Terapon puta. The sequence goes on along the minus strand of JAOXYL010000065.1, from coordinate 14,653,854 downwards.
GTCTCCGGAAAAATGATCTGCTTTTCGACAGCTTAAGCTTCTTCTTCCAATCCTTGTTCTTTTTCTGGTAGACACTGTCCCAGCTGTCCTCCTCCTCATCTCCTACCCAGGGCACCCAGGCACCTCCATTCAGGTGGGGGTCAGCCCGTAGGTCCTCTGATGGGTACCTTACTGGCACCGCAGTGCGATTGTAGTACACTAACCGGGCCAGCAGCTCTTTGACAACATCTGGCCTCTGCTCAGAAAGGTCAAAACGTTCATATGGGTCTCCGGAGATGTTGAAAAGCCATACAGATTTCCGAGGTTCAGTGTGGCGCTCCAAGTTCCACCAACTGGTGGGGAACCCTGGCAGCATCGGTGGCGGTGTCCAGTCCCCGTAGCCGGGGTCTCCTGTCAGGAGTTTCCAGTCTCCAGCTCGTATGGAGGCCTGAATGGCTGTATTCCAAATCCCATATCCTTTCTGCAGGGAGCCACTGCGTGCATGGTTATACAAAGGATCAATATTGTGGAGAATCTCAAACCTCGGTGACTCCTTCCCCTCACTGATGGCTTCCCAAACATCATACCCATCCACCCCCTCAGTCAGGGACTCATTGCCACCTGCTAACCCCACCAGTGTGGGGTACCAGTCGGTGATGTGTACCAGGGCTTTACTCACTCTCCTCTTCTTCCTCAGCAGAGGGCTGTGGACGAATCCCAGACCACGCACGCCGCCTTCCCAGTAGGTACCTTTACGTCCTCTGAGTGGCCAGTTACTGCCGCCAGACAAAGGCTGGCCACCATTGTCAGTAGAGAAGATGATGACGCTGTTCTGGTAGTAATCATACTTGCGGAGCGCATATGTTATATTATGTACGGCCTCATCCACAGCCGAGACCATAGCGGCATACTTCCTGCGTGCCACGTTTCCCAGCCCACGGTATGGGTAGATGTACTCCCGCGGAGACTGCAGGGGTGTATGAACAGCTTGGAAGGAGAGGAAGATGAACAGTGGCTGGGAGTGAGGATCATGTGTCGCTAGAATCTTGCGGACCCTCTGTGTGTAGAGATGGGTGGAGTATTTGCCCCCCTGACCCCAAGCTACTGACTCCCCCTCATGAAGGTCGAAGCCACACATCCCTGGGCCATCGCAGGAGTCGTAGGTGTAGTAGTTCACGCTGCCTGTTAAAGAGCCAAAGTATGTGTCGAAGCCGCGGCGCGTGGGCAGGCACTCCTTTTTATAGAAGCCCAGGTGCCACTTGCCGACCATGTAGGTGGCGTAGCCGAGCTCCTGCAGCCTCTGGGGGAGGGTGACCTGGTCAAAGGGCAAGCAGTTGGGCTGGCGAGGCCGGATGATGGAGTGCTGCAAGCCAGTGTGAATTTGGTACCTGTAAGAGTTAAAGATGGAGATGATGCCAGAAGGATAAACACACGCAGTTATACAAAGAGATGGATGAATAATTACACACAGGACAACAGGACCGGAAGTAAGTAGTTAAAATACATTGAAGAACTGTGGAAACGTTTGTCACCTACATTTTTTTTACACATGATGAGCTTTTTTTGCTAAATGGAAAGAAAGAAAATACGCAGTTCTCACTTGTCATATGGGAGCCTTCATGTGACAGCAAAAAAAACTTTATTCAAAATCATCAAATCATTGTCACATCTCATATTATGCAAAAAATTTTAAAGACTAATTTCTATGCGAAGTTGGAGTAACTCTGCTCTCTTGGGCAAAAACATTCAGTTTCAACTCTCAGAGGAATCTTAATCGATTAAAACAATTTAAATAACATGGCGTTGTTTTACAGTGTTTCATTTTTATATTTCAAGACAAAATGAATGATCATGTCCCTTTGATTAAGTAAAACAAAAATACAGAGAATGCTTTTCTACTGCAGTTTATTTTCTCAAAGACATGACAGACCTTTGTTTGTATAATCTATCTAATGTGATTTACTTTATCCCTCTAAATGAAACTATCCAAAGCATCTTGATATTAAATAAGTGTATGATTAGTGTAATAGTTCAGTTAGTCAGGAGGTGTAGGCAGAAGAGAGGCTCTTTACCTGCCGGTGATGAGTTGGCTGCGTGATGGGGTGCAGATGGGTTGAATGTAATAATTCTCCAGCTTCACTCCATCCGCAGCCAGCTTGTCCAGCGCCGGAGTCCTGATGTCTGAGCTGTGGTAGCCTATGTCGTTGAAGCCCTGATCGTCCGTCATGATGAAGATAATGTGAGGGGGATTAGGGACAGGAGACCTGTCACCAAAGGTCTGGTCGGGGTCATTTTCCACCTGGTTCGGACTCATCATGTCCCAGGTCAGGTACCCGAGGCTGAGCAGGCTCATCATGGAGAAGCCGGTCAGAGCTGTCGTTGCCATGGCTCCTCTGAATCACTTTATATCAGTCAAAATAGGGGAGGTGGCTTCAGTATAATGTCACCAAATCATTGTGTAGTGAGGATTTTTTTTCAAAAAAATCAAAGTTCAAAGTTTTTTCAAAGTTGCAGCTGAATCTTTTGCGCGCTGAAATGTCAGTTTCTCAGCTCAAAGAGCAGCTACACACCCATCCTCACTGATCCTCCAAAGTGTTTCAGCCTCTTTTGAAAACATTTTCCTAGTGGTCCTAGTAACCCCTCCCATTTCGCCTTGCTGCCTCACTGAAATAACATCAGCCCCCCTGCCAACCAAACACACACACACACACACACACACACACACACACAGACCTGTTTCTGCTGCACCAGGTGTTAACAGAAAGTTTACATCTCACATTAGTTCTCTCCTGGTATGATTTCATTATATCTATTCAGGCAGGCACTGATATTTCTGCTAAATTTGAAAGCTGTTTTGGAAATTATTTTGATGGCTGAGGTTCATAGTTTCCTCCATTTAGCATAAAAGCAGCTTTAAACATGAAAGCAGCACCCTCATCTCACACCCTCCTCTTCATTCATGTCATTTCATGGAAAATTGATTTCAATGAACCGCACTTCTAACTTTACAGAAAAGAAAAGGGAAACAGTCATTCCCATCTGACCTGATTTAGCAGTGGATAACAGACTCTCTACAGAAAGCCCCCTGACTCAGAAAAACACAGTGTGTGGGGGGAGATTTGAGTCTTGGGGTGGCTGTGGGGCCCTACGGGGCCCCGACAGACACAATCCCCGACACTGTTCCTACACCCCAATCTACCACTCTCACAAGCACTCTCTTATTATTCCTGCTGTTTTTTGAGTGCTGCAGACCCGAGGAGAGAGACAGAGCAGACTTCCCAGACTTTGATAACATCTCCAGCCACACGTCAAAGAACCACTTTACAAATCATTCAGCATGCCGGTGGACAGCAGCAGGACTGCAAAAAGCCTCGGCCATGGACTGCTCCACTACTGACCTTCATCACGCTGCACAGTTGCTTTGATTGGGAGACTTGTGTATGTAAAATGTTGTCTATATCAGAGTGAAAAAAATACATTTCCTTCGGGATTAATAAAGTTTATCATTTAAATAATTGTGTAGGTGGGATGGCATAGCATGTCTTTTAAGATGTCCATTATCTCATTACGTTATCATATTCCCCCAAAATCAAGACACAAGTCAGCCTACACCAGTCTTTTGTCTTTTACAGCCATGTCACTCCTCATGCGTTATTATGAAAGTTGTACCATGTTTTAAGACATTTAAAATGTTATCTTCTGTACATTCACTGTCATATAATGTCAGAATATTATTTTCATAACCTTCACATAAAAGTGAGATCTGTTGAAGTCAGAAGACAGTCAGCAGAGAGAAAATTAAAACACCACACCTTGTAACTGTTGTTAATGGTTGCAGAAAGACTGAGGGCAGCCAAAAGAAGCGTGATCCTCCTGTAAAGGGCACAAAGCTGTGGCCCAGGGATGTTTGCGCACCAGCAGCAAAGGCATCTTTGGAGTGGAGCCTCTGAGTTTATAGCAGGTCAAGCTGAAGAGGGGAGTGAGAGAAGAAAAAATCATTGAGGTGCACCTGAATTTTTTTTACACCCTTGTGTTTGTTTATGTAGTTTTCCTAGAGGGAGTGGCCTGGACAGCTGAGGGCACTGGTGGACTGGTGGTCAAAAAAACACTGCAAAAGTGTCCTCTTGGATGTCCCCATGATAGATAAAACATTTTTAATTGCCCTTTTCAGTGGGGTAAACATAATCCAGCACTTTTTTTTTTTTTGCCCCAGCCACTCAAACCGCCTGAATCCACCACCGGCTGAGGGCTTTTTCCAAAAATCCAACCAAAAACCAGGGATGTGTAACCTCAGTGAAGGACATTTCTGATCACAGTAAGTCTACAAAGTACGCTGACAGCAGTTTACAGAAGTCAGCTCAGAGGCAACAAAGAGGACACACAGAGCAGTGAAATAACATGGACAGCACCATGAAGAGGAACAGGCTGAGTGTGGGCATGTGTGTGTGTGTGTGTGTATGTGAATTGCCAGGAGACTAAGAGTCTCCAGGTCTTTGGGCAGCCACACTTATAAGATGTGACTCATCTGTTTTCTGTTGGTCAACGGCAGCAGCTCCCCTGGGCCCACAACAGCTCCACTCACAACCAACACCGCTACACAAACAGCACACACACACTCATATTACACAAATATTAACATGAGCGTGTGCCCACATTCTCGTCATCATCTAAGCTCTGTGAAGATGTTGATAGGATTGCACCTCAGCTTGCATCACACGTTTGCTCGTCTTTCTGAACTGTCATGTTGCCCAGATGAAAAAATGGAACCATTAGCCAAGAAATTGTTTGACGATGGTATTTATGGACACAGTCGCCTTACAATACACCACGAGATTGGCCCTTAAATGCTGAACAAACAAAATACTTGGTTTCTGGAGGTTATTTTCAGTTATTTGTTTGTCATAACTTTTTTGGGACGCTTCTTAATGTCAAAATGAGCTAAGAATAAGAAAAATATGTTCATACATTAGCATTCCTGTAAACCATATTTGTCTGATTCCAATAAAGTCCTGATTCAAACGCAGCACGTGGTGATGTGGGGTGTGTTAAAGAAGGTCACTCGAGTTGAATGAACCAGTGGTGCTGCGCTGCTGTTGAATAGGAGACGTAGTTCGAGTTTAAGTCTTCAGGTGAGATTCTCAGACTTTTATTTCATTTTTTCATCAATCATCCTGCCCTGCTGTCCAAAATGTAAATGTTTTAAGACAATTTCTTCTGATTGCGCTCTGCTTAAGACTGGCCTATCATAAAGACATTTACACGGACTCCGGAGTGGAAAACTCATCTTTGTTAAATGGATATTTAAACATGTGACTGGGACTTTAGAAAGCCTCTGAGTTGCATTTAATTGTGCCGTGAACATCTGTGGTGCGTTTGCTGGCTGTGCATTTCCCAATTAATATATCCGATCTTCCAGAGGACGTGAAGAGAGTGTCGGAAATTTAACAGCACTTACATTTCTCTGCTTCTTAATTGGAAGTGGATGTATAAAACACGGTCAAAGCATGGTTTCACTTTGATGGAGCTCATTACTTCAAGCCAGAGAGGCTCATGAATGAAAGAAGAACGAGGCACCAGAAGCTTTTCAGAAGCTTTTCAGAACCTTGCGCTGACCTTTAATCGCTTTTCTGCTTTCTGTTGTTACGTTTTCTTAGAGTCTTATCAAGAGTGAGCTCAATGAAGAAAAAAAACAGCACAAACTTGTATGTGTTTTAAATGAGAAAATAAAGGCACAGAAACACAGACACGTCTCTTTATTTTTACATCACTTTCCAAACAGGTTTCTAAGCCACTTCCCAGGGAACCATGACATGCAATAATGAGTTGAAAGGGAAGCAGAGAGTGTGGGGGTGCTGCTGGTGCTGCCCTGCGTCGGTCGGCACCAGATGTTGGCTTTGGCTAGAGGAAGAGGGGCTGTTACTGAATACGGCTGCTCCCCTGCACCATGAACACTACCCCCTTTCTAATCAACACAGCCCTGCCAGTAAACCTGCACATTACTTCCCCTCTTACCCCAATTTTCTAATCTGGGTAAAACTTCATGGAGGTTTTCTTTCTTCCTCTGCGCCAACCTCCTGTGAGCCAAAATCTTAACTTCAATAGGGCTGTGTTCATCTTGTCGCCCTTCTACTATATACAAAAGTATCTTTGTTTTTACAGTTTGCCCAACACTCACAGTTTTTAAACACCAGTTCATCAAAGTATGTTTTTAGGGCAAAATAGGCCCTCTTTCTTAACAAACCTCACTGACACAAATTCCAAAAATCATGTCAGTGATGTGGTCAGTGGTCCTGTAATGATCCTAATACTGTGTCGGGTACCAAACTGAATTAAAAAACACACTATGTTAGTTCATCTAAATGAATATTTGTCTCTTGTAGGCAACAGATGGGGAGCATCTGATTATATTTAGCTTTAAATTCAGCCAAGGCTGGCTTTCACTTGATATTGGACTATTTACTTTAGCTGTTTTTGATATGACTCTACGACAAAGTGCAATAATAAGTGAGTCCAGATTACACAGCTTCCTTTGCTTTACTTTACTTTGAACTCTACTTTGATGTACTTTAATTAAAGTTTTTTTTCCTCCTGATTTAAACAGTTGGTTTTCCATATGTTGTACATTAATATGACATTTGTATAATATAATGCACTGAGTCTGATTCAGGTGTCGAATCAGTTTTGACCAAATATGCAGTTACCCTTTGTGTATAGATGATAGGATAAGTATAGCAGCAAAGTGAACAACTAATATCAGCTCTTCACATTCTAATAGTGAATGCACATGTGCATGTGGGTAGGCCTCTCCCTAACGGTGGATGCGGCTTCAGCATACCACAACCTGCACTATCAGTAGATCTGCTGCGGAAAAAACAAGCGTTTGTACACGTAGATCGAGAGGTTAAAAAACACATCAAAGTGAGCCAGATGAAGAGTGATATCCCCTCAGTGTAAGTCATGCTCAGCCTATAGCTACTTCCCTTTTCTCTGTGGCGGCTTAACGTCCTCCCATCATGCCATATACCAGATGGGTGTATGGTGGGAGGCTGGGGTCCGCCTTCAGGGCTCCAGCACTGGCCTCAGCCTCTGACTGAAGGTGTGTTTGATTTGGCTCTTGTTGAGCCACAGCAGCACCTGGGCAGGAAGGCCAGACACAGCATTTCATTATGACCCTCCAGCAAAGACACCTGGATGGACACCTGACAGGTACACAATTAACAGCCACTATGGGACACATGCTGTGTAATTTCCTCCAAGGGCTAGTGCTTTTTAATGAACAAATTCATCTGTCATCATTTCTTCAGATGACATATCAATGCATTCATACATACTCATACAAGTGCCCTCTGTTTAAAGCAGTTGTGTGCTACTGTTCAGAGAGGGCGGCACTGACAGGTTGTGACACATTAAAGATCTGCAGCAATAACAGATCTCACCCGCTGCAGTTGTAGGTAATTACCTGTAGAGAGAGTGCAGATGTGAGCTGCTAAACGGGTGGAATGTAAAGTAGATTTATTTCCTGTGTAACAGAGTGCCATTTACAAGGGTAACCTGTACAAATATCCCAGTCATTTTAATTGCAACATGTCATCAACGCCAAGGGAAAGGCTTTACTCCTTTTTTCTTGTGCTAAAGGATGTAAAGTTTTTCACCCCACTCTGTTCCTGCCGATAACTTAAACTCACTTTCTAAAATGCTATTTCAGTTATTAGTTGGGATATTTAAAGAAAACCTAGACTGAGGAAATATTAAATTTCTCATTTGATAAATTGTTATTCCTCCATAACACCTTGGTGGTCTTTCCCATCAACACACTGAGAATGGGAGCTGAGTCCGCCTCATAACCATGGCTTGCTTTGCCAGACTTGTGGTGTGTGCCGTGTGTGTGTTTGGGAGGAGGGGGCTTGTGGAAGATGGTGAAATTAAGCTTGGTGAGACCCATGAGCCCTGACGTTGGGTTTGGAGTACACATTGCTTTACTTCCCTGGTTTTGCTCCATGAATGGGACCCTTTCAGCCGTTTGCTCCTGCTGACCCTCTGCTTACCCAATACTCTCCTCCAGTTTGACCCAAGGTCTCACCACCAACTCTGTCAGATCCGCTGCCCAGCCATGTTTAGTTTCTTCTCAAACCAACTGGCTAAAAAAAAAAAAATTCAGGAGATCGAGCTTGTTGGCAGCGTTTGCAAAGTGTCTGATTTGTCAATTTGACTCAACTGCTTGTGGATCGTCTGGCTCTGCAGGATGTTTTTAAGAAGAGAGCTGAGTCAAGAAACATATATCCACAGGGGCAGAAACTGAAATGGCAGCCCGAAAGGACAAGGAGAGGTGGTTTATTTTAACTTGCAGGATAATATCAATTATATTTGAGTCGTATGAGTATGAGTCGTTGGTCTATGTTGGCCCCCTTGTTTCATTTCTCACCTTCTCACCTGCAAAATAAATCATGTGTCGCTCTTGAATTTTGAGTTTCCTTTCATCCAGCAATTTCTACTTCCACTCATCCTGTTCGCAGGCCAGTTTTACCACATAGTCAGACAAACGAATATTCACACCTACAGGCAGAACTCCACTTGTCTGTTTGGACAGTGGATGGAAACTGGAAACTGGAGAACTTTGAAAAGCGTTGCTATCAAGAAATAATTCTTCATAATCATGTAGTCTCTGGTTGTTCAAAGTCACAAAGGATTCAAGTAGCCTGGTGTATTAAAGTATCACTTTGAGATACTAAACAAACGCTACTTTTCAACTTTATGCTGATATACTGCTACTCCACATCATTTCATTTAGACTGTTCCATTGAAACTTTTAACAACACTCACCTGATAGTTAGTGTTAACAATTACTTTGCAGACTAAAATAT
>JAOXYL010000065.1:14632853-14643169 GCA_028564955.1 Terapon puta | reverse complement strand
GTTCGTGGTTAAAGTGAGTGTTGTTTCTCAGCTCTTTGGAGAAACCTCTTGGTTGGAATTGGTGGTGTGTGTGTGTGCGTGCACATGTCTGTGCGTGTGTTGAATGCTGTTTCTACTTCCATCAGTGACTCCAAAAAGAAGAGGCAGGCTCACTCGGCCAAGCACTCCAAACAACAGGGAAGGACTAACGGTATGACGACTTTTTCATTACTTCAGACAGCTTATTAAGATGGTCTTTACCATCGATCAATGCCTCTCGAACTTTTATGAGCATTGGAGGAATAAAGTAAAACTATTCTGTACATACCAGCAACAGATGCTTCCCTTTAGCTGAGGTTTTTATTAATGTGAAAAGATACCTTGAGTTTCCTTTTCCTAATGTCGTCTTACATCTGCACCATATCCTGCGCCACCTGCAAAAATCCAAACTGCAGCCCCGTCCGCTCAGACCCAAGTGGAGAACAACAACAGCAGCTCGGATGCAGAGGAGCTGAGTCAGAGTCTACTGCCGCAGGTGACGCAGAGAATAAAAATGTATTTTTACACTGCATGGATGGCGACGAAACTGGAGTAATTTTTCGAGCTTTTATTCACACATCGTTTTTCCTCTCGATGTTGCAGACTCCCTCTGCTGCCAGTAAAAAGCCAACGACCCCAGTTAAGCCAGTCGCGGTAAAATCTCCCAACAAAAAGAAAGCAGTGAGCTCGGTCACACCTGTGGCTGCAGCGCGAGGCGAGTCCAGTGCCACAACGGACATATCGGGGGACGAAAGGAGGACAGCTGTGGTAGGCTTTATCGATACCTGCTTCATTTCTCTTCATGGAACATTTACGGGTCGTCTAAGGAGGCATTTGAGTTCGTGCCACAGTTATTTATTCCTTAAAAAATATATTTTGTGTGCTTTTATTTCTTCAGACATCAATATCAAAAGGGACACCAGCAAAACAACAGAAATCAACTCCAGCGGCCAAGACGGTGAAATCTATCTCTTCACCCAAGAGCAGCAAAGCCACAGTGAGTAAAAAAAACAGCATCAGCAAAGATACGCCTGTTGTCCCTTTTACCTCTGTTTTGATGCTTAATTCTGTCTTCCTTGCCTTCTGAAATAATAATCATCTTTATTTGCATGTACGTGATGCTTATTACACCAAATCCCCCTCTCAGGTCAAAACTCCCAGGAAGAAACTTTGCATCACCTCTGAGCAGGACGCTCCAGCAGCGGGTGTGACGGCTCCTCTTGTTGGTGTGTTTGACCGAGGTTTACCACAGACACAGAAGAAGTAATAAATTATAATCTAGTAGTGCAAGAGAATGCATGTTTAACCCTTTCTACCCATTTTTTTCACATCCAGCTACGCCAAAGAAGAAGAAGAAGGAAAAACCTGTGAAAAAAGCAGAGACGCAAAAAAAGAATGTGAGGGTTTTTTTTGTTTGTTTGTTTAATGTTACAGTTCAGCCGCTGGTTTAACAACTTGTCCTGGTTACTAAGTTTGCTGCATTTTCTCTTGTGTCTTTTTCTAGTCTGTGCCAGTGAAAAGGAAAAAAGCCGAAGGTAAATCTGCAGAAAACAGCATCAAGGCGAAGAAGTCAAAGACCCAAACGAAAGCCACTGGAGGAGGTGATTCAGACTCTGACAGCAGTTTGGACATAGAGAAATGGAAGAAACTGGCCCTGCAGATGACAGGTGTGTGTGTCTGTGTGTGTTTGTGAGGTGATGAGACGAATCCCAGGAACATTACGAGAAAGTATTTCCCCATTAGGAGGCTTAGAACTGTTATGTTGCACCTTACTTAGCTCACACTTTCAATAGAACTCCAGGTAAGAGGAAAAGTTTACGTTTTTAGGGAGGTTTTCACAGTGGAAAGAGAGGGAATGAAGGGTGGAGGTGGAGAGTGTGAAGAGGATTGGAAACAGCAGGAAAGTGCAGGAGAGCTGGGTCTTTTCACATCGAGGGAGAATGACAACCACCAGACAGGACAGCACCACGCATGGGCGTCCTCCCCGTGGAAAACAGTGATTTACATTTATGCAAACAGAGCTGTGTACAGTAGCTGCACCGTGGCCGCCGATGCTTTAGTCACTCGTGCCACTTGGCCGTGTTTGTTCAGATGGCCTCAAAGTGTTTTCTCTCCTCGCAGAGGCTGACGTAGCCAAGATGGACACCCTCAGCGCTCTGGACTCCTCCTCACCGCAACCCAAGAAGACGAGAGTGAGGAAACCCCGGGCCAAGCCTCCCGCCAAAAAAGACGCTCCAGCACCGCAAAGTGATGTGGCGGTCGCGAAGAATGACAAAGTGGAGGAGAAGGTCGTGACAGCAACGCCGACCAAACGCGTTAAACCCAAGAAGACAGAGAAGACCGCACCCGTGACCCCCTCCGCACCCGTGACCCCCTCCGCCCCCATGAGCCAGGAGCTCGACATCAACGCTGTGGAGGACCGGCCAGCGGCTCCCAACCCGTCCCCGTCAAAACACACACCCAAGAAAGAGAAAAGGAAAGTCGTGACTCCCAGCGAGGAAAAAACGTCTGAGCCCAAGAAGAAGAAGCAGAAGAGAAAGGAGGCGGCTGAAGACGAGGCAGAGGAGATTAAACGGCAGACTGGTGAAGATGGGAAAGGTGACGCCGGTGAGGAGGGAAAGAAAAAGAAGAACGAGGTCACAGAGAAGGAGTTTGGTGTTGAGCCCGCGAAGGAGGAGAAGAAGAAGAAGGCTAAAGGCACAAAGGGAGATAGCAAAGGGAATAAGGCTGAAGAAGAGGTGATAGAGGGGAATACAAATGAGAATGCAGATGACAATGAAGCTTCTGAGCCTGTGGTGCAAGAAAAGAAAGTGAAGAAGAAGAAAAAGGACAGAGCTGACAGTGAGGAAAATTCAGAGCAGACAAGTGAAGAAAAGAGAGGAAAGAAGGAGAAGAAGAGCGTTAAGAGTGACGAGAATCCAGGGCAGGTGACAGCAAAAGAAACCCCAGAGCTGGTAGTTGAAGAAAAGAAAGCAAAAAAGAAAAAAAAGACAGCTGATAGTGAGGAAAATTCTGAGCAAAAAGTTGAAACCAAGGAAAATTCTGAGCCGGTCGGAGAAGAAAAGAAAGCAAAGAAGAAAAAAAAGGAGACCATTGACAGAGAGGAAAATTCAGAGCAGATAGTGGAACAAGACGAGGAAAAGTCAGAGCAGATTACTGAAGAAAAGAAAGTAAAGAAGAAGAAGAAGAAAAAAAATGCTTTCAGTGAGGAAAACTCTGAACAAAAAGTTGAAGAAAATTCAGAGCAGATAGTTGAAGAAAACAAAAAAAAGGAGAAATCTGATCAGAATAAGATGTCAGAGCAGCTGGCTGAAGAAAATACAACAACGACAAAGAAATCAGAGAAAACTGATGGAGAAGAGCCAGAGCAGATTATTGAAGTGAAGAAGAAAAAGAAAAAGAAAAAGGACATGTCATCAAAAGATGATCCACTACCTCCGCCCAACCCTGAGACACCAAGTCCAACAGGGGCGCAGAAAAGTGAGTAGACGACTCACACACGTTGTGACAAAATGCAGTTTCACTGTTGCAAGTTTTTATTTACCTTTTCATTTGTCACTCAGCAAAGAGCAAGTTGAAATTGAATGAGACTCCAGAGACACCAGCAGGCTCTGTCCGAGACGCTGAAACAACACAAACCTTCCAGACTCCCTCAGGTGACGGCCACAAAAAGGTATCACAGTGCTGAACTCTTCACCTGTTCGAATAAAAGTCTTCAGTTACACACACTCTCTTTTTTTGTTCACTAATGTTTCTTTGATCATCCACAGAAAAAGAAATTCTCCGAGGACTCAAAGTTAGGAGAACGTTTGGCTCTGCAGTGATGAAGAGTCAAAGCATGCCTGCACATCCCGTTTATTTCTAACCTTTTTTCATGGTTGAAGAATCACTTAAAACCACAAAGAGAAAAAAGCCTTTTTTTATTTTGGTACTCTTGTCCTGTCGTTGTTTTCATCAGATTTGTGTTTACCCACAGAGTGTGGCATACAATGCCACAGTTCTGCTTTCACTGTATGTTTTATGTGATATTGCCATTTCAATGGAATGAATGTTGGGAGAGGGGATTTATAACTGATTGTTTAATGGAATGGAGGACTCCTCCATGTCTTTTCAAAGTCATTAATTGAACACAAAATGTCTTTTTAACATCCTCTTCCAGGCTCAGGATTTTAGCTCACCGTAGCCATTTTTACCGACCAGTTTTATATTTATTCAAATGACTATGGAACCAAATTTTAACAGGCCATTTTTGGGTTGAGTTAAAAGCATGTTTTTTTAAGAAAACAAAAGTTTTACATGTATGACAGAGCTTTGTTATAATCATTGTATATTGTGCTTTTGTGACTGATTAAAGTCCAAGTTTTTTTATGCTCTGTGTCTATCTGAAATCTTTTAAGGGTTATTACAGACTTGTGTCCTTACCATCCTTACACGAAGATTTGTGTCCTTACCACTCTGTATAAACCTAACCATAATACTGGGCTATTCACACACGTAAAGTGTAAAGTAAAGTAAACTAGACACTGTCTAACATGTACTGATAAATTGCAGAAGGTACAACGAAGAAAGAGGAACTAAGTATGTACATATATGTACACACCCATACAAACGAAAAATATCTACCGCTGGAATTCCAGTCCAGTAGGTGGCGGTACCTAAGAAGTAAGGTAGTTTGCCAACCGCTATTTGAACAGAAGAAGAAGAAAAAACGGAAGAAGAAGAAGAATGTCCTGTCTCTGCCTGTCCGCTGGGTGGCGCTGCAGTAGCAGGTTGAAGACACCGAGGAAGAAGTTTGACTAGTGTGTTTGTCAGTGTGTGGTCCACAACCAGCGGCAGAGATGAAATACTCGGGGGGTTTTAAACCTTATTAGCTGCGAGTCGTTTGAATCCAGCAACATGTGGAGGTTGAACAAAGTTCGCCACAAAGCTGGTCGGAGAGGCGGCAGCTCGGAGGAGCTCCGGCTGAAGAGGAGAGAGCAGGAGAGAGGTGAGACTGCTTAACGCTGACATAAATATAAATCTGCTTTCTCGTCCCAGGTTAACCAGTCACCTGTTAAAGTACATCTTCCTCTGTCTACCTTCATCTTTACCTCAGTTATTTCATCCATGAAATATAGACTTCCCTCGAATATGTTCCTGTGTGTCTTAGATGGAGATTTAAAGCATCAAATGAGCTTCAATCCAAAGGAGCCTGACTTAATTCACTGCAGAGATACTGACCATTTAATGTTTCCTTTGTATCTTTATTTTTAGATATAGATTAAAAGATGCTACATTGGAACTTTCTGCTTTAATTTCACAGCCTTCACGACAAGAAAACAACACAATAACTGAAAAATAGTTAGTTGATCTGTAGTTCTGCTGTTAAGATTACACCCGTCTTGCCTCTTTGCACTGTGACATCCTCATTGTCACTGTTAGCGTCACTGTCCAGAGTGTAGTGTTGTAGAGCAGCTTTAGTCTGAACAGACGGGTGTGATCGAGGTCTCAGATGGTTGAAGCAGAAAGTGACATTTTCCCCGCTGCAGCACTGAGGCAGGCCCGCAGAGACAGACAGCTTGTGAGCAAGAGACTCCTGCCGAATGATGACGAGGACCATCCAGAGGTCACCATGGACACGGACTCAGGAGAGCAGGTGAGACGGAAAGGAAGTTGTGATGGAAGATGCCTTCGTAGGTCATGTGACAACTGCCGTATGAATCCTCTCCTCCGCAGGACGTGGCTAGTTTGTTTCACAAACTCCAGCGCAGCGGGCCAGAGAGGGAGGTCCATCTGAGGGCCCTTAGTAAAGCTCTGCGGGACCCATCGGCACAGCTCACCTTCGTCAAGTACGCTGCAGCCAGAATTTATTGTCATTTGTGCGTTTCTTTCTGTGTGTGTATATGAATCTGCCTTCCCTCCAGGCAGGAGAACAGCATGCATTTTCTGGTCGGCCTCCTCTCTGGCTCCAACGCCACGTGCCGCCTGTTGGCTGCTCGGTGTCTTCACGAGCTGTCTCACTCCCCCCATGCCAACACGGCATCAGCCTGTCTGCCTGCCACCCCATACCTGCTAACCTACCTGTCCGGCCAGAGCACCAAGTTCACCGTGAGTACCCTGCTCACGATGGACAGCACGTGATGATGTCACGTAATCATGCAGGAGGTGTTTGACAATCCAACCGTGTTTGTTGGTTTGTACGCAGGAGCTGTGTCTCTACACGCTAGGTAATTTATGTCCGGACAGTGACGGCGTTAAAGAGAAACTCCTGGCCCAGGGAATCATACCAGCCCTGGCGAACTGTATAGAGGTACATAACACGATTCATAAGCCTTCAGCAATGTAGCTTTGTAAGCTGAGTAACACCCATACGTTTGTTGTGCCCTGTTAATATGTCAGTCAGGCTTTTTAAATTTATTTAGATAGCCGAGTAAGATTAAATGCTGTCATGTGAACCTTGACCAACCATGACATATCTGTGTGTTCAGAACCAGAGACACAACCTTGCGGTGGTGGAGGCTGCAGGCTTCGCCCTCTCTCAGCTTCTGCAGGCCAAAGATGCTTCGGAGAAAATAATCCCGTACGCACTCCAGTGACACACCAGTTCACCTCTGACAGCGTTCAAATCATTTCTCTTGATGTGTTAATGCTCGCCGCTGTTATCAGCTATGTGATCATCTCCCTCCGTGTCTGCAGGATTGTCTTGGCCTCCGCTTTGCCTTCACACTTGTTATCAGTCCTAACTCCTGACCCAGAGTTTGGCTTGGCACCTGCCATCGAATGTGCGTGGTGCCTGCACTACCTCACATGCAGGTGAGAGCTAAAGGGGAACTGTCCACAGCAGCAGCCCATTATGTTCACTCAGTTGTCGTTATATGTATCTATTTTTACTTTTCCTAATTAATCTGTCTCTTTCTCGCACCAAAGCACTGAGGATAACAGGGTGCTGTTGGCTCATGGGGCCTTGTTGAAGTGCTGTTCCCTGTTAATGTCACTGGGTGGTGCTGTGGCTGAAGGAAACAAAGAAGAAGGATTGGAGCTGGTAAGGAAATGAATGAGTTTGATACAGCACTTTATTATGGTTTGTTTTTTGCTTTTTGTTGTTGTCCCTTCTATAATCAAATCATGTGTACCACAACATTTTCATCACTACTGACCACATTTCAAAGCATTCCATAAATGTTTAAATTGATTTCTTACCTTTCAAGACCTCATTGAATTCATATCATATCTGTGAGGAATGGAATTTACTTTACAGAGGCCCGGAACATATCAAGAACATTTCAGGTGTATTTATTTTGTCAAAAATATGCAATAATGGTAATGCACAATGTTCTTTGTTGTGACATTCAATGAAGCCTTGGCATCAGATATTTCAGATTTGGCTGCTAAAAACTGCAGCAGTCATGTAATTAGACACCCAAAAAATATGAAAGTGGCCTGACATATTTTGCATTTGCATTATGATGATTTGCCCCATCATCATAATAAACATTCATTGTTCTTTTATTTTGTGTATTTGAGCCCTTTTCAAAACACAGTTTCAAAGTGCTTCATGTGGTTACAACAGGTAGTGATGGTGAGATGAAGCCTCACCAAGCAGTGAAGCTTTTCAACCAACCGGTTCACTCATGGGCCGAAGCTTTGTGACACTTCATTTGCTCTACTGTGCCATCAAGTGGGCAGTAAATGTAAAACAGGCAGTGATTATGATGACACCGTGGTTTGTTGGTGTGTATGAAGCTTTGAATTGAATAAATGAATGAATGATGTTTGTTATGCATAAATGATTAACTTCTTAATATTGTATCTGTCTTTTTGATACATTAACTTAGGGGGGGTTATGAAATGATCTTTATACTTTAGATATATGTGACTATGCACATATTACATATATTCATATACATTTATGTTTACAGCACGTAGTCACCAATCTTAATCTGTTAACCATTTTCTGAATCAGTCAAGTGGTACGGCCAGCTCAACACAAGCTTCGATACACGCTTCACAGAAATCTGCATGGATTTTATAAGACGAGGACTTTGAGGCCTCCACATGGAAGCACACATCACTAACAACAGGATTAAAACATTATAAGATGGAGGAAAAATTAAATCAGACACAAAGAAAATACAAAAATAAAGAGGAATAAAATATCCAGCAATAAACATAGGAACACATCTGAACAAAGGAGGATGAATTAATGCTCACTGTGATTAACTACTTATTAATTTTCAGACTGAACAGCAGAAAATCAAAAAACAATCAAACTTCATCAAACCATGCTCAGGAAAATCTGCTGCTGAGAAAAATATTCACCATGTGTAATCCTTGTGCTGACATATGCAAATGAACCAGTGTTGTAATTTGACTGACGTGGAGATTTTCATTGTGTTGCAGCTCATCTGTCCTCTGCTGAGGTGTGTGGGAAACCTCCTGACATCCTGCCCGGCGGGAGACCTGTGCACTCAAGTGGGCGACGTGCATGTCGTGGTTGCTCTTTGCGGATTTCTTCAGGCCTACTTGCAGACCCAGCCGGCCTTAGCTAGAGAGAGCGCCTGGGTCCTCAACAACCTCACAGGTGCTAACAGTGTCAGCCTTTCTCTGCTGGGTGTCGAACACATACCTCTGCACTGGTTTTGGTGTTTATCGTTACCTGTTTGTTGCATGTATTTTCTGAGTTTGTGGATAGCAGACATTATGGAGCCTGTGAACACACAAAAAGTGATATTTTGCACTAGATCATTATTTATAATAACAATCAAACAGCTGTTGTAATTTCATCTCACATGTCATTTTCAATTAAGATTTACATTTACCATCTAAATGAGATATTTTATCAATTGTCAAGGTGTGAAGATGTAGCTGGTCACTGTGGTGTCTTTGGAAATAGCAGATTTACTTGGGGGTCTGCGGAGTATTTCCCTCTGTGCTATGAATTTAGAATTTGAGGATTGAGGATTAATCATGTGCGGTTGTCGTTTGGTCCAATGCATTTTCTCCCTCACCGCTGCAGCTCACTCCAGTGTTTTCTGCTCCGCTCTGCTGACTCTCAGACTGGTCCCTGGACTGATTCAGCTCCTCCCTTTCTCTCAAGGCATCAATACTATGGTCTGTGCAAGCTAAATCCAACACTTGATTCTTTGTAGCACTTGATGATGAACCGTGTGTCTTTCCTTTCACATTTCACTCTCCCCTCACTGGTCTGTCCTTCTTAAACTCAGATCTTGAGGGTTTTAGCAAACGTGGCTCACAAAAAAAAGGAGTTCTGCGTCCAGCTGGCTCACCACGGGTTGCTCTCTGCTCTCTGCACCACCCTTAAAATGGCCGACCCAGAGATGGTGACCCTGAGTATGGATGTCCTGTTCATGCTGGTAGCGAGTAGTCCACAGGTAAATCGGTGAAATTTTTGTCAGAGCGACGATTAGCTTTATAGCAAGCTACTGTTGTTGTAACGGCTTCTTACCAGAGCGTCTTCCTCCCTGCAGGTTTCCGAGGAGTTTGTGAGGCAGGGTGGGCTCCCGCTGTTAGAAGCCACTCAGTACAACAGCGAAGGAGAGATTAGACGGAAAGCAACAAATCTCCTGGAGCACCACCTGTCCTACTCTTCCGATTGCTTGGTAACGACTTTGGTGTGGTTTGTTTTGTTTTTTTAACTTGAAGATTTGCAAAATGCCATGACTGATATCATGTGTTTGCAGGTGGACGACAGCCAACACACCTGAGCCAATTTCACACCTATGGGGCACCGTGTGTCACCAAACACTGAAGATACACCTGAGGAGATGTCCTGAGACTTCACGTTTACTTTCTGCCATCTGTATAAATCTGACAAATAATGCTGTTTATATTTAAAGTATTTTTGATACCTTTTTAAAAAATGATCCAGTGTTTTGATGTTAACCATCTTCAGTGATATTTTAATATGTGTAAAGATGAACTAACTTTAATGCTTGAGACATACTACCACAAATATTACCGTCAGTCACAAATTTCAGGCTTGTGTTTCTCTTTCTGTTGTATATTTTACTCCTCATCATCCTCTTATTTGAGCTTGAGTGTGGGAGATACGAGGAATGTCTATGTTTGGCTTTGTGGTGATTTTAGAAGCATCATGTGTTTGCATTAATGACTGTTCACTCATCAGATAAATTAAATAAATGAATAAATAAATAAATCTTCACTAGAAACACTACAAACAAGACTTTTTGTGAAAGGAAGACATTCACTGTCAAGTCAAAAAAAGTCAAAGTCAACTTTATTGTCAAGTGCACTATATATACCAGATACACAGTGCAGATGAAATTACGATCCTCTCT
>JAOXYL010000065.1:14601793-14625910 GCA_028564955.1 Terapon puta | reverse complement strand
AAGTCGAAGAAGCCTGCGGGTAAATTTCGACATGGCATCACACGTCGACATTTAAACGCACTTTTCAAAAGGAACACAGAAAAAAATTCTTCACCCAGCTGCAATGCACACAATATCGTTTCAACATCTTTCATTTATCAGCTCGTGCACGCACACTTGATAACCCGTTCATCCACTCATCCTGCAGAAATTCAGATTATGGAAAAGCTGCGGTTTAAATCCACGATGGAAACTTTACTGTTCCCGTCGCTGCGCACATGAGGACCCCAGGCGCTCACGGTGCAAACAAAACTTTTGTTTGTGCAAAGGTTTTCCCGACGCGTGCGGAAACAAATAGCTGAAAACACATCTTACTTGAGAGTTTAGTCGAGCAGCAACGGCGACAGAAAGGGGCAAACGGCCTGCACAGCCTCCAGAGAGCGGGCGGACTGACTGAGGAGGCTGAACGCTGCGCACGGAGCTGCATTTATGTCCTGAGGAGGAGGCGCCCGTGATGTGGCGGGGGCGTGTGTGTGTCCCCCCTCACACCCCGAGCAGGCCATTGGCTCCTGCTCACGCTCAGACGAGGGCGGTGTTCGCGGCATCAATGCGCTTTTTTGTGGACTTTAGGCCCGTAACGTCGTGAAAACAACATGGGAACAGCGTGTATCGTCTGGGGCGAGCTGTAAAACCAAAGCGTGAGCGCATCTCCCCCCCCCCCTCCCTTGGAGAAATGCGGTGTGAGAGGCCTGTTGCAATGTTGCAATTCAGGTTTCTTTGTTTCCTCTGTCCTGGTGGAAAGTATAGATGATAACAGGCTGATTAAGGGGACAGCTCAGGTCTTTGGGTCCTCTGCTCCCTGCACTGTGGATGCTCATTTAGCCACAGATGTGAACTTGAATGTGCAAGATACAATTTTAAAAGGGAGTCTTATTCCAGAGATCGGATGCTCCTACTAAATCATATTGTCTTTAGTAGCAGTAGTAGTCAGTATATCAGATAATATTCTATAATACAGACAATGACAATATGTTGTCTATAATACGCAAGTGTACAAAAGTCTATTTGAAGTAGTTAATTGAGCTTTTTTCCCCTGCACAATCATTCTTATTGTTTCTTGTTTTTATTGTAACTGCATGTAGTTGCAATAAGGCCTAGCTGCATTAAACTTCAGGCCTGCTATTTATCATCTTGGATATTTTGTCATGATATGTGATTCAGTCAGTTTTGATAAACATTTAGTTTCTTCTTTTGTTGCACACAAACAGTTCAGACAGCAAACCTGCTTCTTCGTGTTAACTTGTGTATCTGCGTCATACTGCTTGGAATACATGTCATGGATAAACAGCTCAAATAATATTGATTGCTAAAAGTGACCCATTAAAGCTTTGTAGGGGTGTTTGTGACACTCTCATCAGTCAACAAGTGATCTCAGCAGAGTAGGTATTTGAACCTCTGGGCTGTGGTAGATCTGTAACTTGTAAATAATGTGTAGCTTTTACACAACCTGGACTCTGTACCTTGTGCAAAGTACTGTTTAATAGTCCTGATCAGAGTTCAGTCTCTGTCGTCTACATTTTTTACATAAGGACCTGAGTAAAGGGGTCTCGGGTTCAAAATATTGTCATAAGTTTTCATATCTCCACAGGGATATAAATTACATTTTCAAACAAAGATAGCACTAGAGCGGTGTAGGCTTCATTGGCTTGGTTGCCAGATAACTGTTACAGTATGACCAAGAATTGCAACATAGAGCCATCTGTAGTTATTACAGTCCAGCTCTGCAGCAACGCAAAATATCTCTGCTTTGAAGCCATGTGCTTATTATATCTGATTTCTCTCAGAAGTTTCAACACAGGGAAATCTTCTTTTTGCATTAAAAGGGACTCTCTTAATTTATCAAATCAAATTAATTTAAAGCCCAAAATCACAAACACTGTTTGCCTCAGAGGGCTTTACAATCTGTACAGTTGTGACACCTTCTGTCCTTAGACCCTCGAGCTGAGTCAGGAAAAACTTCTAAAAACCCATTATGGGAAAAAGAAGAAACCGAAGGAAGAGCCACAGATGAGGGATCCCTCTCCCTGGGACAGACAGATGCGCAATAGATGCCACATGTATAGAGAACATCATCATCAGACTACACTCTACACTTATGTTAAGGCTGGATGGGTAACTGTCCAGGGCCCCCAAAAGTTCAGTCTTTGACTGCAACATTATTTCAGAATTTTTGGCACCCATGGTGACAATAAACCAGCTGAAGATGTGTATTTGAAACTCACTTCCCAGGTTGCATTGTCCATAATAACTGATGTTACTTAGTCTGTGATTTTTCACCAACAACACTAGCGGGGACTAAAAAAAAACCTACTAGGCTACACTTCTTTGCACACAGTTGAGTCAAAGAGCTAGTCTGTTGCATTAGAAACCTTGTTAAGATCTAACTGTGCACTGACAGCATTTTTTCCAAGAACGTCACTAACGACACTGCAGCCTGCTGTCATCAATAGGTTGAAGCCTCAATCACGCTGCTTCATTCAGCTTTAGACAGTGACATGCCAGATATTTACTTAAATGAACTTACTTTTTAAATTAACTTTAAGATCACCTGTCAATGTATGTCACTCAAGTACACTGTGTTTCATCATATGACCAAAATCTGAACAGTACACCCGGAGCGTGGTAGTCCAGTCCTGGCACTAAAAATGTGAACAACTAATAAATATAAATTTTGCATACCACTTGTAAAAGCACCCAATTTCATGTTTTTTGTTTATTTATGTTTTTCGGGTCCCTCAGGTGACTGACCTCTGGGCGGAGTGTTGTGTCCTCCGGGGCCGCAGGGGGCGCTCTGTCAGCGGAGGACTGTCCCGCCGCTTGGTCCGCCAACACTTCCGTTTCGGAGAGAGACGAGGAGCCGCATCAACATCAGCCGCAGACGGACTCAGTTCAACATTGAACTTTTAGCATTAATAAGCGGTAAGCTGTCGAGCAGTTGCAGTTCACAGTAGCAGCTCTTCAGAGTAAATGCACCGACGGCCGGGCCCAGGATCCGTCCCCCCGGAGCAGCGTCTGAAACCAGCCTTAGCACAGAGCTAACATTAGCTTCAGCGAAACACGGACTGACTGACTTAAGCAGCCTGCTCGGGTTTAAAAAACACGATAAATCATTTTGTGTGTGTGTTCGTTTCGACTTCTCATCATTTGGCAAATGCAAAGCTTCAGAGTGAACATTAATCAGTTATCTCCTCTTGCTTGACGTTAGCTAGCTGTCTGTTTGCACAACACGTCTTAGCTTCGCCGTCCATTCAACAACAACACAGTCCTTATTTCCCCTAACCGGACTTTCTCTTCCTGTGTTTCTGTCTCAGGAGTCTGAGGATGTCGGGACAGAAGCGTCCTGCCGACCCCAGCGGGTCCTCGTCCTCCGGCGCCCCCCCAGAGAAGCGGAGGGAGAGGGAGGGAGAGGACGGAGCTCCCGGTGTGAGCGCCGCAGCCGGGGGGAGCACCGCGGTGGAGACGGTCATCAAACTGGGAGGAGTGTCCAACTCGGTGAGCCTCCCTGTGTTTTCCCTCTGCGCTGCTGACGTGCTTGTTCACAGCCTTCAGCTCAGATGTGTGAAGTCTGCGTGCTTATTTTGGCTGCTCATTTTTTCTTTAATCCACGTTTTCTCTCCAGGAAGAACAAGACATCAAAGCTCTCCAGGCGAAGAACAGAAAGTTGGGAGAATCTCTCGACCAACGACAGGTAAATTTACTCTCCTGTATTGGTGCACGACTCTTTTCATTACACACGCACATACAGGAAGTTAAATGTGTATCCTTTCCTTGTTTACTGGTTCATCTGTGGTCCTGCCGGTTTGCAGGTGATAGAGGATGAGTTGCGGGAGCGAATAGAGCGACTGGAGACGCGGCAGGCCACTGATGATGCCAGCCTGCTGATCCTCAACAGATACTGGAACCAGGTGAGCGAGTCCAGGCGAGGAGGCAGGAACTCAAAAACAACATCGACAAGTCTCGATTCCTGTAAATGTCAGAGAGGGTAAAAGTGATGTTGTTCTTTCTCTCGCAGTTCGATGAACACGTCCAGCTGATCATCAGGCGTTATGACAGAGCAAGTGCCGAACCCGAGAAATCGGCAGCGGGTGAGGGACGGAGCCTCAAGCCAGAAACACCAGAGCCTGATGGTGACTCCAACCAGGAGAGATCCAAGGAAAGAGGTACTGACACATGTTCTTTGTAAGCATTAACATGCATATTTTTGTTTATCAAACCAAAATAAAAGATAAAAAACCTATTTCCTGCTGTCGCTCAGGCAACCAGGGAGAGGCTGCCAACTCCTTCCTGGCCACGTTGGCGAGCAGCAGCAGCGAGGAGATGGAGGCTGAGCTCCAGGAGAGGGTGGAGTCCAGCCTGAAGCAAGCCACTCATGTGGTGGAGATCTACGAGTGTCTGAAGAGCACGGTGGACCAGCTGAAAGCAGAGCTGGACTCTGGGGCAGGTGAGACACAAGGAAGCTAATGGCGTTGTTCGTTCGGGAGCAATTCATCAAGACGCTTCTTGAGTTCACACTCGGAAAATGTGATGTTATTGTTGCTTTTGTTTGCAGAGGGCAGTTTATGGCAGGTAGCGTCAAAACTGAACTCCCTCCTGACCAGTGAAAACGAGCGGCTGCAACAGCTGACCGAGGACCTGAAGCAGAAGCACAGTCACATGACGAGCGAGGTACAAAACCAACCTTACCTTGACTGTTTCTCTCTGGGGCCGCCATACTTTGTAATGAACCTCTCTTTGAACCTTTGTACCAGAGGCTGTGTATTTATAAGAGATGTTTAATGCTTTTAATCTATGAATATGAAGATCATGATCGATTTAATAAAATACTGAGTTTACAGGTACGCCGTTTCTCATCATCCACTAGAGACGGTGTTGCAGAGCAGTTACATTTCAGTAAGCTCCTGTATGTGGTGTCAAGCATGTGCTGTCAAGTAAGTTTGTGTCTTGTGTTCCCGTCCCATCCAGTCCCGGCCTCTGGGTCGTGCTGCCAATAAAGCAGACCAGCGCGTCAGCGAGCTGCAGGTCCTGATCGAGGAGCTCCAGTGGGATATGGAGAAGATCCGCCGTCGAGAGAACAGACTGAATGCACACCTGAGCGAGATACTGGAGAGGGTGAGGATCTGTTCTCTCTGCTGTCTTGCTCATTGCTCAGATGTTCTGATGTTTATGCTCACGTGTGTCATAACACTTCTCAACATGTGTCCTAGGTAAACAGCAAAGGCTATAAGGTGTGCGGGGAGGCCAGCAGCGTGTGTGGGACCATCACTATTAACAAGAGAAAGGTAGGAAATTTGGATCACCATTTTTGTTTTGTTTGTTAACACCAACGTGTGAAGTGAGAAATCCCCACAATTCTTCATTTTTGTAGTTTTTCTTTTTCTCACCACCTTGCTTTTTGTACTTGTTGACATTTTTTCTTTTTCCCTTCTTTCAAGTTTGAAGAAATGAACAGTGAGATGGAGGAGAGTAGGGAGCTGGCTGACAACCGCCTCATTGAGCTGCAGAAGCTCCAGCAGGACCTTCAGACGGTGCTGCAGGAGAACAACAACATGGAGGTAGACTCGAGTCTCACGCATGGCAGCTACTATATATGATGTACTTTTAATGACTTCTAGTGGCACACCCCAAAAAATACTTAAGCTGCATTAAAGCACATGACATCAGTAAACAGAACATTCCTTTAATTTTGATTTACCTTGATAATGAACATTTTACCAGAAGTAAATTCAAAATGGGTGAAGCCACAGAAATATACTTGATAACGAGTACTGTCAGTGTAAATGGCGATTTGCAATTTTTTTTAGTTAAATATTTTTGTACTGTTGTGCCTCTGCCTTTCATCCCCGCATCTCTCTCTCTTTCCCTTCTTCCCAGGCGGAGCTGCTGAGTCGAGCAGAAGGCATGGTAAAAGATACCTCTGACTATCGCTGTCTGCAGTCGCAGTTCTCTGTGCTCTACAACGAGTCTCTGATCCTCAAGGCTCAGTTAGATGAGACGCGCGCCCGTCTCAACACTACCAGGACAGCGAGGCTCCGACAGCTGGAGCACATGGAGGTAATTTGCGTGTGTGTAAATCTTTCTGTGTGACCTTTCGTTCTTTTCTTACTGTCACCCCCCTCTGTGTGCAGAATGATGAGGTGACTCTGCAGAGGAAGGTTCGCACAGAGGTCTTTCAGCTGGAGGACACACTGGCTCAGGTCAGGAAGGAGTATGAGATGTTGCGCATCGAGTTTGAACAGACTCTTGCTGCCAACGAGCAAGCAGGTAACTCACAAGTTCCCAGCTTAAACAGGGCACGGGGTGCATGATTGTACTGGCTAGTTGCACAGTCCTAACCTTTGCTCTCTTGCTTTCGTTTTTCCTGTTTCACTCTGTCTGCCACTTCCTCTCAGGTCCTATCAACAGGGAGATGCGCCACCTGATTAGTACACTTCAAACCCACAACCAGCAGATGAAGGGAGAGGTGGTGAAATACAAGATTCGACTGCGGGAGACACAAGCTGAACTCAATCAGGTAGATCCTTAAGGAGACCGTGAAATCGCATCTCAAGAAATGAAAAGGCAGTGGGTCGCTTTGGCAGTAACAGCACTAAAATATTTTCATCTGTTACCTCTTTAGGTCCGTGCTTCAAAGGGCAACGCCATCCTCCAGTCTCAGTCAAGCACCGAGATGGATGTGAAGGATGAGACGACCTCTCCTTCGACCCCGGCTCTCTCAGGGGAACCTGTGGTCAAGGCGGAACCCGACAACGGCTCCTCCACACCCAGCAGCACAGGTAACTCGCACCAAATTGATGATCAAATTAAAAAAAAACGTTCACGGGGCTTATATGATATATTCTGAGAGGTCTGTCATTGTCAACAACTTCCTCCTCACCTGGTTTTATTTTTTTGTCCATAGGAGCCTCTGTGAAAACGGAGCCCGGAGTAGAACCCGAGGCGACGGTAAAAGAGGAAGAGAAGGAGGAGAAAAAAGAGAAGGAGGAAAAGAAAGAAAAGGACATTGTAAAGAAAGAGGAGAAAGACCGAGAGCGGGAGAAAGAGAAGGAGAAGGAGAGAGAGAGGCCGACCCGCAGCAGTGGCAGCAGCGGCAGCAGCAGTGTGATAAAGGAGGAGAAGGAGAAGCCTGGTAGCAGCAGCCAGCCCGAGGAGTCAGCCGGGGAGCGCCTGTCTATGGTTGGAGGGTCGAAGAGGAAGGAGATGGAGCAGCTGAAGATCGTCCGAGCAGAACTCAAGTAAGTCGCATTTGTGCAAGTTGATGGTCTCCTGATTGATGATCATTCACTTATACATGCAGTCATGCTGGATCATTAAGTATTTAGCAAAAACTGTGTAATACTAACAATGCATTTTTCAGAGACATTATAAATGTAAATATAAATTGTCGCATATAGACACCATCAAAATTATTTTTCTGTCTGTTTCACCCACCCACACTGAGCTGGTGATGAGGTGTGGATTTTCAGTGGATTTTGAGAGGCCTCATTTAAATATAATACATTTACTTTGGCTAATGGCAGGCAAAATATTACAGGACACTTCAATATGTTTAGGAAGGACGGTGGAAACTTCTGTTTGTTTGATTTCCAACATGTATTGTTTTGTTTTTGTTGATGTGAGGGCTTTAAGACATCCAATAAAAAATGCATGCCATTCATCTAACTCTTGTGACTGACCATTCATATGATCGTGTGAATCATCAGCAGTGGCTCACATGGAATGTCAGAATGTTGTCTCAATGGTTTACAAGTAAACAAATAATACTGAGATACTACTGACTGTGTGCAGTATGATTTCATTCGTCTCTCTCATTTAAAGCCGTTGTTTATTTCTGACCCTGGATGGTGGTTTTTAAGATTCTGAATGCTGGTGATAGTATTTGTTAAAGCTTCTTGTCTTGGCTGCAGAAAAGCCCAGGAGTCACAGAGGGAGATGAAGCTGCTGCTGGACATGTACCGCTCAGCACCGAAAGAGCAGAGGGACAAAGTTCAGCTCATGGCCGCAGAGAAGAAGTCCAAGTCAGAGGTGATCAAAACTGCGCGAAATGAGGCATAATCAGTACACAAACAAGAGGCACATTCATGCAGTGGTAATTAAAGGTGTTGTTTTGTGGCAGTCTTGTAATAACAATGCTGATTCCAGGGAGAGGAGCTGCGGCAGAGGCTGAGGGAGCTGGAGGAACGAGAGAGGAGGGAGGGCAAGAAGATGGCCGATGAAGAGGCCCTGAGGAAGATCCGCTCTGTGGAAGAGCAAATAGACATCCTAAACAAGAAGCTCTCTATAGCAAAACAGGTGTGTGATACGATCTTTTTTCTTCTTCTTTTTTTTTTCATAATGCACAAACAACCCACCCCCTACCGCCCTGTTGATTCGCTCTCTCTTTCGCCGCCTCCCTCTGCAGGAGGAGGACGCACTGCTGAGCGAGATGGACGTGACGGGCCAGGCCTTCGAGGACATGCAGGAACAGAACATCCGTCTGATGCAGCAGCTCAGAGAAAAAGACGATGCCAACTTCAAGTTGATGAGCGAGCGGATCAAGTCCAACCAGATCCACAAGCTGCTGAAGGAGGAGAAGGAGGAGCTGGCCGACCAACTGCTCACGCTAAAAACTCAGGTGAGCCACCAGGAGACACCAAGAGTTGCAGTCTGCAGGAAATATGAGTTTGTACATGCTGGTTTTGTGACATACACAGTTAAATTGCAGCAACAACTACCTGCAATACATCTTTTGCACAGTCCACTCTTCAGTATAACTTTTTATACTATACTTTTTATGCTGTTTGTTTGTCTATTTTTTCCTTTTTGCTTCAGTGCAATCTTTGTATATCTTTCAGTGTTTTTGTGCCCATGTTTCAGGTTGATGCCCAGTTACAGGTTGTGAGGAAGCTTGAGGAAAAAGAGCGCCTCCTACAGGGTACCATCAGCACTGCCGAGAGAGAGCTGGCACTTCGAACACAAGCTCTGGACATGAACAAACGCAAGGTAACGTGAAGAGCCACAGCTGTAGAGTCAATTGCTAGTAAAGAAATTCAGCTGTAATGCAGTTTAGATTTCCAGATAATCCTAAGACACATTCACACACTGTATAGACATAAAGGATTGTTGAGAGACGGAATAATGCTCTGGTTGAGGAAAAACATCTGTCGTCCTCCAGGCTCAGGACTCTGCATTGCTGTCGGAGGAGGTGCGAACTCAGCTGGAGCAGGTGCAGCAGAGGCTCAGCATGGTCAGAGAGGAGGTTGTCGAGAACAGCATCTCCAGAGAAAAAGAGTCTTTTAACGCCCGACGAGCACAGGTAAACATAGATAAGGCTGCACGGAATTGAAAAACAACACATGGGCAAAACACACAATTATATCCCCCCTGACTGTTTTAAAGGAGATGAAAACATGTTGGTGTGTTTTGAAGATAGCTGATATAAAACACATCAGATTGACAAAATAATTGAGTTGAATGTGCAGAAAGAAGTCATTGTATTTTTCTGACCGTCATGAGACTATCTTGAAATACACAGCATGTTTTCCAATGACAAATTAGGTTTGTGGACTGAAACCTTTTGTTTTCTGCTCACTGTGGTTTGGCTCAAACTGTCACTGGCAGTTTCAGTTCTGTTGTCGTCTTCTTAATGGTAAAAAGAATTCCCCACCAGTAACGTTTTCACTGTGAGACTAAGCCGTGTTGGTTTGTCTTAAACTTTGACATTACATGACATTAAAATGTGTTTTCTCCATCTGTGTTTCAGGAGGATATCTCCAAACTCAGGAGAAAGATCGAAAAGGCCAAGAAACCGGCTGAGAAAATCAGCAACGGAGATGACATCCTAAATGAAGAAATCAATGATTATAAGGTTGGTTCCTGTGAAAAAAGTTTCGTTTAGAGCACATCCACATTTTGAATGGCTCACTCAAAATCTGGACAACGCACGCCTTTGGTGCTATTTTATTTTGCAGATATTGCCAGATGTCTTTAAATTAACCCAGGATGAACTATTGTTTAGCTTTTTGTCTTATGCCAATTTTTTTCTGACCTCTGTCATGCATACAGTAAGAGCACTTACATCAGTATTTTGTGAAATATGCTTATTGATCTTTTGCTGAGCTTTAGAAAAGAGGATTTATTTATACTGGTTTGGTCAGCTTTGGACAAATCCAGACTGTCTGTTCCACCCTGTTTCCAGTCTGTGTGCTAAGCCAAGGTAACTGGCTTGACAGCATATTTAAAGTAAAAACATAACAATGGTAGCATTGGTCTCACATGACTTTATACAACAAGATGATCGTGGCAGAAACGTAAAATGAACGCAGGTCGACGGGACTCTGACCAAATGAAGCAGATAGATCTTCATCACACTGTCAGTGTTATCACACTCTGCTGACAGGAACACACGAGAACACAAAATTCTGACAAACTGCACAAAGACTGAGCTTCACACAGTAAATAACAGTGGTGCTGTTAACGTCCATCTCACATTTCTGCCGCTCAGACAGAAATCTAAATGGACCATGCTCATATTTTTACACATTAGCCATTAAGTTGAAAGTGTCTGTGGGATGTGTGTGTCAGCTGCTCTCAGTTCTTGTCCTGGTCTTGACAATCCGCCGTGGCCATGACAGGGTTATAATCAGACATATCATGTGGTGCGTTAAGGACAGCTGGTCTTGAAGATATTTCCGTCCTTTCATTGCAAACCTTTCAGCTCTGGACAGAAATGGCCTCTCCCTTTATTGTTCAAATGATCAACCCTCCCCCTCTCCCTCTCGCTCTCTCTCTCTCTCTCTGTCTCTCTCTCCCTCCCCCTCAGGCACGTTTAACATGTCCGTGCTGCAACTCCCGAGTGAAGGATGCGGTCCTGACCAAGTGCTTCCACGTCTTCTGCTTTGAGTGCGTCAAGACGCGCTACGATACGCGCCAGAGGAAGTGCCCCAAGTGCAACGCCGCCTTTGGAGCGAATGACTTCCACCGCATTTACATTGGCTGAAGCTGCGGACTCTTGTAAGGAAACACGGTTGAGACCGAAGAGGACGGGGTGGGGGAAGTGACAAAATGAGTGGTGGCACAAACTCTTCCGGGAACAAGGCTTCCCTCTCCTCCTCACCTCCGCTCCTCCCTACATGTTACGGGACACCTTCAGCGTGGTGTCTCGGAGTGATTCCAGCCTTGTAGTGATGCTATGAACTGAAGTGCTTTCTTTTTTCTTTTTTTTTTCTTTCTTTTCTAGTTTTAACAATGACTGAACGCAGCCTCTCCCATCCAGTATCCACGACTGTCCTGTGTGTTTTTCAGATGCTGGTGCAGGATGAATGTAGAGACATGAGATTCTGCAAGTTTGTTTGTATATATATCTATGTGTGTGTGCGCGTGCATGTGTGTGTGCATTTGACTCAGTCACTTGCACAAACTAGTACTCAAAAGACAGAAAATAAAGATAAATTGAGGAAACAGAATTCCTCCAAGTGAAGAGGATGTTTGCATAATGTTGCTCTGTGTGTGTACATACTGTATGTCATTATTGTTTCTTTTTTTTTATTATTGGAAAACTGCCGCCTATCTTTGGAAAAAAAATAATCTAAAAATCTTGATTTCTCGATGCTGTGTAATTTGCTGTTCTACTAGTTATTAAACTGACATCTCAAGTTTGCAGCCTCCGCCTCATTTTCACTCATTTATTAAACAGTATTATAAGAAAGAAAGAAAAAAAACTCGAGGTAATCTTCACGTTCGGAACATTGAACCACAAATCCCAGCGTGCAAATCTCTGTTTATCCGTGTGCAGAGCGCCTCCTCCTCCCTGAAGATGTAGACGTGTTTGCGGAGCGGAGAGCTGTCGGTACAAACGCTGGAAGGAAGGGAGCGTTCATGCGGGAAAGAAAGAGAGCGTGGCTTTTTTTCTTCCTTTTAATAAAAAGATTGCGCAACGTAATCCATCGCAGCAGTGCGTTTGACGCGAGCCTCGGGGACAAAGGGAGCACCGAAGTTGCCTGGTGTGGAGCTCAGATTTGAAATAAGAGGCTTTGAGAGACTCGTGGTCGGCTCAGCGGCTCCGCGGGTTTTTTATTTTCTTTTTTTTTTTAAACGTTTTTTTCTACGCGCAAAGTTTGGAAGAAGAGGGAAGAAGCAACTTTTGGAGACACTGACATTCGTGCGCTTCTTTTTTTTTTTTAACCTCCTTTTCACCGATCGAGTCGCCGCCGCATCCTGACTGACTGACTGATCAAATATCTGGAGCTCTGCCGGATCTAAGCCTTTAACAGTTTCTTACCAAATATAGCCAGTGTTAATGCTGCTGCCCTCGGCGCAGGCGAGATAGCGAATCTGCGGCGCTGCCAAAGTTTATAATTAAATACTCGGATCACTTTGAGTCCTCAGGGGTGATTTTATTTTTTTTTAAATAAAACACATTTTGGCGCAGTTTGCAGACTGTGCGCTGTTATCTGCTCTGCTCTGTTATCGCCTCTCCGCCCGCC
Source organism: Terapon puta (assembly GCA_028564955.1). NCBI lineage: Eukaryota > Metazoa > Chordata > Actinopteri > Centrarchiformes > Terapontidae > Terapon > Terapon puta. Next base: position 14,613,410 of record JAOXYL010000065.1, on the reverse strand, counting down.
TCCTGTGAGCCGCAGCATGGTGATTTAAGATCGCTCCGGAGCCGCCGACTGCTCCCGACAGAGGCCATTTTTAAGTCTTTTGACTCCACAAGCCTTCTTCCACGTCCCCCCCCCTCTGCTCAGATCTGCTCCGAACCGCGGCATTAACGTCGCATATTGTTTTTTTTTTCTTTCCGTTTTCCCTTTTTGCGCTCCAGTCTCCAGCGATGACTTTCTGCGCGTCGGGCTCTGGGCGCGGTGGATGCGCCGCGGTGCGCCGCCTTTTCCTCACCGGCACCGGCGGCAGCACCGCCTGCGTGTTGGCGCTCTGGCTGGCCGCGGTCTGGTCCGGGGTCGGAGCCGAGCCGGACAATCCGAGCGTGGAGAGCCCGCCGGCGGTCACCCTGCGCACCCTGATCACGGGGACCTGCCAGGAGGTTCAGCGTTACGCGGAGTCGGTGGTGGGAAGCGGCGCGATCCGGTCTGCTGCTGAGGTACTGAGAGGAGGTGCACCAGTCCACCCCACACTGTTTTCTCTCCCCCACCTCTTGCACCAGGAAGTGGCTTCATCCTCTGATCTTTTCTTAATATCTTATATTTGCGGGTGTTGGTTTGGTCTAACTTGACTGTTTTCATTTGCCCTGTCACTGTTCTCGATCAATAACTGTAACCTGATCACTAATTCTCAACTCCGACCCTGTCATCTCTCTCCCCCTCTCTCTCTCCATCCATCACCCTCACCCTTCACACACATACACGCTCCCCTCTCCCTCGGCCCTCAACTTGTTAATCTCCTCTCCTTGATCCCCTCATCTCCTCTGCCCTCGTTTCATGTTTTCTTATACCCATGCATCCCCCTCCCCTCATCACCCCCACGGGCGCACACTCCTCTGCTTCCCTGCTCCCTTCTCCCCAGAGTGCAGTGTTGTTTCTTGAGTCATTGCTTGGTCAGGAGAACGTCTATACAGTGGCCATGGTAAGCGACCTCCTGGGTGTCTCCATCGTAGCCTGCCCCTGACATGGTCACTCAAACAGAGTCGCTCTCCCACCGTGGCTCTGTTTGGATCATGTCGCCCACTCTCCTGTAGTTTGTGCAGAGAGAGTAGGAGCATGACCGTGGTGAAGCTGTGGTCCGTACATGTGTTTCTGTGACCATGATGTTTGCATGAGAGGCCGAGATCTAGCCCTGCGTGTGAGCTTGTCGTGATAAGTCCTGGCAAAAGGACTGAACGTGACTCAGTTGGTAGTTCTGAATGCAAAACACCCAGGGTGTGTGCACCTCAGATGAGAAATAGATTTTTAACGAGCACTGGAACTGAAGTGGAGCAAAGGCTCGATCCATCTGATTTTGGCTTTATATGGTCGTTTCCAGTGAGGACGAGGCATTTAGTTGTCAGATTTTATTCGTGAAGGACGAAGTTGGACAAAATATCCACACTCTGCACTGGCGGCTCCCAACAAATGTGATAGAGCAACATTTCTTCAAGTTCTCCACGAGGCACTGCCTGATTAAGCTGCTCTGTTACATTTACTGCAAGCTTTCAGTGCAGCGCGCAGATCTCTTATCTCAACTTTTTCCCTCATGCACCCTCTGCGCTGTTTATTTATCAGTGGTGAAGCATGATTATGAGACTGCACTATTGTGACTGCAGAAAGACACTGCATTTTGAGCTTTTTGTTTCAAATAAGACCCGAAAATGTGCTCGCTTTAACTTCAGGGGCTGCATCGCTCTCTGTGGCTGCACCAGCCCACCTTTGGGATTTATTGATCAGCCCTCACTAAAGCATTAAGTACATAATTGAGCCTTGTATTACCGAACTGAGCAATAAATGATTAAGTGTGTTTTAAGTGATACACACACACTGACATGGAGTGACAGATGCTGGACTCTCGCTCTGACAGGCTGGACAGTCCTCATGTGTGCCAGTGTGTAGCGCAACAGGTGCAGATAAGATACTTGTCCAACTGACTGGGCTACCCTTGACCTTGTCTGACAAGGCTACACTGTGTATGTGTGTGTGTCTGTGAGAGTGTGTTGTGTGATTTGGGGTGGGTGGTGAGTAAAGACTGGACAGGAATAGAGAGGGGTCCTGTCCAGCTGTCACTTGCATGCACAGCTGTTTGTCCAGGTCAACAATACAGCACGTCTTCTGTCTTCCTGTAGCCGCAGAGATGCATCTAGGCTCTTTATGCAAACGGTCCCATAGCTCCTATCTGCATGTCTGTTAATGTGATCAGAATGCTGTCTCTCTTCATTGTTGCCTTGCACAATAACAAAGTCAAACATGTCTCCTCCCCACCCACCATTACAGTTTTTGGAGATGGTGATTCGTTTCCTGGCTGAAGGAGCTGCCAGTGGCCTGAACGTCATTGCTGTTTACGTCACAGAGATCCTCAGGGTCACAGGATTCGATGGTGGGTACCAAGATGGCACATGTATGTGTGTGTGTGTTCTTGTTTCTTAAGGCTTTTGCTTCCTGCAAATTGTCTGCTGGAGTAAGAGAGGATCAAAAGAAAGTTTTAAGTGCAAGTGAAAATATGCAGACTTGCCTCTCCCTCAGGCAGTTTGTCTGCCAGTCCTGTGACTGTTGCCTCCTGTGTGATAAGTGGTATTTTCAAGCTTTTTTTCATCCTATGAACATGTGCTCAAGCTGGTTTTCTTCCCTCCACAGTTGCACTGACATTGCCTCGCTTCACCCCAGAGGGCGTGACCGCCATCGCCCAGTGGGGTCTTCTAGCCCTCATTGGCTACTGGGTGCTAACCATCGTTCTCCGTCTGTTGATTTGCGTGGTGAGACGGGTGTTCTGGGTAGTGAAAACTGTCTTGGCACTCTGGCTTTTCGGACTGATGGTGACCGACAAGACTGCCACTGCAGACACCACGGCGGTTCGCCTGGGCGGCCTCGTGCTGGCATGCGTCCTGTTGACTCTGGTCACTTCAGGCTCCGAGAAGAGTTGTGCAGTGGAGAACCGACTGAGCTCCCTGGAGGGCCGGCTGAAGGCAGTAGAGAAGAGGAAAGGGGAATAATGACCGGAGAGGGTGGAGGGGGAAGGAGTTAACATGGACATGGTGATGGTAATGTTTGTTTAAAAAAAAAGGAAAAATTGATGGTTTCTATGTGTCAAACTCTTGTGGAAATAAAGTAATCTCTGGGATTTTTAATCAGAAATGCTTTTTTTGTTTGCCTTCAGAATATACCAAAGTGGAATATTTTTATGTGATAAATAAAAGTAGTGTACTGGTTTGCACTGTCACCTGGGTTCTGGGTTCAAACTTCGGTTGAGACAGGTCCGTCTGTGTGGAGTTTGCATGTTCTCCCTGTATGTGGGTTCTCTCTGGGTACTCCAGCTTCCTCCCACAATCCAAATACACGCAGGTTAACTGATATCTCTAAATTGTCTGCAGTGTGAGTGGTTGTCTGTCCTTCAATGTCAGCCCTGTAGTCCAGGCTGTACCCCGCCTCTCGGCCAATGACAACTGGAATGAGTCCCAGTGTCCCTGAGATCCTGTGTGCTCAGGATAAGCAGGTATAAAAAATGAATGAATGAAAAATAAATGTAACATACACAGTAGCAAGACTGCGGTGCACAGATGGAGTATTTGGTTGAAATACCTGTTGCTGGACAAAAAGTTACCAAAGAATTTTAAAGATATATTGTGTCTGGTGAACAATTTACTGGCTGCTAGCTACATGCTTCTACCATGAAAAACATTCCTGAAGTTGGTATCTTATCTTGAAGGTATCTTAGATGACGCACTATCAAGAAATCCAGTATGAAGTAGCTAATGTCATCTTTGAGTTTGAAGTCACTACATCCAATTTAATATCTTCAACCCAGGCTGACCTGTGGCCCATTAAGAGTCTCTTCAGTCTCCTGTCCCTGATTGGTTCCCTGCTGCTCAGTCAGCTGGAAGCTTTTTTTTTATCCTCTGGGTTCCCACCAATGAGCTTCACCCCCCCTGCTACCCCAGCTGAGTGGAACAACTTGACCTCAGTGCCAGAATTATCATTCCTGCTTGCTCAGCCTACAGCAGCAACACTGGCTTCCCCTCCTACACGTTGCGGTGGTGGATTGCCAAGTATGATATGAATCCACAGTGAAACTAACTGTGCCACCATTTCTTTGCATCATTACAGAGACAAAGATAGAGAGCAGTGGTCGTGTGAATCAAGACATAAAGGTATTTACAAAATAATTACATGATGATAATCTCAGTCTTAGAAACAAAGATACCCAATATGATGAGATCTGAGCGACTCAGAAAACAAGAAGTATGTGTAAATAGATTCTTTGTATGATGTGAAATCAGTTTCTTGTCGTAACAAAATTGAAAAAAATTATCACCTGACTCTGCAGTTGCTTTGAGCTCTATGGAGTTTTATTGCATCTTTCATCTTGCTGTCTTGGTCTTATACCAGTTGTACCAGTTTGCTTTGCTCTCACTGCAGTTTTCAGTGAAAAAGCTCTAAAACAGACATTTCCCTCAGGATATGGCAGAGACCAAAACATGGTAAAAACAGAACTAAATGAACTAAAGACACTTGGGCTGGCGGTCAGGAAAACAACTCCACATCACTACTAAGTGTAAGTAGGCAAATATTTGCTTTTAATATGTCGTAACAATTTAAAGGACCAGTGTGCCTGTAACCAACAAAATCCCACTCCTTCCCTGTTCGAGCATGTGGTAGAGCCTGTGGTGGCAGCCACTTCAACGTGAAAACATGAGATGTCCCACCTAGACCCGGCATGAAGCTGGTAGTTACATGGCAGTGTAACATGAGGGGAGGAGAGGCGGGATGATTAAACACTAATGAAAACATCATTAGGAATTTAAGAAATTATTCTGTGTCTGCTGATAGATCCTGCTAAATTCTACACACAGGTGCTGTAAGAGACAATGATGCTGTCAGTGTTACTATGGGTATTTGATGAAATGATGAATGATTTTGTTGAGTAAAGTTCTTTTTTTCCCTCGTAGTTAGTGGTACAGGTTTTAGTTTGAATCCATTTAGCATTTAAGGCATTAATTCACTGCAGTCCTACTTAAAGCACAATAATGTGGTAAACGCAGAGCACTCGTGGCAACAAATTTGTCTACAAAGAATGAATGTCTCGTAACAGTTTTATGGCTCTGTAGATTCGTCTTTATGACACAAAAAGCACTGCCGTATTTTAACTTCTGCCCAGCCGACTTTCTTCTGCGAACCAGTTGGTGTGGTGGGAAGGAATTTGTGTGCTTGGATAAGCTTTTGGCTGCATGGTGACGTGTTGGGTGGGTGGTGCTCGTAGTGGTGTAACAGGCCTACGAGTAAATTCAGCTGCATGTGAAGGCATGAACACATTGAGACAAGTACAAGCACATACAATATTATTGGTTGTCATTAGCTTTAATGCACCTGATTCTAAACTCAAAGATACAGAAGATGTTCATGTGTGAATAAATTTTATATAACTCCTCATATATGTTTTTAAAAAGTGTTTCAACAATAAATGACTAAATACATATTCTCACAAGAGTCATATGAGATATACTCTAAAGCAATAAAAATAAAATGTTAAAATGGAAACAATAATTTTTAAACTATTTGATGATGTTTTAATGTTTTTATACTACTGTGCCACTCTCTCTGGAAATATGCACAAGAAAATGGCAACAAGTGTTGGAGATACATTGTAGCAAATGTGTAAAAATAATATTTCAACAGTTAGATATGTGTGTGTGACTTGCCTGAGCAAGTGCAACTGTTTCTCCAACACTGTAGCTACAAACAAACACCTACATCGCATTAAAAGTTCATTCTAAACAGATTTTTTTCTATGCTGAACAGGGTCATGCAAGTATCAAACATTACAACTTGTACATGTTAGGCTTTTTATGCACAAGAGCTACAAGATTAATCCAAAATGAGCATGACAATGTCTACCACATTTAAATACAGACAGTTTTACGTGTGTTTATGTCCGTGTGTTCCCTGAAAATGTTCATAGCCAAGCTGGTCTGCAACAAACAATGAACCCCTGAGAGAACAGCAGGCCTGAAAGAGCTGATCAGTCAGTGGTACCAGAAACTAACAAGACTCAGGAGGTAGAAGAAATATTTTACGTAATGCAGGCACTCTCGATTTCAAAAATGTAACATAACATTTTCTTTTCAAGGCTTTTACAATAGATGTAGGTAACATTTTAAAATTACTTGCTATTTAAAATGACTAGTCCTATTTGCTAAAATTGTCATTACATCCAGACAGAAGTACATGAGGCAGATAATCTGGGGAAAAAAAAGAAAGAAGGAAAGAAAGAAAGAAAAACATCAGACTGCTCTGGCTCCACCTGCTGCCTGTACAGCTATTTGACATGAATCCACTTAGTTGTGGTCAAAAACAGAGAGTATCCTGCATGACCAGGCAGCAGGAGAATGGCTTTTTACATGAAAGATAAGTAAACAAAAGACAAGCAATGACGGAAAAAGAAAGAATCCACCGAGCAACACTGCAGGGAGGGGCTTTGGAGGCAAGCTTTTGCACACTGTAGAGAGAGGTGCAGGGAGATGGAATGCGTGGTCTGAGCACCTTCAGCTGGTAAGATTGGAGATTCTCTTAATATTAGAACAATATAAGTCATATAAGTAAGGACAAAAGAGCACAATTTTCAAAATGTGGTTGAACTGAATCCATGGTAAAGCTATAACAAGCTCAGGTTGATTAGCTTAGTTTAGCATAGACAGTAAAAATAGCTAGTTCAGCTCTGTAAAGAGCTAATTAAATTCTTCTAGCAACACTAAACATGTTGGTTGTTTAAATGATAAAAAGTGTAAATTCAAGAACTCTGAGGTTTACGGGAGGTTGAGTGAAGACGTCTGGGCAGAGACCCGTTACCTAGCGTACTTCATGAAGCCACTGGTGAAAAAGGGAAGTCTCATTAATGAATGAGTGTCCACATTTGCGTGTACACCTCTAAAAATCAAGACTTTCAGAGGAAGTTGAGTTTGTCTGAGTTATAGACATGGGAGAAAGAGGACTCTGAGCTGAGTGGGGGAGCAGAGGGAAAGGTCACGCCCTTCATTTCAAACTTTGGCTCGTCCTCAGAGGGGACAGGGACTGTTGGAGCGTACGTCTCCTCTGCTGCAGCTACAACCTGGAAAAAAAAGACAGAAATGTCAGCGTGTTTCAGAGTATCACAAGCAGCATTAATCATGCAGAACTGCCTGAATGAAGTCTAAAATTGATGCATTAAGCTTTTGTTGTAAATGTATATTTGTATCTATACGAAGTAAATTCTTGTCCAGTTATTACCAAGGATATTACGGAGCCCCTAAAGGGACATGTTTAAAATAAAAAAAAAAACCTTTCTGGTGGACACCAGATAATATCTCATGCTCACGAGATACTATCTGGTGAGCACGGGATACTTTGTCGTGAGCTCAAGGTAGTATTTCGTGAGCACGAGATACCGTAGGCTAGGCACTGCAGTCAAGTGAGCCGCCTCTCGCGTATCCGTCGTCAAGCTAGCCGCCGCTGTATTTTAAGTGCATATTTACAGTGAAAGCAACCACTATCAGAAGTATTGAGAACTTCTGGATTTCAAAATAAATCACCTCTCTTTATCCCTCTGTGTCTGTCTTGTCTTGCAGCCCCTTTTACATAGCACTAACAGGCGTTTTAGTTTTCAAACCTTAAAGAGTATTTAAATAACTTCCTATACTACTTGTGCAAGGACTATGAATTAATTTTACTGTCTAGCTTTACAGGACTTCAATGCCAAAGTCCCATACAAATGGCAAAAATAAGCATTTTCATCTTATTTTAAAGTGGAATAAAACACATTACTCAAATAATTAGTTCACAAAACATGTACTGCTGGACTATGTACTTCCTAAAGTACATGTACAAATAATATGAAGTACTTTTACTGTGTATCTTTCCAGTAATTCACTGATAAAGGTCCTTCCAGATAGCAATAAGATGCATTTTCGTCTAAATGTAAAGCACAATAAAACCAGTTTCTTCCAAATGAAAGTTCCACAGGGTCCCTTTAATTTGGAAGAACACCAACAAGCACAAAGAGCACATTGGAGAGTGATTAAATAAAAACATATGAACAAAAAGGGACTAATTTGGTCTGTAAATACATGAATACTTGAGAAATACTATAGCACTTTGATTTACCGGGCGCCTGTGTGTGTGTGTGTGTGTGTAGCAGGTCTTACCTGAGTATAACTTGGAGGTGGATTGTGTATCTGCAGATCAAAGCGACACATATTAGTAGTGGAGAGGGATGAAAATGAACAACAGTGAAGTTCTCTTTACAAAATGAAACACACTGACCAGTGGCTCAGTCGGGTAGAGTGTCTCAGAGGGCTGACTGAGTTGCTGGGACTCCTGTCCAGGCTCTGTGTCATTCTGTAGTTTGAATTCATCAACAACACAATGGGTACATATGATACTGTAATTAACAACTCCACCAAAATTAAATGAAAGGGACTTTCTGTCATGCTGGCTGTATGCAAAAAATACTACTACTATTTGCATCATGTATATAAGCAAGTGAACTTATATTTTAAATATCTGTATCCCTTATGTGTGTGCGTAATACACAACTTTTATGTTACTGTGTAATCCTGTGCTGAAAAATGACAAAAGTAAAATGAACAAACAAGTTGCTGAAATGCAGAATGTGCTCACCCCGTGGTAATAAACAGCAGGTTCAGCATCAGGAGTCTCAGCGCTGTCCTTTTGATCTGAGCTTTTCCCACAGCAGCAGCGCCTCAAGCAACAGCAGCAGGTAAGTGCGGAGATGAAAGCAGAAATGCCAGTACCAATGTGAGATGGGTTAAATTTGACGGCTGGTGGTGCTGAAACGAGTCCATTGGACAGTGGGTACAAAATGGGTCAGCAGCATTACTGTTAATTGAATACTCGTGCAATTGTAACAATATATATTATTGTTATTTTTTTCCCCTACTTTTCTTCCAGCCACACAAAAGTGAGAATATCCTATTTATTTAATATGTATTGCTGCAAATCTGTCAAGGTAAGTCCTATGCACATGTTTTCTGACATTGATGATTTAAATATGGAAGCCAAGCAGATAACTGAACTTTATATTCTTTGTTATTATTATTTCTTATTTCATTCTATGTCTTGCATTTATTACTGTCTATTTTCCACTGTGTGTTTTCACTGCTGTTACGCTGTGAATTTCTCCGCTGTGGGACTTAAAAAGGAATCTGAATGTGTAGTTTTGTTTGCTGCAACTGTGCCATTAGAGCAGCCTATCTGATTTTGACATGATGCACCTGCCATTATAATGGCAAAGGTGAAGAACATCCTGGTTAAATGAGACTTGCAAACCCGCCCCACTGTACATCATGACCCCCACAGCATCTCAACGTGATGTGCAGACATCTGCTAACTGTAAACACACTGTAAACAAACATATCATGTGATAAGTAGGAACCAGCCATTTGTTTTATCATGATAAAAGATTGATAATCTCATAACAACAACGCTCATTTTCTCAAGATCACAAGTTAAATTAACTCTCAAACAGCATTTGAAAAAAAAAAAAAAATCCAAGCCCCGCTGTTCTTGGCTTCCATATTCAACAACAGTCATATGATGCTTACTATTAAACAAACAGGTTACTTACGCTCAATTTCCAGTGAGACCTTTAAGGCCAAGTCTCCATTATTATCCCTGAACTCGTAGCGCCCATTGCACGAGTACTGCAGGTCCCTATTTGAAATCCCACATGGACTAAAAAAATCTATCCCATCACAATTACAAGAGTACAAATCATCATGTACCCAGCCTCGACGAATTATCAGATACTCAGTGTCTCCCTTTCCGTGTTCATTTTCTGGGAAGAAGTAAATGTTGCAGGACCTTGGTTCCAATGAAAAACTAAACGTGACCTCTCCACCAGATTTTCGTTCAAAGATCCTCGTCTTTGCTGGAAGAGAGGACGCGGGAGACAGATTATATCAAAGTGAGTACCAAACATTTGTCCTGAGTAGTCTAGGTTCCTGTTATAAGTTTCTAGTGTCAGTCTTGTTATATAGCATGGTGGTTAATATCAGTATTCTCTGACATGCGCTTATTATTCTTGCCAGCAGTTAAATAAGACTGATATCACTCTCAAGGTGAATAAAGCTATCATTACCAGATGCTTAGCTTAGCTTACCACAAAAACCGAAACAGCTAATTTGGCTTTTTGTACAAAGGTAACAAATGCCAACTATGAGTGTCTAGCCTGGTTTTGGCTTAGGCGAGGATTCAAAATGCAAGATACGACAGATTCATTTGTGAGCTTTCCAGGGGCCAGTAACTTGTACTGTAACGTTTGGACAAGCTGTTGACAGTGTTTGTGCTAAGCTAACTGTCTCCTGTATCTTGACATGTATGCTATAGAGATGGAAATTTAATCAATCATTTCGTCTAACTTTAATTTCCCAAGATACAGAGCTGTTCCTTTAAGTTATAGAGAATTTCAATCCAATTTTCATCCATATACCCTCATGTTCCAAAGAGCAGTATTTGCACGCCTGTTAGCGTGGTACTGTTCTTCCACTGGTCCCTTTCCCAATTTGTATGAATGCAATTTCTTTTAGCTTGACCATGGTGCATTTTTGAGTCATGAGATTTCATAAAACTGTAGGACATTGACATTTCAAGTCTATATTCTTATGTACAGTTATAATAATAGAAGAAGGATCCTCACACTCTACGTCAAGGGTCCTGGTGAGCAGAGTTTTCCCAGCTTTGTTTTTCATCACATAGCGCCCGCTGTCTCTCTGAGTTATATTATAAATTATATAGTAGCCATATCTCTCCCTGCGCCTGGCATCCTCTTTGGCCGAATGGTCATACTCTCTCCACAGGACCGTCACGTCTGAGGAGTCCTTTTGAACAAACTCGATAGTTGCGGTGCTGCTGAGCATCAACATCCTGAAATTGTCCCCATATGACCTTACATCACAGAGGCCTAAAGAGAGCAGAAAAAAATAACTTAGATGTACATTAAAATACCAGACATTATCCGAGTCCTTTCTTGCACCGTTTGTCTAAATTATTTGAAGACACATCTGTGTTTCAGTGTGCTTTGATTTCATTGACTAAAATCTATCAGTACATTTGGCAACCACTGGGAATAATAAAAAAAACATAAAATAACTTGGGTGGACGCACATCATGTTAAGTGTCCTCTACACCACTGAAGATGTTTATTATCATGATCATTAATAGATAGATAGATAGATAGATAGATAGATAGATAGATAGATAGATAGACATGTATATACAAGTACTTTAGGTATCAATAGTGCACATTACTTGTATGTATTCATATATATTTGTACTTTAGGTATCAATGGTGCACAACCTGTTACAGACTGTTAACTTAAGGAGCCCCCAGTGTCCCAAATGTTTTTCTTATGCACACAAATACTGGCCCTGTGCAACATACTATTAAACAGCCCATAAAACATTAAGTATAATTTTAAAAAAGAGGATTTATTCAAGACTTCGTGGGCTCTCCTGTCAGTTTCCCCACAGGAAATCACGCATTTACCATTGCTGGAATAACAAGGTGACTGGAGGAGCACGCATAGCTTTGTCCAACTCAGCCACGTTACTC
>JAOXYL010000065.1:14558486-14579059 GCA_028564955.1 Terapon puta | reverse complement strand
GTGTGTGTGTGTGAGAGAGAGTGTGTGAGTGCGGACTCTTGTTGCTCGGTCAGGTTCAGTCAGACCCTTTGTTTTGTCCTCCTTTTTTTCAGGGACTTTCCCCAAATAAATCGACACTGTTGTTTTCTTTTGTTTCGTGGATAATCTTTCAGAGCAGGACATGCCACTCAAAAACGAAACTTTTGTGTTAATGGCAGAAAGTCGATGTTTGCTGTAGTGATTCACGTCCCCTCTTTTAATGCTCATTACATTTATACATTCTCCTAAGTTAACGCGGTCACGCTCCGTCGATGGTTTAAGGCTTCACATGTGAAGGTTTGATTTGTGCTCACTGCGTTCTTTCTCTCCACTTGATTAGTCTCTAAGTCTCTGAAGTCTAAAACATTACAACCAGGTCCTCTCTGAAACCTCCTGAAAAACTCAACATTATAAGGCTGAAGGTGAATGAGGGGAGGATTTTATTACAGGGATCTTGTAACAGACAGCTGACTGTATATTTCCATACAGCAATGGTCTCCTGGTGTCTCTTTAAGCTTTTTTCTGCTTACTATCATACTTGTTTGCCAGTAAACCCAATTCTTTACTTCTAAATGAATGAAACTGCGTGCTTTTAATATTCGTAGAGACATGCCTGTGCAAGAGTGGAAACCCCACCTGATGATCGTTGTCAGGAGGACTCGACACTTCCCTTTTCTTCAGTTTCTGTTCATTGGCATTGTCACAGAGTGAAAATGAAAATGGATGCCCTCTGTGAATTTTTATTTAACCATTTACCATTTATTGCCTGTCTCACGGGGGGTTACTTGAATGCCGTGTGTCATTTGGACTTTTCTCCTTGGTGTTGTGCAGGCAGCCATGGGCTCCATGTTTCGCAGCGAGGAGGTTTGCCTGGTGCAGCTCTTCCTTCAGTCCGGCTCGGCCTACAATTGTGTCAGCGAGCTTGGAGAGCTGGGCCTTGTTGAGTTCAGAGATGTGAGTGACTTAAACTCTTTTTTTTTTTTTTTTTTGGTGACCAAAAAAGTCTGATAAACAAATCAACCCTTTTCCATATGCAAAACAAACACAAAACTCACCTCCTCCTCAGCGGTGGATTACATATCTTTTTTTATTTGTTTTGGCTCATCTGAGCATTCTTCTAATTCTCAGTAATGAACAGTAATTGATCCGTTTGCAGCTGAATGTGATTACTTTGTGTATGGAGCCAGTAGATGCAGCATTTTGTAAATCTGAGAATAGACAAGATGGTGAGCAGTCTGTTGCTATGAGTCACTGTAAGACACAGCAACATTTTCCTTCTCTCACTGCGATCAGATGAACATGAGTAACCATGTTGCCCTCTTTTTTTGTTTTAGTTAAATCCCAACGTGAACGCCTTTCAGAGGAAGTTTGTCGGCGAGGTCAGACGATGCGAGGAACTTGAGAAAACATTTAGTAAGCACTGACCTTTAGCTCCCCACCTGTATTTTCATCCGTACTCTTTAAGTTAATCAGTTCTGTTTAAGAGTCTCCTTTTGCCCTCTCTGACCTGCTCTTTATCTACCCCTCAGCCTTCTTGGAGCAGGAGATCAACCGCTCCCTGTCTCCACCTTTGCAGGGTCCCCTCCCTCCCCCATGTCCTACACCTCTGGCCCCGCAGCCCCGCGAGCTCATCACCATCGAGGAGGAGTGTGAGAGGCTGGCCAGAGAGCTCAAAGAGGTGACTGATTCATTCTAAAGCTGAGATAATAAATGAAATAAATCAAAGCTTCTGCTCTTTCATTGGGAACCCATCAAAAGAGGCCAAATTTGTTAGTTTGACACATTTATTTATTTTAATTTGCGTGTGTCACCAGGTCTCCAGGAACAGGGACAGTCTCCGGGCTCAGCTGACCCAGCTCTGTCAGTACAGAGGAGTCCTGACTAAGACACATTCTCTCACAGCCTCACAGGTGAGTTTAAAAACAAAATTTTTGCAACAATTCCTGCCTAAATACTTTGCCGTAAGTAAACCTAATAAACAAATTTCTGCTCACAGGCACCACCACCTGTACTGGAAAGCCAAGGCCTGTTTGATAACCGCCAAGACGTCCACCTCAGGTAGATCCCCTTTTCTAAACCTGTTTGTTCTGTGATTTATGTTTTTAAATGTCAGTCTAAACTTTTCATTTCCTCCTCTCTCTAAGCTTTGTGGCGGGAGTGGTTCACCCATGGAAGGTCCCCTCATTTGAACGGTTGTTATGGCGGGCATGCCGCGGTTATATCATTGTGGATTTTAAAGAAATGGGTGACAGACTGGAGCATCCAGACACGGTGAGAGGAGAGAGAGGGAGGGGTAGAGAGGACGGTGGTCAGGAGCTGGATATAAAAGTTGTTTCTATTGCAGGGATTGTCTCTGATTTATCGCAACCAAGAGTTTGTCACAGCTATTTGCTGTTTCTTTGTTTGCAGGGGGAAATGGTGCAATGGACAGTGTTTCTCATTTCCTATTGGGGAGATCAGATTGGACAGAAAGTCAAGAAGATATGTGATTGGTGGGTAAATCAGATTGCTCTCTATCTTATGTCATAGATTTCCATCTGTTGAACCAGTTGAAAGTGTTTTTGAATTCCCCCCCTTACAGCTTCCGCACACAGACATTTGCATACCCTGACAGCACAGCAGAGAGAGAGGAAATCCTCCAAGGACTTCAAGGCAGAATTGATGATATTAAATCAGTAAGTGTGATTGGGAAAAAAAAAAACCCTCTTAATGTCATCATCATACTAAGCTAATATTAGAAAGCACACGAATAGTAGTTATCTGGGATTTCTTCAGAATCACTATTTTTTTCAGTTTGAGTTCTTCTGAAACATATTTCTTATGCTCCCACTCTCACTTCCTTCATTTCAGGTGTTATCGCAGACCGAGGCCTTCCTGCAGCAGCTGCTGATGCGGGCGGTGGCCGTGCTGCCCCAGTGGAAAGTACGGGTGCAGAAGTGCAAAGCAGTCCAGATGGTACTGAATCTCTGCAGCCCCTCTGTCACTGACAAATGCCTGATCGCTGAGGCCTGGTGTCCCACTGCCAAACTGCCCGAACTGCAGAGCGCCCTGAGAGAGGGAGGGGTAAGATGCAGAGAACAGGAGAGACGTGCTTCCCATTCAACTTCCTAATTTCTAATACTCTTCGTTTTTATCCAATTCCCTTGACCATCCTTAGAGGAAGAGCGGCAGTGGGGTCGACTCTTTCTACAACCGTCTGCCGTCCTCCACCCCTCCGCCCACCCTGTTTCCCCTCAACTCTTTCACAGCTGGTTTCCAGAACATCGTCGATGCCTATGGAGTGGCCAGCTACCGTGAAGTCAACCCAGGTACGTCGTCACACTACTAAAACTACTGAAACAGATTTCACACGTATAGTTTTTTTCTTTAGATTTAGTGTTTTTTCTCAATGCTCTCTGCAGCGGTGTACACCATAATTACATTCCCCTTCCTGTTTGCTGTGATGTTTGGGGATGTGGGTCATGGTTTACTAATGACTCTGGCTGCCCTCTGGATGGTGCTCGAGGAGAAGGACCCCAAGCTGAAAAACAACAACAATGAGGTAATTTTGGGGATATTCCCCCACAGACACATGGATTCAAGTTCTTTGACCAATCCCCAACTACTTTGTTTTAAAAAATTAACTATTTTGAAATAAATGATAACCTAATATTTAAGAACCAAAACTGAAAAGTCATTTGACTGAAACTATGTGGTTGCTGTATATTTTATTACTACTTAGATGATTGTACATTGAAAAGAAAGAAAAGAAAGAATCCACGGTGAAATTGTGCTGAAGCTATATTCTTACTCACTGTAGATCAGCATTGCATTACCATCCCCTGTAATCCGTTTACAGCACACATCAGCAGAATATTCAAGAGTCATTCAAGAGTTTAAAAGAAAAAAAAAATCACATTAGTAAGATTTATGTAAAAGAGCTGAAACATGTCTTTGACCATGAAAATCCATTTGTTTCAGATCTGGAAGATGATGTTTGGAGGACGGTACCTGATTCTGCTGATGGGACTGTTCTCTGTCTACACGGGGGCCATTTACAACGAGTGTTTCAGCAGAGGCCTTAGCACCTTCAGCTCAGGGTGGCACGTCCGCCCGATGTTCGAGAAGAACATCTGGAAGTTAGGACCTTTCATAGCTTCAGTTTTGGACTGTCATTGACTCCCACCTCTGCACACACATTTAATCTTTTGTGTTTTTATTTCCTCCAGTTCATCAGTCCTGGCTGGGAGCCAGTACTTGTCCATGGATCCTGTTGTATCGGGTGTTTTCACCAGTCCCTATCCATTTGGCATTGACCCGGTATGGTGATCACATATCAGACTTTCCTTCACAACCCTGTTTTTCTTACATGCTGTCTCTTGTGTTTCAACATGTACTGATTTCTTTCTTGTCCCCTTGTCATTGTCAGGTGTGGGGGCTCTCCAACAACAAACTAACGTTCCTTAACTCTTACAAGATGAAGATGTCAGTCATCATCGGTGTCATTCACATGACTTTTGGAGTCTGCTTGTCACTCTTCAATTACTTGTAAGTGATAATGTTTGATTTTTTTTTTGTGAATTCCTTTTTCTTTTCATTTTTAATGTCCTCTACACCCCCCTTCTTCCCCTCATCACATTTGTCTCTCCCCAGGCACTTTCGCCAGATAAGCAGTGTGTTCTTTGTGCTGATCCCCGAGCTGTTCTTCATGGTGTGTCTGTTTGGCTACCTGGTGTTCATGGTGGTCTTCAAGTGGATCGCCTACACTCCTGCCCAGTCCAAAATCGCTCCCAGTATACTCATCCACTTCATAGACATGTTCCTCTTCACAGATAATCCTGAAAACCCACAGCTCTATACAGGACAGGTGTGTGGTTTGTTAATTTCACAAAAAGGAATATATCAGTGTTTCAGCTCATTGATCTACTGTTTGTTTATACTTTGTAGCAGCCAGCCACTAGAAAGCATGCCAGTCTTCTTTTTTATATTGATGAAAGCATTGTGAAGATTTAATTGGATTTACTTTATTTTTTGTAACTATTACTAACTATAAATATTATACTGTGGCATTATGAACTGAAACCAGCAAAATGAGCTGAAACTGAACCGGTGTAGGGAAATGAAAAGCACTGAACCCCACCAAAAACCATTTCCGCAACTTACAAAAACACCAGTGTTTGTTCAAAATCTCTCATTAAAGTGAACATGAGTAACAGCTGCTCCTGTCTCTTTGTGTGCAGCTTGTGGTGCAGAAGGTCCTGGTGGTGCTGGCCCTGTGTTCTGTCCCAGTCCTTCTCCTTGGGAAGCCCATATGTGAATACATCACATTCAAGAAGAAACGACGCTTAGTGGTGAGCATGTATTTGACTGAACTTTTCAAACCTTTTCTCTCAAGTTGTATAGATTTTCCAACAGATGTTTGGTTCTCTGCAAAATCAGGCGGAAGAGAGACGTCCTCTGGTGGCCGATGACGTCTCCATCAATGCTCGTCAAGGGGATGTGGAGGGAGGGCCTGCTGAAGAGGAGGTGGGAGAGTAACTTGGTTCACTGAAAAGATTAAAGTCGGTCACAGACGTATTGTGTTTTAAACTGTGTCGCTCCCTGCAGGAGTTTGACGCGGCAGACGTGTTCATGCATCAGGCCATCCACACCATAGAGTACTGCCTGGGCTGCATCTCCAACACCGCCTCTTACCTCCGACTGTGGGCTCTTAGTTTGGCACACGCACGTCAGTGGCACACGTACACACACAAACACAATGTACACCATCATACTCACATGAGGCACACACACAGACAGACTTCCTCTCTAAGATCTGACACACTCATGCTATTCCTGTTGCAGCCAATTATTCATAAACCCTTTGTACTTTTTTTCAGAGCATTGGTTGCTGTCTGACTGTGAGATATTTTTTTGTCCGCAGAACTGTCAGAAGTGTTGTGGGTGATGGTGATGCGTCTTGCCCTGAGGTGGCAGGGCTATGTGGGATCTGTAGTCCTATTTGTGATTTTCGCCTTCTTCGCTGTGTTGACCGTCTCCATCCTGCTGGTTATGGAGGGCCTCTCGGCTTTTCTGCACGCGCTCCGTTTGCACTGGTGAGGACAGCAGTTTCCTCCAAACACTCATGTTCATGTCTGGCAAAGCAGGATTGTCACTCAGACTGGATATCTGGAATTAAACCTGTAGTTCTTTGCATTAGTCCATGTTTAAGGAGGTTAGTTATTCAGTTCAGCTTTTTATAGAGCAGCTTTATAAGATATCAAAAACTCAAATATTGAGACAAATGCATAACTTCTTACATGCAGCATTATCTCTATAAAATGTCTTTTTCAAACACGACTCAAGTTTTGGTCATTGTCCAACCAGTACAACTAAAAAATATTTTAGTCCAAAGTTTTGCCCTGAAATCTTTATAATGAACAATTAAACATGATATGCATTTAGTTGCAATCAACAACATTGATAATCCTGATTCATATCAGCATACACATTGCACTTTTATTAGTGACAACTAGTCACTTGATGGTTGGGGCGGAGGTGATGAATGTGCCCAGTACATTTTGGCAGTCTGTCTGTTTGTCATCTTGCATGTGACATTGACTTTTTGGCTTCAGGCTGTTTAAATTTAGGGAGGCTCCAAAATGAATAGTTCATTCTTTTAGATTGGATTAATGTGCTGATTACACATCTGTCTGCAAATGACATTTTAATATTTATTGTGTGAAAGTGGCTGTTTTTTCCAAATGTATTCATAATTCTTTGGCTGTACATTAAACTGAAGAGGGGAAATGGAACGTGTGAACCACAATGGATCCTGTATCATAGTTTGTTTTCTGTCACATGTTGACTTCCTCTCTCTCTCTTACAGGGTGGAGTTTCAGAACAAGTTCTACAGCGGATCAGGCTACAAGCTGAACCCTTTCTCTTTCTCATCTCTGATCAATGCATCAGCCACTGTTTGACAGGCCAAACAACCATAGATTGCCAAATGGTTCTATTAACTTATGTATGTTATTGAGTACTTGACACCATCTGTAAGACGTTGTCTGCCCGTCTTAAAGCTGTTCTATTTCCTAAAGGCTATGAAATGGTTTAAATCACTTGCACAATGATCATGATGGTATAGACTGTTATTTTTGCATCAGTAGAATGAGAATGAGTACAAATAATGAATTATAATAGCATTATATGAAAAAAAAATCTTTTGTATCCCCTTGCTAATTCACTATCAGTGTTATGTATTGCTTTCTAATTGCTCCCTCTGTAGCTCAACAAATAGTTTGGAATCATTTTACTTTTCACTGTATGAACATATAGTCATAAATTATGAAAAGGGAAAGCACTTCAATTATTGAATCTGTTCTACAGTTTAAGGGAATGTATGATTGTTGAATTGATGCAATGTGCTTTAATAAGCCAGCCCTGCAGGACTCGTCAAATGATAGCAGGGAAATCTCTGAATGATCTTCATCAGCCAAAGATACTTTTCCCCTCATTGTCATGTCTTCCAAGCATAACACACAGCAAGTATTTATTGGTAGTAAAACTTTTTTCATGTGCCTTACAGGGACTGGGTGCTTGTTTGTACACAGTCTTTTGACAAATCATAGCATCCAATATCATGCCAATATTTTTAACACAACTCTGCCCTGGACATTTGTCTCTTTCTTTTCTGACGGTTTGCACTGTAAAATGGATCAAATTTGAGCTGAAATTAAATATGATTTTCTTGTGTAATCTTATTGTGTAAAGTCATTCACTGAGTATCACATTTGTATGAACAGTGATTCAAATTAAGAGTAAATACCTTGTTGCAAATTGTAATTGATTTATTTGATAGTTAACTTGTATCTTAACTATCTTATCTTTCTATTTTGTTAGCAGGTTCATGTGAAACAATACATTATACTTTTTTAAATGACCATATGCTTTCTATGTAGAATAAGTAAGTTTCTGGTCTTTACTTGTTTAGTTTACTGAAAAGCTTTCCACCTTTAGAGGTTAATGTAGAGTGAATGGCAAAAGTACTCAGGTCTTTGACTTTAGTAAAAGTGTTTCTATTAAGGTACACATAATGTGCCATAAATAAAAGTCTAATCTAATGCAAAATGGTTAATTTCAGAATAATACATATTACATTTTTAATTATTGTTGTGCTAATGTATACAAGGTGAACTGATTTCAACTACTTCAGAAACAGTTGACTTTGTTTTTCTTTCAGGGATCAATGAAGTTTTATCTTAATCTATAACATTACATCATAATTCATTTATTATTCTGCAATATTGTTCTGAATCTACAAAGTACCTAAGGTTGTAGTAGAAAAAAGGCAATTATTCAAGTAAAATACGTCCAAAAATGTACTAAAGCACAATGCCAAAGCAGACGTCCCTTATTACTTTAAACCACTGTTTTTTTTAATTGTGGGTGATGACGCGTAAGCGGAACTCATGAATCGCTGGTGTTTCTTTCAGAGCTGCTTCCGCAGTGACACCGAGTGAGGCCGGATGTTGTCCGAATGTCAAAGATGGCGCTTCACATGTCACCGTGAAGTCCTATGTAACAGAGTCAAATAGCATGTTGTCACATTTCTGAGCTCACAGGCTGCGCACTTTCTGCTTTCTGAGGCGAACAGAGTCGAAATGTCTCTGAGAGAAATCAGCCGAGGAGTCCGGCTGCTGCTCGGTCACATTCAGCGAAGTCGTCCAATTCCTCCCACAAATCTCACGGGTCAGTGAAAACGGTCACACCGCGGCGGTGTTTGCCTGCAGCGGGTTCATCTTTATCTGGTTTGACTCGTCGTTTGTCAGTAAGTAGCTCACCTTTGTCTTCGTGTTTGTTTGTTTGTTTGTTTGTTGTGTCTCAGCTCGGGCTCTGAGTCAGGCCGCCCCTCAGCAGGAACCCACCGCGGACCGCAACGAGGCCGTGAACCCGACCTTTGTGAACAGGAATCCGCGGAACCTGGAGCAGCTGGCCCTGGCTGTGAAGGACCGAGGCTGGAAGACCACCTGGCCCTCAAAGCACTTCTACCACAGGTGAGCGTGGCTGTGTGAGGATCCATGGATCGATCGATCGATATTTTGATCAGTAAAAGATTAGGAAACTATGGTGCCAGTTTTGGTGACCAACTGCTAATTCATACAAGGATTCGACTCATCATGATATAAGGTCAAGAGTATAGGTAAATCTTCACATTAGAGAACCTGGAGATAAAGTCATTATAAGTAATAGACCTAGTGAGCAGTTAGTAGATTATTAAAACAGTTGGCGATTGGTCTTCTGTTGATCTCAGTTAATCGATTCATTCTTGGTCTTTTCAACTTTATCAGGGTTTCTGAAATCATTCTTAATCAATCTGATGTAGTAATGACTTTGCCGTGTGAATTTAGGAGGTAAAACTGTGGGTCACTGCTGGTCACAGCGTATTAAAATGATTTGGACATCATGGGTCACTGTTGATGTGTATGCATTTTATCAACCACAACTGAATGTGTGAATGATCTTACTTTCAAGAGACACAGTTATAAAAATCATAACTGTGTGAAGTTGAAAAAAGTTTCAGGTATTTAAATTTCTTCTCCTCGCGCTGAGCTCTTCCCTTGTTTTTTGTCAGGTTGGAGCTTATTCGCACCCAGCACCACGTGACGGCTCAGGTGTTCTCCAGCAGCTCTCCCGTCCCCGTGCTCTCCTGCTCAACCAAGGAGTGGGCGCTGAAGAAGGAGCTGGTGTCCACACAAAGCGTGGCGGCGTGTCAGGCTGTGGGCGAGGTGCTCGCACAAAGGTGTCTGGAGGCTGGCATCACCAGGATGGTGTACAGGGCGATTCCCTGGACGTACCGCTCCGACTCTGTGAGTGCACACGGCACCAGCTGGTATCCACGGTACCAACCCCCACAAGTCGTCACCTGCTTCATGTTTATTTTTCTTTTCTTCTCCATTGCAGGTGCAGTCTTTCAGGACAGCAATGAAACAGGGAGGAATCACTCTCAGCGAACCCAGACGGAAATACGTCAGCAGCTGAATTTAAGCATCACCTAACACGTCTTTTGTTTTGTAAAAATGCCCTGTGTATCCCTTAATCTCTCTTTTGTAAATTCTGACTGCTGATATTGATTATTAATTAGCAAATATCAATATAAAGAGTCAACACGAGTGATGAAAGTAAGGCTGCTTTGTGTCCAGTGGATAAAATGTTTGTGAACAGAAGCTCCTCTGGTGTGTCATTCAGTCTACAAACAAGGCGGGTTGGTTTGATAATAATCATTTATTTTTCCACTCATAGTGCTTGTTGTAAACAAGAGATAGGTGTGGACAGTGGAGAGCTTAACACAACAACGCTTTGTGTAGACGAGGTTTTTGTTTTTTAAAAAAAAAACTTGATCATTTTAATAATACAGCGTGACATTGGCTCAGGCAGTGGGAACAGTGTGTGTTGTGGGATTATAAAGTGCATGTTTTCTTTAATGGTGAGCATGCAGGGTAAATGGAGCAGGCTTTAGCTTGGGTTTGCTGGGTGAGAGGTAAAACCAGCATAAAATAAGAATATTCCACATCATCGTTGGTGCGTTGAATAATTTACCTCAATCCATTTAATGTCAATATAAATACATGAAAAACCCCTGAACAATTTGCTCTCAGGTGTTGGTAGAAAAACACGTAACATGCACCCAGGTCATCGACAATTATGTGTCATTTAGGCATACATGCAAAAACCTTGGGAAGTCACATTTGTACTTTGAATTAGAGATTCATACAGTATGGAGCCAGCATGTCGTAGTAAAAAACATTAAAAACACCAGTCATAGAGTTGTAGTTCATTCTTAGGTTGAAGGCACTCATACAGCCCTGGTGTTATAAAATAAAACTTGTGACAATGGTTCTTAACATACTGAGATAATAAAATATTTTCAATTAAAATATATTCATTGGCACACTGGAATACATTTGTTTGGCAAACAGGCTTGTGCCAAAAAAACTGGCCCTGACTTGGTCCATAATGCACAGCTTGGATACAGTAAAATCCTCCCATCTGTGGACAACGTTACTGACTTCTGACGAGAGAGAAACACGCTGAAAACCGTCTGCCATGGACTGGCAACACACAACCTCATATTTACATATGAAATTAAATGAGAACAGTATTTGCATAGATATCATCTCTGGAGTGTTGTTGGTGTGAGAGCTGAAGAGGGAACGAAGGAGGTCGCTACGAGGAGGCAGAAACCAGTACGTCTGCATGTGGTAAGATATGTTTGAAAATCGCTGAAACAAACTATAATAATACAACAATGTGCACTGATAAGGACTTCAGCCATCGTAGCCTGGCTGTAGAAATACTGCAGCAACAATCATGGAAAGAGATATGAAACCTGCAAGATATAAATTAAATCTTTCATAACCAAAATCATCTAAAATATAATGCTGGAGCATATCAGTGTACAAAAACCTTGGCATGATATCAGAGTACGCTTTCCTTCTGCTGTTGTCTCCTTTAGGACTCCAACTTCTTTTGTAAGTCGCCTCTTCCTCTTTTTTTACTCCCCGTCTCTTTGATCGCTTCAGGGTTTGCTTTGGCCGGCGTCCGGCAGGCTTCGAGGTTCGGGTGAAACATCCACACATGCACTCTGGTGAATCAGGCTGCGTCGCCCTTGGCTACGCCTCCGCTGGGTTGGAGACCGCCGCGGGCTGCCGGGTGGCTTTGACAGAGAACAAAGAAGTAGAGGTGTAATGAGCATCAGCGAAGAGATTAATCTTTTCTACTTTAAATTAGGCAGCTAAAAAAATTAATAAATAAAATGTATCATGTTCGTGTATCAAGCAGTAACATTATTACCAATCCACCATCTGGAATTATAATATATATATAGATGTTTCCTGTATTTTCCTGTTCTTGATGTTAAAATAGCTAAAAACTCAGTTTAGTGACATCTAGCGGGATTTTTAAAAATGCAAATAAAAACTGTCCAACTAAAGTATCAAATCAAGTAGAATTATAGTTGCATAAATATTTCAGTCCACGTCTCTCAAAATTATTTTCAGAGTTCACTTCAACACCAGACTCCTCTGGTGTGTAAAGCAGCTAAATCATGAAGAATTCAAAGACTGGGGTTCAGCTTCATTTACCTGTGCTTTGTCCACATCATCTAGTTCACTGATGGACTGCATGAGGGAGAAAAGGTTCATCCTGCCACTGCGATTTACACTGGGAACGACCTGGAGACGACAGAGCAGAAAAAAGAGTGAGATCTGCATCAAAAAACAAAAGACATAACAGCTCCAGATGCAGGTTTCTGGTATGTTGTGTTGTACATATACCTACTCTGTGATCTTGTAGGTACGTAGGTAGGTGGGTAGGTATTATTCACACCACCATTGCATTAAAAAAACCCATTAGCTGCACTAAAATTCACATATTTATTTATTTTTTTTATTCTTATCTATTTTTTTTATTAATCTATTATGATCATTTTCATCCCATCTACTTGTCATTTGTGCTCCAATACTGCCATCTAGTGGTCTCTTTGGTAAACATAATGAAAGTGGTGAGGTGGTAAGCAGGCAATTTTAAACACCTTAAGATGTTCAAAATGAGATGTCTTACAATATACAAATATACAAGTTTGTTGTATCAATGTGGATGCAGGACTGCATGTTGTGGTCCATTCTAAGTTGGGAAATCTGCTCACCTTCTCTGGTTCATTTATGGTGATAACAGGACTGACTCCTGTCTGCTCGGGTTCCTGGCTGGACTCGGACGAGGGGGCAGGTTTTTCAAAGACCTACATGTGTTTGGGAAGATAAAATGTTTGAATTTCTAAAGACAAAAACATTATTGTTATGTTTTTCACTGATTTCACTAATCACCTCTATATCTTCCCCCGAATCATCTTTTTCATCTGGACTATCTACATAATCCTCCTCATCTCCAGTGTCCTCTTCATCCTCTTCGTCCTCCTTTCCTCCCTCCTCTGGTTTTCCCTCCTGCCCTCCCTCCTCCTTGTGAACAGACTTTTGTCTCTGGTCTCTTGACTTTCTTCTCCAGAGAGCGCTGTGACGCTGTTGGCTGTAATGATGAAGGAACGAGTGACACAGTTATCACACAATCCCACAAATCGACGTATACAAGGCCGCAGGTAGTGGAAAATATCACTTCTGTCACAGTGAACATCACATCCAGTCCTTTTTGGAACAGAGATATGGCATTGGACTGATCACCGCGTCTGACCTTGCGCTGAGGATGCCGCTGTAGGTCTGGAGCTGCTTCATGAAGCCTTCGTTGGGTTTGATGATGGACCGGCGATCGCTGACGTAGGACAGCGCAACGTCCAGCGACCAGCGCTGCTGCTTCATGGCGTAGGCGATCACCGTGGAGGCGGAGCGCGACACGCCCATCTTGCAGTGCACCAACACTGCCTGTCCTCTGGTCCTGCGACACAGAGAGATGAAGAGCAGCTCAGTCAGCAAATGTAGAAGCTCTCTTCTTTTTTGTTTTGTTATGCTTAGTTAATGTTTAACTTTAAGGAACTTCCTAATTCAGTCCATTTCTGTACAAAAAAGTGTAAAAATGCAAATGCAGTTATGTTTACAATAACTTCTCGGCCAGAGACAGTAACTTCTGAGAGTCTGCCTGGTTTCCTGGCAACTACTCACAGCCTAGAAATAGTCCATCTTGTGTGTATGGATTAATATTTGGTTGACAGATGTGACTGGAAACAATCTCCTCATCTGACTGAACATGCGCATGCCTTATCACAGGTTTAGATTTTAGGGGTCCTCTGAGGTGTTTGGGGTTTCTGGACTACCTCGCAGTGTTGATGAAGTTGTAGGTGTCCGGCCAGTGAGAGAGCAGGTCGGTGGCTTCCACATCGTATACTCTGATGTTCATGTAAGTGAAGGACTCTGGGAAAAAGTTGTCGATCTCCCTTGTCACATTCAGAATATAACCAACGCTGAAGAAAAAAAAAAAAAAAAGGCCCTTTACTCAGATCCATGGTGGTGACTCAGCAAAGCACAATGTGCAGTGGAGTATTAGCCGTGTCATGAGACAACTGAAAACAATACACAGTTATAGAAAAGTGCTGCAGGTGGAAACACTGACTTGTTTTTCTGCAGCTCCTCAAAGTTCGCTGCATTCCACTCGGAGCCCTGAAACCAGAAAAAGACAAGGACGTACGGTCAAGGGCACAAGGGGAGAAAAATGAAAGGTCCTGCAGAGTCTTCTTCCTCTATCGCTGTCAACACAGATCTCCCTCAAAAGGGGAAGTTACAGTCACATGACGACATACTGGTGAAAAGCACACTTCCGTCACTTTATTGACTGAAGGATAAGAAAGTCTTCTCACCATGTTGTTAAAATGAAACCATCTTTGAAGCAGAGCAGTCACTCACCAGGTAAAGGTAGTCAAATATTTTGGAGGGTTTGTCCATCTGAGCCATGGTGACCAGTATTTCATTGTCAATGTACTCCTTGAAGGGTCTCATGTCGAAGCCTATCCTGGTCTCCAGGGTGGCGTGAACCTGCGACAGCAAAGGAAAGATCCAATTACACAGGAAAATATGCATTCATCTTTTTTTTCTATTATCATTTTGCTTAGCCATGCTTCAGTAGTTCTGACTTTATTCAAGCCAACTTCCTCTTTTTGCTCATGTCTTACCATTTTAGACGTAAGGTTGTCCAGGTCTTCAGTCCTCATAATGTCTCTCAGCTGCTCTTTGATCAGCCCCTCCTTGGAAGTTCTGTCCGCTGGGCTTCCCAAACAAGAAAAAAGGGAGACAGTATATCAGTATAAAGGGACATGTGAGCACTGGCAATTAAAACAATGCACAGAGTGAATATAACTAAATATATCTACTCAAGTGCCATTCCCAGCTACAGTTTAGAGGTACTTAAACTTTACTTACCTCTGTCCATTACTGTCCTTGCGGACTGACTCCAGGTCGTGCATTGCTTCCCACTCGTTGAGGCAAAAGCGGTCCGACTCGATGTGCTCGTGGTAATGCTGGGCCCACTCCAGGCCATTGCCCGGGATTATGGCCGCCTTGACCGCCCGTTCACAGCAGCCGTGTAACACCTGCAGCACCGACCTGATAGCAGTGGGGAGGTTGAGGACAGAAGATAATGGACATTTGAGGAGACTAAAAACGTCTTCGAAGACAAATAACCAAGTCCAGTTGCGTTCGATTTAAGTTGCCCTGAGATAACTATGACCTGGATGAATGAGAATATCCACAGACTAAAAAGAGCAAAACGTGATTAAAGATGCAGTAGTCTCCATATTCAGAGTGAGGGAACATCATGTGCTTGTTGATGAGGTACCATGAGGTGCCATAGAAAGGACATTAATGTTTCAACATTAATACATGGGTGTAAGTACTTTCACTCACCACATGGTCTGCATGGAAACAGGCTTAAAAATTCTGGTCTGTTCAGCTGAGGTCACACTAAAACCACTGTGGGGAAAAAAAGAACAGATATATGAGTAATATTATTAATGTCAGACAATGATAAAGAAAGATAAGAAGCATTATTGGACAGAGAGAGATTATTCAGTGTAAATTTGTGCGGGTTCTTGTGAAAAAAGGGGGGAAGACAGAAATTAGCACCCTTGGAGGTGTGATCAAGCCTAATGATGGCGAACAAGCTGGTGCGACGTGGCATCCGATCAAAGCCTCTCTTACTTTGAGCACAGCAGTCAACAACATTCATCCTGCTGAGTTAACCCGACTATTTTGAGCTGCGGACTTTCAGTTTCACAGTGCCCTTCTCTACATCCTCCTCTGAGCACCGGCGGCTGAAGAGTTGCCACATTTGTGGTATCTTCACCGGAGTCTTCAGCAGCTTAACTCTCACTGACCTTTCAGATCTGACAAAGAAATCAGCCAAACATACTTCACTTTCATGTAATTGTTAAAACACATGATCTGTGTGCTTATGTAAGGCTCTGAGTGAGTGATGGGAGCAGTTGTAATTCATGGAGAATGATTCAGCTCCAGAAATAGAGACATTACTCATTCACATTATCTCTGGCCACAGTCCCAGATATCGGGCTGCACCGTCTGTGCTGCAGCATGATTTGAATCCCTTTTTTAAAATGCTTCTTACCCGTCTCCGTCCAGATACACCTGCGTGTCGCTCCATACGGGCAGAACCAGGCCGATGGTGCACTGATTACTGCAAAGCGGTGGGGAGGACACAGAGATAAAAGACCAGGAAGATCAATTGTCAAATCTACCATACCAATTTGAATGAATCTTATCTTGTGAGCTTTTTGGGACACTGGTGACAGACACACACATACGCACACACACACACACCTGTCTGTGTTGGGGAAGTCCATGCCGAGCAGGATGCTCTCTTGTTTGTTGCCGAGGGTGGAGACGACAATCAGATACCTGACTCGAACTGAGCTGACGGACTCCAACTGCACCGCCTGCACAACAGAATGCCGAGCAGCAGGGAGACAAGAGGATGTGTGAGACAGAGTAGAAGAGGGGAGAAAAGAAGAAAAATAGAAGTGCAGGCAAGTGAAATGAATGTACTTTATATGGAACATGTTTCCTCTCCAGTCTGACATTATCCATTTAACCAAAAAAACCTGTTCAATTACACACGGAGCAAAATATTTTCCTTGGCCTTTCCGGGAAAGTCCAACCAAGGAAGTCAACGTCCACTTATAAAAGGACCATATCTGTGTTCTTTTTTATACTATGTAGCCCATTAACTCCAAATTCCCTATATTTCACAGTATTCTTGAATTATCATACAATATATACTGAAGCAAACTTTGTGTTTTGCTATTCATACAACCCTTGGTTTCAATGTATTCCAGAGTGGTCCATTACACTCAGTTATTAATCCAAGTATTCTTCTTTGAGTAAATTACAAAGTTAATGAATTGTAACACAGCTTTGGAGGTGTGTTCAAGTGCTTGTGGGAAGCTCTCAAACGGAAAGGACTTTAAGAGCAAACTACTGACTTATAATTGATTACCATGCAATGATAACATCACTGAGACCAAAATATAAAAACAACTAAATGCCCAGGGTGATGGATTAGCCATATTGAAAGGGTTTTCATATTGCAGAGCTGATATGAATCCAGGAGCTGCATGCAAAACTGGACAGCATCAGTGAGGGCTTGGCACTGTCCAGGATTTTCTCTCCTGATATGGGTACCTCAACTTGACTCCTTCTCCCAGGCTCAAATCGCTTATGATTGCATCACATGCTTATGATATGGCACATTGTTGCAATACTGTGTTCTGCATCTCAAACACCACATGCTGTCACTGGTTGGGGACTACACACCACTGCCCTAAGGTTAACGCCCAGAAATGCTTTAGAAAAATCAAAATACAGTGGTACCTCTACTTACGAAAGGCTCTACATAAGAAACTTTCAGGTTACGAAACACCTCTTCAGAAAAATATTGCCTCTTGTTACGAAAGAAATTTCAGGATACGAAAGGTGAAAATTTCAAAATACGCCCTGCTACTCGCAGCTCCCAGAGTCCACCATATGTAAACACACTTGTAGCATCCTGTATCTCGGTTTGAAAGTGGCACGTCCGAGCTGCTCTGCCATTCGCTATCGCCCAGCATCTTCCTGGCATCCCATTGGCTAGAAGTGTGTATATTCAGCATCCTCTTCGTTTTCCCGTCGAGCCACGAGGATCACCGAAGCCTCAGTCTTACGCTAACGAAATTCAGTGAAGCACGAAGTGTTCGGACAGTTTTTCGTCAGCTTTCGTTCGTGTTTATTTCAACTTTACGTGTATATTAACTTTTAGTTTTATTCTTTACTTTATTCTTTGTTCTTTATTCTTTACATTATGTACAATTCTCATTTCTATATCTATTGTACAGTAATCTAATTCTAACATGTATTTGTTACAGGTTTAGATACATTTTTATAATTTATAAAAAAAAAAATTATGTCCAAATTGTGGGGGGCTTGGAACCGATTAGGGCATGTAAAAAGCGTCTCTACTCACTACTTACTTAAATTTTCACGTTACGAAACGACTTCCAGAACGAATTAATTTCGTAAGTAGAGGTACCACTGTAATAGTCTACTCCATGGAAATCCTATTTATTATAACTTTAAGAAACTGTATTTCATGTGGATCAGTCACATCATTTCAGGTACCGATCCGGTGTATAGGTATGTGGGTCTAGGATTTGCTTGCATCAAAAAGAGATAATGTTGATTCCACCATTATCTACTCAATATAAGATGAAATCAGCATTCTGATGTTATGATTTTTGCCTGATACATGATTGTACATGTCACTGAAACAAGTTCCCCCACGAGGTCACAAACAAAATTCTCTTTCTTTTCTTGTGTAAAATTTTAAGTTTCACTGATCTGATCTGCAACATGGGAATTAACTTGAAGCCTCACCAGCTTGATGGTATCTTCTGGTCTGAGCAGTTCGACCATGGCATGAAGCTGTCTGTGCCGTGCATCTGACGCTCCATGGCTTTCCTTTGTGGGAGAAGTTGGAGCGGGAGACGTCTCTTCATGGAGGCCCTCCCTATCGCCTTCTTCCAGCAAAAGCACCGCCCCCTTGACGAGAGCAAAGCTCTCCCTACAGAAGGACAGACATAAGTTGCTGGGATCGACCAACTGGGTGACCAAGTGTGATGACAACGCTAAAATAACATCTACCTTTTCTGAAGTCTCCCTCTTCTCTTGTTGCTTTCATCCTTAAACAAACAAAAAAAATCCACAAACATCATCAACAAAATGGAACAAAAATATTTCATCTGTCTTGTGTTTCAGTTTTTATGTACAAACCTACAAGAAGCTGTCAGAAATATCTTATTTTCTTGATGAGGATCTTTATAGGACTATTTTCTATCATACAGCAGACTGTAATGTTTCTGTTGTGCATGGTGGTTATAATTTTAAAGAATTAAAGAAGAGTTTAAATGATGATGCTGGAGCAGTAATACACTAATTAATATGAGAAAACGCAGCACACTGTTTCTAATGCTCCCAAGTGAGGAATGTCTCTGACTTGATGAAGTGAAGTGTTGAAACACTGTGACAAACTCTCTGAGAGCATTAGAGCCAGCGTGTGTGACGTCTTTCCTGCTGAAAAGAGTGGATGCAAAAGGAAAGGAAAGAAAATGTTCAGCTATTTCTCGGGTGAAATGTGGTTCAACACAGATAAGGTGCAGTGGAAGACTGAAGTGAGGAGACAGACACAAAGAGTGATATGCAAGCACAGAGAAGAAAACTTGAAGGGAGGAATAAAAAAGAGAGATACTGGTGATGAAATTATAGAAAGAAAAGAAATTTAAAAATAATTCAGTGAAGGAGAAGGGTGGGGGTGGTGAACAAGAGGGAGAGAGAGAAGCAGCAGTAGTTACAAGGGTCTACGGTTAAAGAAACTTGAGACACTGACATTACCTGTTACGCAACTGACAAGTCCAGACAGTCAAAAAAGAAAAAAAAGAAAAAGAAATTAAAGAGAAGAAGTGGGCCAGGAGAGGAACGATGAGGGTTAGAAGAAGGGGGAAAAAAAGGAAAGAACACAAGTTAAGATAGCAGTCTGATTAAATACTGTAACACAAAATGCAAAAATGAGGCTTGGACCCACAGTCAGGTCATTTATGATTTAGTTTTCAATGACAAAGAGTGGGAAAAAAGCAATAATCATGACAGAGTGACAGCATGTGAAGAGACTGATGACACTTTGCTTATATGATCACATGTGTGACATCTAAAGTGAGACCGGAGGTGAAAGGAGGTGATCCAATCATACTCTGGTATCACTGGGATGAATGTGAAAGGGAGATAAATCACTTCGGTGACTCTATGTCTGCGGCACGTTTGCCCTGGAGACCTATCTGTGCAATCGCATCGCAACCGAAAAACAAAGCAGCCTCATCATCATTCAGGCAAATGCGGTGTCGCTGAATCAGCCTTTGCCGTGAGCTGATGCGGCATGAACGTGTTGCTGGTGGACAACAAGGCCTGGGCATGGCTGAACTCACTGGAGCGGTGGCAATGGATGGGATCCTATGCAGGGTCAACAGAGCCATCGCACAGTGCCGGTATGTTTCCACTTAACCTGCGGTCGCTGGCAGGCTCAGACAAGCTCCGCAGGTTCCTGAGCCAAAAGTGTGCCTCAGGCGGGGCAGCCGCTCGTATTTGTTTTCTGAAATGACAGACGGATATTTGTGTTTGACTGCATCCAATAACTTTATATGAGAGAGTCCTGAGGAAGAGTGTGAGGGTGCCAGCTGTCTGGTTTAGGGAGTCCCCTGCAATGAAAGAAACTTTTTTCACAATACTTTCATTGTTGTTCAGTCCAGTAGAGGCAGCAGTGGGCAATATGAGGATACCATAATATAAATCTAAACATTAAACATTATATAACATTGCTTAATGACATTTCTAGTTTAACAGGATTGATATGTTTCAGTAATTTACCATCCTAGATTAGCAGAAATCAAACAACTTTTATCTGGTCAGGTAATGAATCGGTTGAGCCACACAAATCTTTTGATGAATTCAGCGTCTTGGAGTGATTGGCTGTCACACAAACTGCTGTTTGTTTTACAGACT
>JAOXYL010000065.1:14546886-14558386 GCA_028564955.1 Terapon puta | reverse complement strand
GCCACACAAATCTTTTGATGAATTCAGCGTCTTGGAGTGATTGGCTGTCACACAAACTGCTGTTTGTTTTACAGACTAATTTAATCTATAAAAGCCTTACTCACTTGGATTTTCTGAAAATGTGAACAACATAGTTTCACAGACACCAGACAAAACATAGATTTCAACATACAGAACCAGCTTTTATGTGTATAAAATAAAAAAATCAAAACAGTAATGATTTAGTAATTTACGTATTATTTAGTTCCTTGCTGTGTTCTCACGTCCAGTAGTGTAATAAAGTCAACAGTCTTGCATATCTTGAGTATGAATCACAAGCAGAGGCACTGTGAGGGATGTCTGCACAGAATCTTCCTCTTATGGTTTTGTTGTGTGTGTGTGTGTGTGTGTGTGTGTGTGTGTGTGTGTGTGTGCGCGCGCGCGCGCGCGCGCTGGCCATCAAGATGACAGCAGCTGAGCGGAGACGCCTTCATCTAATGACACCAAACACGCGTTAAGACTTCAGCTCGTCTCGCGCACAAAACCGCGCTGAGACGCGTCCTTAACGACGCCGTGGCCGTACTGTCACCGATCCTGACAGAGGAGCTGCAAACAGACCGCAAACACCGAGCCGTGCAGCCTGTTACAGCCGCTCCGGGCGCACAGCTGCGGATCATCATGTTGGCCGCCGCTCCGTCCGCGACGTCGGCACGTTTTCTTTTTCTCTTTTTAAAGAAAAACCTTTTAAAAAGACGCATTTCTCACCTTTTTTTCACACCAGGTCTCCCCCGTCCACTCTTCCTGGTTTTGCAGGGCCACTTGTTTGTTCCTCAAGTACCGACTGCTCCTTGATCCGCCCTCCGGTGCGACAACTGGACTGAGACCGCGAGAGAGCCGGGAGAGGACGGTGACGTCATACGCAGGGCGAGGGGACGTACGGCGACCCGCAGTGTGAAAGGAAACAAAACAAAACAAAAACAAAAGTAAAGATGTGAATGAATGAATAAACGAGAGAACGAATAAATACATAAATGTAGAAGTATCACTTTGATGTTAAAATACTCCACAACATATTATCAGCAACACATGCAGTTAAATTCCTCACTTGGGAGCATTCTTATTTTTAAACTAATAATTATATCAGTATTATTACAGGTGGATTCATACGGACTGTAATTTCTACATAGGCCAACCATGCATCATAATCAATCGTATGTTATGTTTTTAATTAGATTCTAATTATTACTGAGCATCATTTTAATGATATAGCTGGTTGAGGTGGATCTACTTGTTTTTACAACAAGCTGTTGTTTACAATGTACAAAGTCACAACCTAACAAGACTACAAACAAGAGAACGTGTTTAATGTTATCTCTGACCCTAAATGAGATCTGATGTGTACTGTCAGCTCACGATGGGTTAAAGCAGCCTCCTTTCCGCGCATGCGCGGCTCCGAGTCGAAACACTTCCTGGCGTGTGAAGGAGCGTGTGAAGTGTAGTTTTTCCTCTCCCTGAGCGGGTGGAGCAGACAGTGAAGGTTAAACTCGTGCAAGTTTCGGTCTCAGCGGTGTGTGGAGCCTGTAATCATCCCCCCCGAGTCTGTAGAGGACTCCTCCGGCTGAGCTCCACGGTGGGATGCAGACAGCTGCTCGACTCATGAAGGTTTACCTGACGAGGCGCATCCCGCAGGAGGGGATGAAGATCCTGTCAGCGGCCGGAGTGTATGCAGAACTTTTCCTACTAACTCTAGTCATTAGACACCAGCGAGGCAGGCATTTATTAATAACTCTCCACGGTGCAGCCGGGGTGTGTTTTCCTTCCAGTCTGACTCACCCCGATGTCCACACACACATTCCAGACGCTTCTGCAGTCAACATATGTTACATGATCTAAAGTCAAAGTGTGACGGGCTGAGACCTCATCCAGGGTCACGCACGCGCGCACACACGCACACACACACACACATATACACACACAGACACCATTAATGTTAGTCTTTATACGTAGACCTGTATGGCATGCCATCACATTCACCTTGCTCCTGTTTCTGTCCCCGCTGGAGCAGGTGTGAGGTGTCTCTGTGGGACTCTGATGAACCTGTGCCCAGAGCAGAGCTTCTCAAAGGTGTGCAAGGGGCCCATGGTCTCCTGTGCCTGCTGTCAGACAAGATTGATGCTGAAGTCCTCGATGCTGCAGGTATACATAGCTAGTTTACTGCGTTTTCGGTCATATTTGCCCAATAAAGTGACTAAAATGATTAATCCGTTATCAGAAATAGTCCAGACTAATAAATCCTCTAATCTTTTCAACATTTCAAACAATAGTAACAGTCTGTAGCACTTGATCATGATCAGATTATCTGTTTCTGATTGCAGGGCCAAACCTGAAAGTAATCAGCACTCTGTCTGTGGGATTTGACCACTTGGCTCTTGATGAGATTAAAAAACGGTAGGATACTGAAAAAACAAAACAAACAAACCAAACTGCAACTCTTTTAGAACAGGAGTGTGAAGTGTCACATGAACTCAGTTATATCACTATTTGATTCCCACAGTGGCATACGTGTTGGATACACTCCTGACGTCCTGACTGATGCCACAGCAGAACTGACGGTGGCTCTGCTCCTGGCCACCGCCCGCAGATTACCAGAGGGAGTGGAGGAGGTCAAAAAGTCAGTCTCAGCGAGTTACACATTGACACAAACCAGCATCTACTTTGCTTTTCGATTTGCTTGTCTGTAACTTTTTAACCAAGAGTACAAGTAATTGCATTAAATTGAGTCTCACGGTGGTCTTATTGTCTCGGTCTCTCAGTGGCGGCTGGAGCTCGTGGAAGCCTCTGTGGCTGTGCGGTTATGGCCTGTCTGGGAGCACCGTGGGAGTCATCGGACTGGGACGCATTGGTGAGGCTTCACCGACTCTGGTGTCGTGGATTTATCAGCATAGGATGAAATATGAAATGAATAGATGCTGTAATAGATATTTTATACTATATAAAGTTTGTCTGTAGGTGTATAACTGGTTGATTTTTTTTTCAGGCATGGCCATTGCTCGGAGGCTCATGCCCTTCGGAGTGAAGAGGCTGTTGTACTCTGGGAGAACAGCCAAGGCCTACGCTGCTGAGGTGAACGGAGAGTTTGGTGAGGAAAAGGAGAGAATCTTACACAGTGAAAGTAGGACGCTTTTAAGAACAGTGGGAGGGACATGACAGAAGTGGAAAAATCCAATATTATTTTCAGACTTCTAATAAAAACAAGGGATTGTGGTTGGTATGTGTATATATTTGATTGTCTCTTTTCCTCCCTCCTCATTTCCTCAGTTCCCCTGGACACACTTGTGTCTGAGAGCGATTTCATAGTTGTTTCCTGCTCCCTGACGCCAGAAACCCAGGGGCTATGTGACAAGGCCTTCTTCAGCAAGATGAAAAACACGGCAGTCTTTGTCAACTCAAGCAGGTAGAGGAAACGTTGTTGTCATTTGTTTCTGGCACCAGCTCTGTTTTCTGTTAAAATACGTAAAGATAAGGATGTGGTGAACTATATTAGTAATTAATATTAATTTCAGAGGATCTGTGGTGAACCAGGAGGATCTGTATGACGCTTTGACCAGCGGGCAGATAGCTGCAGCTGGGCTGGATGTCACAACACCAGAGCCTCTCCCAACAAACCACCCACTTCTTACACTTAAAAACTGTGGTGAGCAGACAGGATGCGTATATATATGAGGACATGTTATTTTTTTAGGTTCTCATAACATTTTGCCTTGATTGTCCTTTTTTTAACAGCGCTCTTTTTCCTCTCTTGTCTTGTGCAGTGGTGTTGCCGCACATCGGCAGTGCTACCTACTCCACGAGGGGTGTCATGGGAGCTTTGTCAGCTAATAACCTGCTGGGGGGTTTACAGGGCACTGACATGCCCAGCGAGCTCACCTTCTAGTGCCTGAACTGGAGTCACTGTGCCCTTCAGTACTGCCTCCCCAGGCAGTAATGTTCTGGTGAAGTAATGATTTCCTTTATGAGATCAAACTGGAGAAGGAACAAAAAGGAAACTAATAATACTAATGTGGTTCAGACGTGCTCAGATGCATTTTTACATCTCATCAGTGTTAACTTGATGGTTCCAGTCTGTCGCAGTTACTAAAGAATTGTACTTTTAATATGCAGTGTGCATTTTTTCAGGAAGTAAACACTCCAACACATATTCAAGTTCTTGAGAACTAGTAGCACTCCTAAACTAGTAGTTAACTAGTTTTTTAGTTAGTTGACTAGTTTTTATCAAAACACACCATAAATTGCTACAGTGCTCCAAAAACCCTTCCTCACTTTGTTCAAGGTGTTTCCTAATACTTGCCACAAAGGTTAGCATTATGCACTCCATCCTCATGTCAGTGCTCCTGTCTACGCTCCAGTGCTATGTGAAGGAAAATAAAATATCTACAGTTCAATTTAAATGTAATACTCTGTGTGCTTGTGTTTTTAAAAAATTCCCCGCGTAAATTGAAGATCAATAAAAATGACCAAGTGCATCGTTTATTATCATCACTCTTAAAACAGCAGTTAAAAAAACTATTCTTTGAGGGTACTTTTAGTGCATCCACATCAGTTAGGCTACATTTGATCTGTTTCATTTTGTGGAATTATTAAAACAAAGTCACAGATGGCTGAGAACATCAAAGGTGAGCTGACTGACTTTGATTCTGTGTAACATCAAACAGGAAATTGATGCAATGAAGGGAATGTCAAAGTTCATATTCAAGTTTATAGAGTGCTTTTTTTTTCTTTTCAAAGAATTTTTCCTGTCGGTTAAGTGCAGGTCAGAGCAGCGTGTCTGGGAATGATTGATCATCTTTCCAGTTCAGACAGGTATTTTTCGAGTGCTTGTACAGATGGGAGGACTGGCTGAAGCGCTTGCCACACTTTGGACAGGGATAGGGCTTCTCTCCCGTGTGGACACGGATGTGCTTCTTGCAGTCCGTTAGGTTCATGAATGTCTTGCAGCAAATTTTGCAGGCATATTTCTTCTCTCCTTCCACGAGCAGCACGTGGTCTTCAGAGGCAGCTTTCTTGCACTTGGACAGGACGTCCTCTGAAGCTCTGGTTAGAGGCGGCCGATCGGCAGTATCCCCTGCTGATCCAGAGAACTGACCT
Source organism: Terapon puta (assembly GCA_028564955.1). Classification (NCBI taxonomy): domain Eukaryota; kingdom Metazoa; phylum Chordata; class Actinopteri; order Centrarchiformes; family Terapontidae; genus Terapon; species Terapon puta. The sequence goes on along the minus strand of JAOXYL010000065.1, from coordinate 14,553,262 downwards.
GTGCCGGCTTCAGATCCTGGCGGCACTTTGGGGGCAATGCGACGGAAAGTTGTTGCCCCTGAGCTTTTCCCGCTCCTTGAGGGTTGGATAAGGGAGGCTTCCAGGCCGAGCCCAGGCCTGATGCCACTCAGGAATCCTGCTAAAGAGTTCTGGGTAGGCTGCAGGATGAGGGTGTCACTGAAACCGGGGCCCTGAGTTGGGAGAAGCTGCTGCAAGGGGACAGGCGTCACTGGAAAAACAAGCGGCGAGGAGGGATCGGAGGACTGAGCAGAGGCGGCGTTTGCTTCTCCCAAATTTTGACCTGGATCAGCAGTGTCACTGGCGGCCTCGGCGGCAGCAGTAGCAGCGGCAGTGAGACTAGCGAGGCTGTCTTCTTCCTCCAGAGCTCCCATTACACTTTCAGCACTGGGGTTGAGGAAACATGAAAAGGCTAGCTCTGACAGGCTGTCCAGGCCCTCGCCATCCACTGAGTCCTCACCCAAATCTCCAGCCTCTTGCTGAGCATTGCTTTGAAGAGCTGTGCACAGCTGAGGCTGTAAAGAGCTAACATCATCCTCCATTGGGCAGGCAGCGGCCATTTTCTCGTCATTTAGCTGCGAATCCAAATTGCTCGCACTGTCTTTTAGTGGAGATGGAGGAGAATTGTTGGGTGCTGTGTCCAAATCTGGGGAGTAGGAACTCAGATTTTCCCTTTTCACCTCAATCACCTCCATCTTCGGCTCCTCCCTATCTTCCTCTCCTTCCTCCCCCACCTTTACTTTCACCACAGCACCTCCATCTGTGTCTCCTCCACCTCCTGTGCTGCTGTCTGACTGGCTTGGCAGCTGGATCTCTTCCGTTTCTCCTTTGGTTGCTTCGTATTTCTCCTCCACTTCCTCCTCCTGCTCGCCTCTGCCCTCCCAGAGCCTGTTGGTTGTCTTCTGGGGGTCCAGGAACAGCAGCTCCTCTCCTCCATCCTCTGGGCTGATGGAGCTCCTGGTCACAGTTGGCGAACACTCCTTGTAGTTTCCCTCGGACAGCCTGCAGGTCCTCTTCCTGCCCCCGAGCCTGTCGTCCTGTTGCGACTTCCTCTTGTGCCTCAGAAACAGTGCAGCGCTCTGCTCACCACCGACTCTCCTTCCCGCCCTCTGGTCTTCAACTCCACCAGACTGACTAACCTCCACTCCCACTACCTCCTCATCGATGTCCTCCTCTGTGACAGACGAGACCGACCCCTCTGCCTGTGGGGATGGACTTTGCTGCTGCACTGACCTCCAGCCTTTAGGCGGCGATGCAGGGAAGTTTTTCTTGGATAGGTGGCGCTTGCAGGCCTTGACCACCGTGTTGAGGTGCAGGTGGGACGCCGCCAGCAGCACATCCATCACATTGGAGGCCCCCAGGGAGAGGGTGGAGGTGTAAATCATGTCCAGCAGGGTGGAGAAGGCCTCCGGCGTCACCACCTCTGGGTCCAGCTGCATCACACTGTGGCCTCCACCTCCACCGCCCGTGACAGCTCCTTGCCCACCGACTTCACCGCTGCCATCACCAGAGTTCAGGAGAGCCCTGAAGTGGGAGCTGCAGGCTGCCAGGATGGAGCCGTGAGCCTGGAAGCTCTGGCCTCCAACGACCACCACACAATCACATAGCTGGGCATGGAGCCGCTGGTGGTTGAGCTGCTTGAAAATAAACTGGAAGTGACCTGGAAAGTCCATAATGCTGGAGTTTGTGTTTAGTTAATATTGCATGGATCACTTGCAGCCATCACACACAACAAAGTCACTGTCTGGAAGAGTCTCGGGGGCACCTTGTGGTGATCCGCATGTCATCTGCCCGGACTCAAAACACAAGCCTACCTCCAGGAGTGTGGATGGGTGCTGCTGCTGCTGGTGGTGGTGGTGGTGTGGGCCTATTGTCTACTGTGTTCCTGCAGATGCTCTGGAGTATGGGCGGGCCCCGCTGCAACAATAACACGGAAGGATGCGGCGCGCTCCGGAGTCCCGTCAGCTCGAGAATAACGTCGGTGTCCGTGCAGCTGTCCGTCCCTCTCCTCCCTCCTGCGGCCGCAACTCAGAGATGACGCGAGGAAGCTCCCCTCTTTGTTATCGTCGCTAATCCGCAGCGCTCACACCACCAGCCGGCGTCGGCGTCCACTTGCGACGCCTCCATCACTTGTGGGCTCAGAGACCGTCAGAATAAAACAACAGCGCCCCCAACTGATGGTCTTGTGCAACAGCAGCTTTGGACCACTTTCTGTCATTGATAAAACTTTTTAAATTACCTGTCACCGTGCAAATGGTTACATTTAAAAAAGAGTTTTTATATGCATAAACTGATGTATTGGTATATTTCTCTTTGGCAGTGGGTACGGTTGCTTTCATTAAGCACATGCAGGAAAAAATGTAAATTTAAACTACACCTTTCCTTTGTGATTTTATATTCTTATCATAATTAGTCCCACTATGTATAGACTCAAAGGACATCTCAGCCGCCATCACTGGAGTATATGACAGCTCTAAACTACTATTCTTCTTAGATGTTGTCATTAAACACAACAAATAAAAAAAACTAGTGTATCTTTGAGGACTTTAAATCAAGACACTGGTCAAAATAAATGCATTTAGAACAGACAGTCATGGTGTGAATGTTGCTGCTGAAGTGTAAACATGGACAGTGAGGCACTTCCCATTCCATTCTTGTTCTCTCATTTTTATTTTCAACATTATTCATGATAACATAAATAAAACTCATGAATGAAGATGTTATTGGCCTTGACGGTACAACTGTAAAACATTTAATGAATGAAATTTGACGGTTTCCATTCCACATGTGCCAGACTGAGCGGGCTTGCAATGTGACAGCAAAACCAACAAAATAAACATTGCGCTCCTTTGCACACTACCACACTCTGCATTTAACAAAGATCACACTGTGTTTAACAAGAAAGGCAGAATAAGTTCACAACAAGGAAAAGATGAGAACAGGAAGTTTCCTCTGGTGCAGTGATGGACAGACTCCAGTCATCTGTGACGGCTCCATCTGCCTGCTGATGATGATGATCCATAGTGTCTTTGATGCAGTAAACTCTCAGTGGATGGTGGAAGACGAAGCCAGCTGCTCTGCTCATATGCTGTCCAGCTTCTTTAACACATATGGGGCTGTAAACACACAAAACACACATGATTAACACCACATATAAGACATTTAGCAGCTCAGCCTGACACAGCTCACTATGGTGGTCCGACTGTGTGAACAATAAGACTGGATATACAGTGTTTTTATCTGCTCTGGGCTGTTGTGATGTTTGTGTCGCACTGTAAGAGATACTTTGGGCTATTAAAAGGTGTAGCCCTCACTTCTAATCCAATCCACTTAATCAAATTCAGAGAATAACTTCTCATGATCTGATAACAGCCTGTTCTGTGTCTGGTATTAATACACAGCCCTGGCTCTGTAAATGGGAAACCGTGATTACATGCCCCTCCATCTTCTGGTGAGTGGCAGTTTTACAATTGGTGTGTCCAAAAAAACAACAACAACAAATAAACCTTCATGTTAGCTGTATGTTCATGTTAGCGTTTCCTTTAGCGTGTGAGTTGGGGGGCGAACTTTGTCTCAGACACCTGTAACACAGAGAACTAAATGCCAGCATGTATCAGTATTCATTAAACGTCAATGTCACCGGGCGGCAGCCACTCACTGGCTCTGAGAAGAGCGACGTAAATCAGAAAGTTTCGTAGAGACGAGATGACGTCTTGACGCATTTTCTTCTTCATTTCCTCCGGGTCCATCTTTGGTCCGAGTCCTTCCAGTTTAAACATCGTGTCTGTGGTGTTTAGGAGCTCTGGTTCCCTCGGTTGCCTTCTGTGTTGAAGATTTACCGTTTGTAGAGCATGGATAGAGTGATCTCAACCGGAAAGACGTAAAACGGACGTTACGTCGGACGACGGCGCGCACGGAGGGACAAACCGCACGAAAGACAGCAGAAGGCAAAAATTAAAACACTGAGCTGAGTAACTATCGCTGTCCAGTATTACTAAACTATTATTCAGTGATAATAATATCTATGCACATATGTATTATTTTACTCTTTTAAGGGTTTTATTTGTTATTTGGTTTATTTATTCTAACGTAAGACTGGTTGTTTCCATCATTTTATCATTTTTGTTTATGTTGCATTTACATGATGCTCTGTGAGTAAATAACACATATTAATTCATGTTTATGTCCTGATAGACCCATCCGCTGTAACAAAACATAACAGAATCATTGTTTATGTTGAGTAAGAAGTCATAAAATTATCAGTGAGTAAAGAAACAATACATACTTAATTTCCTAACAAATGAAATGACTTTAGGTTGTTGGACAGGGCCAGATTAACCAACCAGGTGACTGCTGGGTAAACATTAACAATGGGATCCCAGTTGACCCCCATGTTTCTGTTGATTTGGTGCAAATGTTTACACAGAGCCTCACAAGACAGGACAGGCTTTGAGGCCCTTATCATCAGAGGTCTTATTGTGATTTGGTTGTGCAGATTGCCAAAATGAGTAATCCAACCCCGCCCGAGGGTTATTTGTTTTTTTTTATCATGGTTGTCACTGAATCCAGGTGGTGTTAGATGAGTTAAATCAACAATTTCACCTCAGTCTCCATTTAAAATAAAACGACTGCCTCTGTAAACAAAATAGATCAAAATCTGATTGGTTTGAATTTATTGTCAGATCAACGTTTATTTGTTAAGAGTCGCACATTCAATTTACCACATATGATCAAATAAGTCGTGAATTAGTAGCTGGGTTAACAACAAAATCAGCACATTTTTCAATCGAGACATCAATCATAGTTCTGATTCCTTCTTCCTATTGGACGCGATTCAGTGGATGGAGCTGACCTTGCGGAGGAGGGGTGGGGGTCCTCCGGGCAGACAGCGGAGGAGGCAGGGAGGAGAGAGAGGGAGAGAGGGAGGGAGGGAAAGAGACGAACAGAGGGAGGGGGGTGGGTTATTTCTGAGCTCAGGGCCGAGGATTAGGCAGAGAGCAGTCCCAGTGCGATGACAGCATCCAGCACATAGCCAACCCCCCTTTCACACACACACACACACACACACCACATCACCGTCAGCATCCGGCCCGGCAGGAGGAGGAGGAGGAGGAGGACTTCATTTTTATGTGAAGCGAGAATATCATTTCTTTTTAAACCCTCCGCATCGCCGATCTCCTTTTATTCCCTTCCTTTTTTTTTTTTTTTTTTGGAGGACAGCCCTCCCAGATCCTCCGGACCGTCTGTCTCCTCCTCAGACCACGAGGTGAGTTTTCGTCGGTGTTTCCCGGTGTTATTGTCTGCCGAAGGAGCGCCCGCACCTTGCGTCCGTTCACCCGGCGGGACCGACGTCTGTCACTGATCCCGGTGAAGGACCGAGGCGGTGGTCGCTCTCACTTCGCCCCCAGGCTGTACCCGTGTCCCCGTTAGATGGAGGCGGCGGAGAGATTTAAATCCGATTACAATTATAAAGGCAGCAACAAAAGACTGACCTTTTTTTTTTCTTCCTTTGTTGAGCCTCCCGGTTTGACGGGCACGGCCGCGACCACCGATCAAAGTTAAGAGTTTGGTCCGCGCTGATAATTATTGATTATTCTCAGGGCGTTTATAAAGCGTTTATGAGGGACAGACGGCGGTCGATTTCACTGTCACTGTCTAAATTCGGGTTATTGGGGGACACGCGGCACAGAAGTACAGCCAAAACCTTGGATATGTAAAAAAAAAATCATTATTATAATTGCGCCATCTTTTATTCTGTATATTCGAAAAAAACAAACCCACATGTCTGGAGATCCACGCTGCCGAGTGCGCAGTGAAATCAGCGCCACTGGCTACAGCTTGGAAATGCACGGACTAAATCCTGACAGATCAGAGGGATGGGTGGTGGAGGGGGGATGCCAGGAGTCTGGGTGTAGTAAAACACGCACATTATGAATGGGCGTAGGCGAGGTGCAGCCACTCTGGGACACTCGCCTCTGCCTCTCTCTCTCTCTCTCTCTCTCTCTCTCTCTCTCTCTCTCTCTCCCTCCATTTCTTTCTCCTCCTCGCTCTTGTATCCCTTTTGGCCAGCAGCAGCCTCTTCCCCGCGCTCTCCAGTGCCGTGCCAGGCATGACAAGCGCAACACAACTAGACCGGAACAATGCGTTTTGCTGTTCTGAGGCCTTCACTTAATGCATGACATGATTTAATACGACCGCCGATTGCGCCTGCACTTTGGACACATGTGAGAGCTGTGCACAAAGACATCACTTAAGTTCATCAAATGTATGTGTGTGTAGATGTATATATATATATATATATATATATATATATATATATATATATATATATATATATATACACACATATATATGAGAG
>JAOXYL010000065.1:14502958-14534743 GCA_028564955.1 Terapon puta | reverse complement strand
TGTGTGTGTGTGTGTGTGTGTGTGTGTGTGTGTGTGTCTGTATTTTTTCTCTCCACCCAGGGACTTGGAAGATTGTATCAATGTGACTATCCTGCGGCACATGACAGTGAGTACAAAGAAGTCATTGATGACCCCCCCACCCCCAACATATACTGACACACAGTCATTACACCATCCGTCATTTAAACATGAGCTCTCTTGTGTGTTTCTGAGCATGTGACTGTGCTGGCATCTTCTGACAGGATTAGTGCTTTTCAGATTGTGATCATCCGTTAAGAGTACTTTAGAACGTTGATTGTGACCACTTAAAGTTTGTTGCTCTCAAAAAGAGTCGTGTCACTGCACGGGTTTGTGTGTGTGTTAGTCTGCAGTCCAGCACTCGCATAATGGATCTGATTCCTGTCTCTGTGTTGCAGAATCCCAAGTCATCCATCATGTCGGCAGAGAAGAGAGCTCGTCTGAGGAGTAATCCAGTTAAAGTGCGCTTTGCAGAGGAGGTGGTGGTCAACGGGCACACTCAGGTGGGAAGGGCTGTTATAAGCCACAGATGAGTGACTCTCATTTTCTGAAGAGAAAACAGAAAACACTTAGACTCAGTCTTTATTTGGTCCAAGCTGTCACACAGCCTTTTCATATTCTTATCGTTCCTCCTTTGATATTGATTCCTGTCTGACCACAATGATCTCCCTCACTTCTTTCTATCAGGGAAACTCTCTTCTCTTCCTGCCCAATGTCCTAAAGGTGTATTTGGAGAACGGACAGACCAAGGCCTTCAAGTTTGACAATACCACTACTGTCAAGGTATGCCATACACAATCTAAGATATTCTAAGATAATTCTAACTTTGAAAAAGTTTTTGGAGTGTATAATGAAGATTGAAGGTTGCAATTCGTATCTTTAAAAGGACATAACTGCTACACTAGGACGTTACTTTGATGAATCTTTAATGGACAATAAGTAATTGGATGATGCATCTTGTTACTGGTTGGCCTAAGAGAGACTATCACTCTTGGGCGGCTGACGTATTTGTCAATACCAGTGCGCTACATGAAAGCCAATGAGAAGACACTTTCCTACCATTCATTCGTTTGACAATCTCTATTCTAAGCTGACTAAGTTGAATATACCGATCTTACTGTAATAACAGCAATATGCAACAAAATAAAAAATTGTCGGTATTTGTCAGTATCTGACATGTTGCCTACTTCATTGTCCTCAGTGGATCTGACCATAGGCCCCCTCACTTTCTCATACGCAGTATGAGACCAAACCATGGATCTACTGTAGCTGTGAAACTTTTTTCCTAGAATACTTACTTAGTTCCTTACTTAGTTAGTTAGTTACTTACTTACTTACTTATTTATTACGTTGGCTGTCTGAAGGAGGGAGTTATGAGAGCCAGCTTACAGTGAGAAACACAGTACAAGTGAGAAACACAGTTTGTTGGAAGGGCAGAGTTGGATTTTGCAGACAAGTAAGCATGTGAGAGATGTACTGTGACTGTAACTCACCCCCAGTAGGTCTGCTGTTGTCGCCATGACTACATTATTATTATTACAGCAGGTTTTGTATTTGTATTTCTAGCCAAAGAGAGACTGAGAAGGGAATCAAATTTGACCATCGGCACATTGGGTTGAAACATGTTTGCCTAAGGGGGTATGAACTGTTGTTTTTTCCCCATTCCAGGACATTGTTCTGACTCTGAAGGATAAACTGTCCATCCGGGCCATTGAGTATTTTGCCCTGGTGCTAGAACAACAGTACAGCATCACTAAACTGCTGCTGCTGCACGAGGACGAGCTCATACAGAAGGTGAAATTAAATGATGGATGCACAAATTAACACACAAACATACACACAAACATACTGTCGTGGATGGTTATTTACAATAGATACAATTTACTTTGATGTAACTTTCAAGCATTACAGCAGACTCACTGATAAGAGGATACAACCTAGCTGAATGCTGTTGTTTACTTTTACATTTTCACATTTTTATTTATTTTCCTCACCAGGTGGTGCAGAAAAAAGACTCCCATGACTATAGATGTCTGTTCAGGGTGTGCTTCATCCCAAGAGACCCCACGGACCTGCTGCAGGATGACCCCACTGCCTTTGAGTACTTCTTCTTACAGGTCAGAGATTCTCTCATCTACAGTGCAGCTTTCTGTTCCCTTCTCTGTCCATCTTAGGTACTTTGTGTTGCCTGATCTCAGTGAGAAACAGATCCCTTTTCTCCTCCAAATAGTAAAAGCTACTCTATTCCCACTCGCCAAATGGAGTTGTATATCTGATGTTTATTAGAGGTTGATGTGGCAACTTTCTCTAGTTCTCTTAAAATTATTACCGTGGCCTCATATCACCTTGCACACATTTTGCAAGTTAACAAAGAACAGAAGACTGTTTCACCCCCGGATGAAAAGCTTTAAAGCCACAGATTTGTTGTATGGTGAAGCACTGAGAGTGCCACTTATGTCACTTTGATTTATTGTTCTGTGCAAAGTCCTTTTCCTCATTTGTTTTTGCTGTATAAATGGCAGCTTGGATGTCCCAGTGTTAGTTTTACTATAAACATACTCACAAGCTGTCTACTTTTCAGTGTCTAACATGAGGTATATGTTGTTGTATTATATAAATATATTGTAAAATATGATGCTTTTAAGTTCTACATATCTGTTGTGATGTGCATGTGTATTTGTACTGCATCTGTGTGCCTTATAGTGCGATTGTGTGTGTTTCCAGAGTGTTGGGGATGTCCTGCAGGAGCGTTTCGCAGTAGAAATGAAGTGTAACACTGCACTTCGCCTGGCTGCCCTGCACATGCATGAGAGACTAGATAGTTGTGGACAGACCAGGACATCTATCAAGTGTATTACGTGAGTCACATATGTCATATGTGTTATATGTCAATGTGCATTCCATTTTAAGGTCATTCTGGCTGGAGCTTATGACCCTTAATCCATTTTATGTAATTTTGGCGATTTGGGCTTGCTCTACTGCTGCTGCAATGATTAGAATTTTTAAGGGATAAAGACGCACGCTAAGTGCCTAACCCATTAATGTGATTGGAAGAATGTTTCCTGTCTGTGCACAAGGGTGCATACTTGTCCTATCTCCTGTGTCAAAAGTCTTTCATTTTTCCCTCTTTCTTTTCCCTGCCTCTCTTTCACATTTAAAAGATATAAACAAATGTATTGGAAACATGTTTCACTTTACATTTAACTTATAGAATTATGGTTGAGGTTACATTTAAGGTAATTCATTTAATGTGTGGTTGCTTGGTAACATCTAGTGGCAGGTGATGGGGAAAAAACAACAGCAGCATGTCTTTATTATTATTTATCATTATAAATGATCATTTCCAGATAACTTATGTTTAGGTAGGCTTGAAGTAGGCCTCAGCACAGCTTGATGGAGGACCTAATGACGCTGCATCAGTTTAATACAAAGAGGAGCAGCTGAATTTTTGACAGTATTGAAAATCATACTTTCATAATTTCTAAATACCCTAATATATTGTAGAATTTTGATACCACCCAAGCCTATATATTACATTATATTATTTTTGCCTTGAAACTTAGCAGGCATTTAGGTAACATAATGTACTTTTCTTGTCACTTTACTTTACACTGCTGGTTATTTTACACTGCCATATTTTTATATCATGTATATCTTTCTGTATTATTTATGTTTATATCAGGATCACTTACTTTTCAATATTATTGTTTATATTATTATTTGCACATTGTCTGGTTGCAGGTCAAGTGTTTACATTGTTTCTCTTGTGATCATGCTGACACTTCTGTCTGTTCATTGTGTTTTTTGAGTGAATTTCCCTGCTGTAGGATTAATAAAGAACTAATATAATCTTATATAATCTAATCTAATTCAATTTTCTGTGTGTGTCTGTGTGTGTGTTTTGTGGTGATGACAGTAAGGAGTTTGGCCTTGACAGCTTCATCTCTCCAACACTGCTGAGCAACATGAGAGAGAAGGACCTGAGGAAAGCCATCAGCTACCACCTCAAAAAGATTCAGTCCCTGCTAGAGCCACGCCAGAAGGTATATTCACACTATGGATCAGCATTAAGAGCTGGAAAGAGATAAATAGTGTCAGTTTAGTGGTGGCTTTAGGGTACTTTTTAGCTGACACTCTCAGGCTGCTAATCTCCCTGACGTTCAGAGTGGTATATGGAGTGACAGCAGGTTAGGAGAAAGATATATGGTGGGTGGGGTTATTAATAAATAGTAAGCCTGGTTTTCTTTCATTCAGTCTTTCTGTTTGCCTATCCTGCTCTTACTCTTATTCTCCTTTCTTCTATGTCCACTGTGACGTGGTAGGTAATATCTGCTACTCAGGCTCGGTTGGCCTACCTCACTCAGCTGGGAGAGCTCATTTCGTACGGGGGGCGATCATATACAGCTACAATGATGGTAAGGGTTTTGAGTCTGAGGTGGCCTGGTGCATCCATTTGCCAAAGCAGGCTACAGATTTGCAACCATTATTCAACACATTTATCTATGTCCTTCTCACCCTCACCTACACAGCTTCAGGACAGAGAGGTGTTGGTCAGCCTCCTGGTGGGAGCCAAGTATGGGATGAGTCAGGTCATCAATCACAAACTAAACGTGATCTCTACACTTGTGGAGTTCAGCAGCATCAGCCGAGTGGAGTTGCTCTCAGAGTCAGAAAAAGTCAGCCTACTGCGCATCTCACTGCATGACATGAAGGTATGGCAGACTTGGATTTATATGCATGGTCATCAAAACTCTGAGGTCTGTTACTTATAACTGTGCAGGCACTGACACAGATATGAAAAATGAAAATTTGCACACTGCACCATATTTACACCGAAGCTCATGCTAGAGTAAGTATAGGTCAAGCACTTCTCCTCCAGTACACAAACAGTGTGCAGCCTACGGATGTACGTGGTAGCTATATAAAGCTAATTCACTGAACTCAAAGGTGACTCTCTTTCCCTTTCTCTCCCACTCCTTCGCCTTTCCTCCCTTACCCTTTGACTTTAATCACTACCGCCTTACCTTATCTTCTGCTATGCCCTTCCCCTCTCAGCCATTTGCCTTACTGATGGACTCTCTGGCAGCCAAAGACTTAGGGTGTTTGCTGGGAGGCTACTGCAAACTCTTGGTGGATCCTTGTGTCAGTGTCTTCCGTCTGGGGCGCCCAAAAGTGAGGGTGCACCGGATTCCTGCTGAAGAAGGTGTGTGTGGGAGGTTCGCCGTAATAGAGGGCGTGTGCTATGAATCCCTATCAAGTGAGCAAAAGTTGTTTCACTTAAATAATCACTTTCTGGCTTTGGCCTTTTGATAGACATTTTTCACATCACATATTGATGTATGTCAACAGCCAGTATGGGTACGGATAGAAAAGCCAGTCATGTTGCATCAACATTATCAATGCTTTATCCCGTTCTACTAATGTATTAACTTTTTTTGCAATGCTTGTCTGGTGTTTGTGCATTTTCCTGGTGTTATTAGGTTATGTGTCTCGCTGCTGTAGTGACTCAGATGACTCAACAGATGAGGATGACCCAATGGATTCTCAGAATTACAAACGCCCGGACCCAGCAAGTCAGGACTGGGAAGAAAGGAGGAGGGAGGAGGGAGAAAAGAGGAGAGAGGAGGAAAGAAAAGAGAGAGAGGAGCACAAAAGTAAACAGGAAGTGAAGATAATTGTGACAACAGAAGGTAAGGAATATGATGGTGAAGAGGAAGCTGGTGCAACAGGAAGTGGTCTGCGCAAATTTAGCATTATGGATGAAGAAATGAACCTGGAAACTACCTGGTATCACACGGACCCACGGGTCACCAGCAGCTTCTCCAGCTTATCCAGTGGCTCCTTGAGTGCTGCCCTTGAGGAGAGCAGTGCCACAGCCAAAGCCCCATCCCGTCTGGATGCACTCCGTGGAACACGCACAAATGAGGATCTATCGAACCTGGACGTTCACCACCCCTACCTCCTGGAGCCAAAACTCCACCAAGGGCCCCTGCGACCCACCAACCTCAATTACCGTGGCAATGACAACTCTTGCCTTTGCTTTGCTGAGCTCTCCAAGGCTGATTTCCTCCCCAGCCCACCTGAGGCTACCAGTGATGATGACGATGATGATGATGAGGAGGAAGAGCGAGGAATGGGGGAACTCAGACGCATCGCAAAGATCCCTAGTTCAAGAGATTTAAGACTGATTGACAGCATACCCTTTGAAAGATCCCCCATTAAAAGAAAGAAAAAGATCCCTCCAAAAGTCCCATTAAGGACAAGTTCAATTCCAGGGAACAAGGCAGGACAGGCTGAGCACCGACACTCCAAGGATGAGGAGGGTCTATTTCTGACACCTTCACCCAACCCCAAACCAGCGCTTTTGGTCAAAGACACTGTCTCTGAGTCAGAGGATGAGTTTTTTGATGCACAGGAGAGATTTACTCCCCCAGTTCCTGATCTATCAGGTTTGTTGACACCATTTTTGTTTTCACAATGCACTCTTGTGCATTTTCTACGGTATATTTGCTTTTAGTATGCAATAGCAACACATTACAACAGAGAAATAAATGTGATCAAAGGAGGTGCAGGGAAGATTTTTGTAAATCCATTAATGCCTTTCTCATTATGTTCATTTCTTTTGATTTGTCATCCACAGACGCTGAGCTGGCTGACCGGCGAAATGCTAATCGGTTGAGTGGAACCTGGAATGGTCTTCCAGGAAAAGAGCAGTCCTCAGCCTTTGCCAATAAGTCCCAATCCTCTAAAGTCAAGAAGGAAATGGAGATGCTCAAGAACCCCATAAATCAACTTACCAGCCAACAGCCCAGTCTACCAAAGTCATCTCAGAAGATCGAAGTTAAGGTAAAACCGCCACTGGCACCCAAGCCCCAGCTGCCCCCCAAACCTCAGATTATTCCTCCCAAATCACCTCAGCATGGGAGATCATATGCCCACTGCAATGGAGATGCTTCTGGACGTCTGTCCTCTGAACTCCTAGAGATGGAGCCAGACACCATGGAGTTCAAGTCTGTCACATCTGGTGCAGGTGGACTGCCACTATCATCACCCCTGATCACAGCAGTGCGATGCAGCAAACAATCACTACCCATTACAACACATCAAAGTGAGGAAAAGAAAAAGAGGCAAGAAAACAGCCCAAAACAAAATAAAGATGTGACACATGAGAATGGAGTATGTGTTGTATCCAAGGACAAAGTATATGATCCTGATGAAAAAGAAACTTCAATGATTGAGAGGAAAAGCAATGGGACTGCCCTACCTGTACCCACAAAAATTCCACCAAACCTGCCCCTTATTTCTCACTCGAATTCAGGTACGAAGCTAGCTGTTCCCCCTCCGGTTCCCCCCAAACCTACGTCTCCCACCACTTTCCACCCCTTAACACTACCTGCTAGTTCTCCTGTCTCGCCAACTGATCCAAGCAAAGGAATCTTGAAGGACAGTGTCAGTCCACCAAATGGAATCCACCCTTGGAGTAGCCGCAATGGCAGCGTCCAGTCAGGACCTAGGAGGGTGTCTCTGAGTCATGAGAGTCTGTCACCCAAAAATACAGATGCACCTCTCACCCTTACCACTTCCCTTACCTCAACCAACTCCAAAGGTGATGTGGGCCTACAAATCAGAGAACCTGGACGATCTGGATCAGGATCAGACCTGAGGACGAGCTCTTCCAGCTTGGGAGGCAGACTACCTGCTTCTGCTCTGAGAGGGAAGATCCAGGCTCTGCCTTGGTATATGACTCGTTCCCAGGAGATTTTAGGAACCCTTGACTATCCCTCCACCAGCTCTATTAATGGAGACACATCTGGTTTTGGTTCTGGTTTGTCGGTAGCCAGTGGTTTATCAGACTTAAACAAGACCCCTGTCAAGGAAAAAGAGACTGTGATCTCAAAATCAGGAGGGAAAGGGAACATTTTAGAGGATGGGGCTGAGGTTGTCATCGCCACCATCAAAGAGGCCCAGGAAGTGACATCGCACATGAAAAGGGCAAATGGGACAAATGGATCCCACCCTAATCTGAGTTTAGAGAATAGAGTACACCGTGGCAGTGTTTCATCAGAGCAGCCTCAATCACGCCCCCATTCAGCAGTGGGGTTGGGAGGTGTGTCCAGCATGCAAATTGGAGGTGACTCACCAACATCATCTCTCGCAGATAGTACTCCTCCGCAGCAGCACCGGGAGGCTTGCGGCTGCCGCACTGTTTACGCCAACTGCTTCAGTGGAGACACTGAGGATGGTGTAAGCTTTGATGAGGAGCTTACTGTTTACGAGTTCTCCCGCCGCACACGCCCCAAACCAGCCCGACCTGCACCTGTCTCTTCTCCTACAACACCCTCGCCCAACCCCAATATTCTGTCACTGCTTAGGGACAACCCCCGTCCACTCTCTACTTTCTCCACTGCCTCCTCTGAACTCAGTCCCTTAGTTTCACGTCCGGTTTCCCCTACAACCTCACATGGCTGTACACTTCGTTCGCTCACCAACAAAAATTACGGTGGGCTAAAAGGCGGTTTTGCTTCCTTACGTCAAGATATAGATCAACTTCTGCTGGTCTTAGAGAGGGGTGCACTAGAGCAAAATCAACAAACATCTTGTCAAGACTCAAAGAAAGATATCACAGGCAGGAATGTAGGTCCTGACCTAAATCACAATGCAACTGAAGGCAGTACAACCTCAGAGCCCAGCCCAACTTGCACTGGGACAAGCACTGCTGCTATGACAGAGGCTGAAAGGAGTCTTCTCCAAGCAGAGGCTCGCCGATTAGCATCTGGGTGTCAACGGGCCACACGTGTTGGCTGGGCTCCTGACGAAGCCCTACGCTCTTTATCTAACAGTTTCAGTGCCCTGGTTCAGTTGTCAGCAGCCTGTCTACGCACGAACCCCTGTCCTGGTTGTGACATCTGCCATAATGCGAGTCTGGGCCACGCGGATGAGGACGATGACAGCCAGGAACCCATGGACAAGCTTAAAGAGATAGTTGGTCTGTACCGGGAATTTGTTGGGGCTGTTGAGACAGCTGGGACTGGTTCTGGAGTTGGAGGTAGGAGTGTAAGCCTCACTGGGTCTGGACAGGGTCAGGGAGAGAGTGATGGTGTGAGGCTACTAGCCAAACGCTGCACTGTGCTCATCTCCTCTGTATTCGCACTCACACAGCTCTTCCGGACATGCACATTAGACACTTCGGACACATCTGGACACGTACCTCTCAACTTTTGACCTGTGAACTTTTACCCACTAATAAGCCACTGACTCTGGAAGTGAGACCAGAGGAGACAGCACAGAGTGATCTGGTGTGTACCCCTGTGTTCTTGTACAGTAAGTGCCATGCACACCACAGCACACAGACTTAAATCCACATTACACATACCCACATGGAAAACACACCAAACAAGACCCTAAACGAAGAGAGAGGACACTTCATTGCTTGGTCTCTTCTTGGACGCATATGGACTATGCATTTGTATATATGAATTTTATAATTATCTTATAATTCTCTTATTTTATGATACAATATGTGTATGTATGTGAGGATGGATTACCCGTGTACGTATTTATGTATTTATTTTTACAATATTTGCACCATGGTCTGTGATGTGCAGGTCTCTGGTGGAAAAAAAAACTATGGATGTCACTGGAATTTTTATTTTTCCTTGTCTTTTAGACAGTATTATGTTATCCTTTGCTGCTCCACTTCACAAGGTGTAATCTGTAAATTGTCAAGTTTTCAAGTTTAGTATAACAGTATGTTTTACTGACAAAATACAGAAAATATAGTTTATCACACTTGCAAAATACAGTTATTAACTGATTTGTTTTGTATGTGCAAGAAATGCACCTTTCTAAGGATTTAGTTTTTCAACATTGCAGTCACATATAAATGGATTACAAAACTGTACCATTACAAAGCAGGGAGAGCACTTTTGACTGTTACAGATTGCACCTTTTTATGAGACACATAACCTTGTGTAAAGTGTTTTTTCTACCCATCTCCCAGTCCTGACTGACTCTGAGTGAATGCTTCTTAGAAATACTCCCATTACCCAAATGTATGCAGTATTATAACATTAATCTAGTTTTCATCCAAAGGACATTACATATATATTTTCTGGGAATGTGTGGATGGACCCAGGAAGCAAAATAGGGGACCTTATTTATGTAGTTAAAAAAAGTTTTTGACTTGGCACAAGGGTGACTGTTAAACTCTGTCCAGATGTAGCAAAGATCCAAAGTCTTAAAACACTGAGCCACAACCGTTCCCCACTGCGGTTTCCTTTTTGAGTGCACCACCTTATTAATAACATACTGACTGACAGACGGACTGACTACTGTATGCTGGGGTCAGAACTGTAGATATAGATTTATATCTTTGTGTTCTATTCTGTCGCTACCTTAGTTTATGGCTATGCAAACATAAACTCCCTCCCCCACACACTGTTTTTTTGTACTAACATTAAAAACAACAATAGCTGCATTATGTTTGTTTGAATATAATGAGTGCTTTCTTTGTTTGAAATGTTGGCCTTTGTCTTGTTTCTGGAAAACTTACTGCATTATGAATTGCAACCCTCTGCAAAGTTGCATGGCATTAGCATTTGTCAATATAAAGACTCCTGTCTATACTGATGTCTGTGAATTATCAGTAAAAAGAAAAAAAAAGATAACATTGCTCGATCAGTTTGCTGATGTACAGTGTTCACCAATCAGCTCGTCCATTTCGCATGATGCCAACTCAATTAATGAGCCACCCGATGCGGAGGATTTAGCCACCCACAACAAAAAGGTAATGAAGCCAAGTTAGTCAGCAGTTCCTTCTACAAATATGATAAGGGGATTAGCTGAAGTAAAGACTGCTTAAGTGTCCAGAGACAGCTGGTGAAGAGATAGGTCGTACATTTAATCTCCCAAATAGATGACTGAGGGAAATTTTGTGAAGGTGGTCGTGCTTAAAAAAACAATAAGTAGGCAGGTCTCTTGAGTGAGATTTCTGAGCTTCCAGTTGCCATGTCTAGTAGCAGTGTTCATCACTAACAGCACCAACTTCAAAACATAGTGTATTGTTCATCAAGCAGGCCCAAACACAGAATAGTGCCTGTGCCACCTACTTGTTTTGTTTCTGTGTGGTAAAACTGCATTTCATTTTCAAGCAGGACATTGTGTTTCTACATGAGCAGTTACTTTTCCGTGTCCACGTACAAAGAAGTCGATGTACCAAGAAATGTATTGTTTGGGAATAAATTACACTTTGACCTTGACAGTGTTGATCATCTGGCTGTTGGGTTTTGTTATGTTAATCAACTCATTTAATGTAACAACTTTCACTTCGTATATGCCTAAAAATAGATCAGAGGACATTAATTTATCTACTGTCCTGGTATAACATTAAACTCAAGGGTGAATCACCATCACTGCTCTACTAATGCTGTTAATGAGGATTACTGTGGGATTTATTTCCCTGCTCTGAGTTTCTGTACTTCCACAACAGCAGAGTTTATCTATTCATGTAGCATCAAAGCCTGCTTTCTCATTCTGTCTCATTCGGTAACATCCCTAAATTATTAACAGAGAGCCAGCTGAGTTAGAGCCATTTCCAATTTCTGAGTTAGAGCATTTCGACTCTTATTATTAAAATGCAATCTTAAATAATGAATTGAAATGTAAAACCTGCAAGATTTGACCCAAGATGATACTCAGGAAGAAACAGTGTTCAAAGTCAGAAGCTTTGTCTAAAGAAGCTCAACCCTGCCTGATCCAAATTTCCAGTGTCACTTTGCCCTTAATCTGATTATTATCTGCAGCATGACTTCTTGATACAGTAATCTAGAAAGTCACACATGTAAAAACCATGTTCTGACATTGTAGTGCAGATAGAGGTGTTTAACAAGTATGTGTACTTGAGTTTTTGCACCATCATTCATTGTAGTTGTAGCAGTGTTCTCAGCTTGGCCACAGTACATCATGGTAATAGTGATGCTGGTTGTGTAATTGATTACAAAGAGGGGACTGTAGTGCATATTTGGGAATGGACACATAGATGACATGTTATTTCTAAGCATCAGCCACAGGGACAAAGGTCAGAGGACACACAGAAGCCATTCAGTTTCATAATGCATGGATGTCTCAACATCATTTATCACATTTCTATGTATTAACATGTAACAAATGAAACTAAATATCCCCATAAACACCCATATAACAAATTTCACTGTCAACACCTTTAATGGATAGAGTTTAAACATTTTGGTTGCAATTATTAATTTTACACTTCCATAGTGATTTGGTGGCTTGTGCTTCAGGAAAAGCAGTAATTATAGACAGCATTATTTAATATAAGCAAGGATGTCCCACTTTCAAACCCTAATTCAATACAAAGTCTTACTTTCCAAAAGGAAACGCTAGAAAATCCTGAAAAGAGCTCCATGAAATAGTACACTGTGGACAGTCAGAATGAAAAGAATTGAAGAAATAGGCCAAGTGAGCCATTTACATGGCAGCTTGAGCTTTTTGTGCCACTGAACATTACCCTCTGCCCCTGTCTTCACTCAGCACCATTACTGTTCAGTCTCTCTCTCAGTGTCCGAGCAGCATGCCTTTCCTCTTCGGGCTGTCGTACCCGGCGATAGCTGCTGCGTGGTGACTGCGTCTACTCGAGCTTGAAATCTGAGCCCATTATGTCAACAGATGTTACAGGCAGAGAGGAGGGCAAGCGTGAGGGAAAGATATAAAAGAGTGAGCAGACAAAGAGAGACACATGTATAAAACAAGTGATATTAAAGTTTAGAAAAAGGAAACAAACACAGAGGAGCACTTGGTTTTATGGTGTATAGAAATGAAAAGCTGCAGTAATGGTGCATACAGTAGTCAAATTAATATCAAATGTCTTTTTTCTGAAGCTGTTTTGTTTAAAAAAATCATATGATTATTCATTTCAACGTAAGCCTAGATTAAAGATCACACATCTCCCTACCTGCAATTATAAAAACAGACTGTAGGACATAACTGTGGTACTGTGCAATTTACTGCCATATACACATCAATGGGCACTTGTCAAAACTCAAACAACACATACACCCTGCCAGTAGCACTTCATAAAATGAACCCAAGACAAATAGTGTCTGACAAAACATTTCAGTTCCAATTTGCGAAGATGAATCATATTTGAAAGGAGAAACTGTTGAAAAATTGCCTGCGTGTGCTCAACAGTATTTCCAAGAAGGTGTATCACTATTACTCATTTAGATTTCTTTTAAATTTCTGAGACGTTCGCTTCCCAATCATGTCAACATATAGGCTGAGTAGAAAAAGGAACAAAATGGCCAACACTTATGAGACTCTCCTTGACAATTAATCTTGGGTTTTTTCAAAAGTACAAAAGTGTCAAGTGGCAGAATACTACCTCACAGGGGAAGTGCTCTTGGTCATACAAATAGATGAATATTATCAACAGGACACACCACAGCACACGGCACATGTGAAGAAACAGCCTCTTCAACAACACAATTAATCCAGTAACCCTTGCTTGAAACTGTGGAGAAATAAAACAAAAAATGCTGAAGTTCAGTTTGCTCCCCAAGATGTTTTTCAATGGAGCAAACAAGGGCATTTCAATTGGACCCTGGCACAAGTTTTGTATAGGCTAAAGTGTGTGTCTTGTTTTTAATACTTTGACAACAGTAAATAGTAACAATGGCAGGCGGTTTATCTCACAATGACTGTTGGCCCCTGTCGGAAGTGCAACTTCACTGCTTTTTCTCAGTCCTGGAAACTCCCAGTCCAAAAACTGGACAGCAAGTGTCTCGACTTAACTTTATCATTTCCTTTCTCCTCAACATACTGGCTCTACCACTCATACAGGTTTTTTCCCTTTATATATCTTTGTCTTCCTCTCTAGATCTTTTCTCACAAGAGCTTCAACAGCAACTCGTACGTGGCATTGATGATCCCCCAGGACAGGAGTGAACGGTGGTAGTTGAGGTGGGCACCTCTGAAGAGCATCGCCACACTGCCACCCCTTTCTCTCCACACCGTTAGCAGCACGTCCCTGCAAGGCTGAAAGGCTCCACCAACCTGAGACTGAGCCCGAGACTTTACCACATTTAAAGGATAAAACATGATGCCAAGGGCTGCCCCCAACAAGCCTCCACACACAAAATCATTAACCAAGTGACCTGCCCGGCTGGTGGCCTCTGGGAGCTGCTCCTTAATGGGCCCGCGGAGCCCGAAGAACAGCACATTACTTGGGCCATTACGGAGGAGTATGGGCACAAGGCCACGGTAGCACTCTCTGAACCCATACTCAGTGAGAAGTGTTCGGAAGGTGTGGGCTGTGTTGTTGAAGCGCCCGTGGTGCCGATGGTCTTGCAGGAGAGTCTGGACACGCTCAAATGGCGTCAGGATGGCCTCTGCTGTCCCCGCCAGCGCTGCAGCAAAGCTACGGGTGACCAGCTCTGGCACACCACTGCCACCAGCCTGGTCTAGCAAGACTCTAGAGAAGTCCTCGTACAGGCCGAACATTATGGCCACTGTAGTACTCTTCTGGAGGAGTGGCGGCAGCAGGCCCCGGTAAAGGTTCCTCAGCCCATCCCTCTGGAGCTGTCGCACCGCCTCAGTGGCCAACACGCCGTGGAGCTGCTGGCGGAACAGCACCTTCTGGATGGGGAAGGTCACCACGATGTTGGTGAAAGCCGCAACCGAGCCGCAGACATAATGCTTCCCTTGATGGCCCAGTGTGGCACTGAGAGCCCCAGGAGGTAGCAGGGAGCGGCCTCCTTTGGTGGTCCGGGCTGACTCAGAGTCCATGGTGCTAACAGCCATGAGAGGCTCAGTGCACCACAGCCTGTTCCTCCAACATCACATCAGCACCACACTCTTCCGCAAAATATGTACCCTGTGAAAGACAGAGGAAACACCAGGTAAACCTACAAGTCCAAATTATTTTAGGGCTTTGTCACTTTTCAGCCTTTAATTAATACTATGGCAGTGAAGGGAGACCAAATACACAGGAGAGAGTGAGACAGTGATATCCTGGAGCCCCATCCTCAAAGAAAAAGGACACACAGACACACACTTACCTACATTCTGGTAAAACCAAATAGGATTCTCTTGGGAGTCCAATCAAAAATAACATGTTCAAAAGTTTGAAAAAAAATGTATACAAGATACATTGGAAACTTGATTTTTTTTAATATATATTGATTTTTTCAAGAATGCTGTCACAACACAGATATTGTTTTTTAACATTTGCTTTGACGGAACAGTACCATAAACAGAATGTAAAATAAATATAATAAAGATACATTTATTTAAAGGTAGTTTATTAAATGTCACATATACATACAACCGTTGCCTAAAAAACTAATATAGTACAATTTTCCATTGGATGACTGTAAATATACACGCAGTGGTCACTTGATTAGACAAAGGCTGTACAATCTAATGCAATCCAATGCAAAATATTCTCCTATGAAATGTATTTTTATAATGCTTCTAATGTTCAGGTGCTGTTGAAAACATAATATTCAGAATGTTGAATCACCTGTTCATGGTACAAACTGGTTTAAACAGATTGAGTCCATTAACCTCAGCCACAGGTCTTCAAACTGTACAACCAGGCCACTGATAAAGACTTATTACACAACTTTACTGACTGATATGGGTCAGCTTAGTCAAGAGGAGGGGGTAGGGAGCAGAAGACACTAGTTCTGTTCATTTAACTTGCATGTCATGTAACATTTAGTTTTGTCTTTCTTTTCTTCTGATGTATTTAAGAAGCTAATGGCACATCCCATGATCTACAACAGCCACAACAAATCAGCTCAAGTGGAAGGAAGGTCCCTCTAATGAAAAACAAGAGTTTAAATACGTCTTGTACGTAAAGCAAGTTGTCTTGTAGTTCTCTAAATTTAGACCAAGGAGGAGATGTGCTGGCAAAGCTTTTAGGGTCACTCGAGGTCACAGTATGTGAACCAAAATATCACTTCAGAAATGATCTTACACACAGTTTCAGGTCAGTGTGACAAACCTGACCATGACATGGCTGCTGAGATAGTGTGTGCAAAATTTAAGAAATAGAATATAGTAAAAAAAAATAATAAAAAAAACATAATAAAGAGATTATATAATAAATAACACTGCAAAATCCGTATTCCTCAACAGCAACTACATCAAGTTGTTAGATCACCTTTATTTACAGGCATAATTTTAACACTCAGATCAAATGATTTTAAGTGTTCGAGACGAACATGCCTGAGTGTGATGCTTACATTTTGCAATGTCATACATTAATGCCGGAAGTATTTTCCATTCTCGATCACATTGAAGATAAGAAAAGATAGATAAAAATACCCTGCCATATTCTGATATTGATAACTTCACAACTTATTCAGCATATTTGAGCAGAAGGCAACAACCCTATTGACCAATCTAATTATTTTTTACCACACCTAAATCTGTGTCATACACGCCCTCTATGTTTCCTTTGCACAACCGCAGGCTTGTCGTGTCCAGGCATGGTGTCAGTCAGTGACACGGATACATACAGAAAGGCCTGATCCCGTTACAACAAGGACATGGAGTAATATTAGTGACTATATAAGCAGCAGGTTGACAGATCGCCAAATCACACGAAGGGCTAGCGTGATTTAGCTCCCAATGCTAGGCTTTTTTAGCCAGGTTAGCTATCTCAAAAATGTTGCTGGCTCTTCCTCCTCGGCTCTAATTAAGACACAGAGCTAGCCTGGTATGTGCAGTAAAGAGGAAGAAGGGGCTGACACGAGAAGTGTATTAATGGCTACACAGAAATACTAGTTTGCCTAGCATGCTAAGTGGCTAGCATGATGAGTGCTGATCGATAATCTGCTGGGTGTCACGAGGAAAAACAGCCGCCTTTTCGGTTTTACTCGAGCAGCAGCCGAGCTTCTGAGTAAGTCTTTACCTGCAGTGCACACCGGGCGCTGTCCTGCCTCCGAACAGGCAGAGGAGGGCAGTTTTCCCGCAGGTGAGTTGTGACACGGCGGTGTAGAGGTTGAAGCAGGTGACAGCAGCAGCGCCCCCTCAACGCATGCGCAGTATAGTTTGAGCGAAGCAGGGTACAACTGACTTCAGATGGCGTCCTATTTTACATACACATTTGTACACATACGTACTTTCATTATGCGATATAAATAATTTAGGCAACTCAATAATTCCATATGCTTTAGCAAAAAGCTAAGAAGTGCAGTTATAAGTGTTGTTTCAGAAACGATTGACTGTTGGTCGTAAAGGAAGACACACTGTCGTCGTCAAGGACATGTCGTGACGTCATTGTCGTGACGACTGAGAGTGTGTCGGTAAATAATCGCTTAGCTTTTTATTTTGTTGCCCCTCGGTATCTCAAGTTTCTTGGCTATTACGTCTATATGGAATAATTGAACAACAGAGCAAAGTCTGTGGAACATGTCAACTAAAAGCCATACAGCTAACCATTACTAGCTGTATGTTTCCAGCTGTATTCACACATTGTTCGCTTTAGCTCTAAGCTAGCTTTGGCTACAGCTTTAGGTTTGTGCACACAGACTTGATGTGCACGGACCTACAGCCTGGACTGTAAAAAAAAAAAAAAACAATGTCAGCGCAAAAAGACTGCGAGTTTTTGGTGAAAAGAGCCCGGGAACTGGTCTCTGATGATCCCTGTGCGGCTAAAGCCTGGCTCATCACTGCCCGGACCCTTTACCCTGCAGACTTCAACATACAGGTAACATGAGGATAAAGCTCAGCTGAAAGCATCGGTCCTCTGTCGTGAGTCCAGTGCTATAATTTGTGTTGTTTTCACAGTATGAGATGTACATCATTGAGCGCAACGCAGAGAGGACAGCATCGGCAGGGAGGCTGCTGTATGACATGTGAGTGTGGATTTCAGTAACTGTATGGCAAAAGAACAATACTGTATATACAGTCTCTTGGTGGCATCGTATTGTTGATCCCTTATCAATCTGTACGTTACAATCAATACACATAACAATAATCATACAAGATCTTCAAATACAAGACATTGGGTTTCAGCTGTCTGTGATTTATCCATCCTCCAGGTTTATCAACTTTCCAGATCAGCCCATTGTGTGGAGGGAGATCAGCGTCATCACAGCTGCCCTGCGCAGCGACTCTCAGGACAAACATGCACAGTTTCTAAGAGGTGAGAGAGGATACAGGCTGTGCGCATGTGAGGAGACATTGCAGCATCCTGACTGTCAGCAGTGTTACGAAGAAGTGTGGGTGTCTCGGTTTTATTATGCGAAAAGAAAAGAAAAGAAAATACACAAGTTAAGGAGAAATGTGGACATGAGACTACAGTGCAAAACATCAAATAGTTATCATCCCAAATCTAAAATAAAATATAGCACATTAAGACAAAAATGTCAAATAATAGCATAAAATAGAAATACAAAGGCATCCAAATGGCATATAATACTGTAAAGGCAGGTGTGCATTAAAGAAGATACAAACTGTGGTAATAAATAGAAAACAATATAGCAGATAGTACCCAGAGAGAATTAGTGTTTGCTTAAGAGATCTGAAGGGCATGTGCATTGAATAGTCGATTAATCAATTAGTTGTAAATTATTAAATTAATCACCAGCTGTTTTGATCATTGACTCAGCTTTTGTATTCATATTGTTAAGAAAGTGTGTCTGAATTCTCTTGTTTTAGCCTCTCAGATGTGATTTTCTGTTTATTTAGTCCGCTATGACATTAAGTGGATTGTGGACAAAACATATGAGGATTTCAGCTTGGGCTTTGGGAAACAGTGATTACAGTGATATTTTTCACCATTGTCTGACCAACTAATCAATATATCAGGAAAGTGACCGACAGATTAATCAACAATGAAAATAATTGCTAGTTGTATTCATACTATTTTTCTTAATGCATGTGTTTGTCTCCTCCAGGTCTCTTTGAGACTCTTCCTGGCCGTGTGCAGTGTGAGATGTTACTGAAAGCCACAGAGCAGTGTTTCAACACTCTGGAGAAGGCAGAGATGCTGCTCCTCCTCCTTAAGCGCTTTCCAGAGTCTGTGGTCCAACACGGGGTACATGAAAATTAAATAATGCTTGTGTGTTAGCATTTAAATCCAAACTTAATTGCGCTAAAACAGTCACTGGTGTCATTCTTCTGTATTTTTAGGTAAATCTAGGAGAAACATTGTTAGAGGCGGAGGCATCAGAGAATGTGGAGACTCCTGTCAACTGCTTCAGAAAACTTTTTGGTGAGTAAAGCATTTCCATTAAAGTTTGCAAAAACAGTATGCTATATGCAATGATCGTCACACAATTTCTCTTTTATTATTATAGTGTGTGATGTTCTTCCATTGGTCATAAACAACGTGGACATGCGTTTGCCAGCCAGCTTGATGCAGAAGTACATGCTGAAAGCAGCTGAATTCTACATCGGCTATGTTACCCGTGGACCCTCACCCGATGTACAGATTCAGGGTAAAGCTGAACTGTTTTTTTGTAGTGTGATCACTTTAAATCTTGAGATTTCTTGCCCGACAGTCTTTCTCCATACTTTTTTAATTCACAGCCACTCTGACATTTGTTTTCTTTCCTTTGTTTCAGGCTCTCAAGAAGGTGGGTCTCTGAAGTCGCCCAGTGTGTCCCGCGGCTCCCAGCGTTATGTGATTGATGGCCTGTCAGAAAAATCATCTGTGGTAGCAGAACCTTGGGAGAGACTGCTGGATATCCTTACAGTGGTTGGAGCTCGCTGTGAATGGCAAGGAGACAAGGGACAAAGGTAGTCTATCTGTTTACCTTTCAATCAGCCTGTGTTGTTTAGTATTCAGGTGACTCTCGTAACATATATTCACACACACAGACTACACAACAACTATGTGTCTCCGTGTGCAGCTTTGGTCATTTGAAGGTTAGTGTAAATGCTATTAAAAGAGGTGTTTCCTTTTCTGTGTGTGTGTGTTCTTTATGTTCTAGGAGTTATGTGGAGATGCTGCAGAGAGTAAAGGAGCTGTGCCGCTACCTGCCAGGTCTGGAGGGAGACACGAGGTCCCGCTGCTGCAGTCAGGTTGTCATCTGCGCTGCGCTCGTCCTCTTTCGGAGCGCCTTCCTCTACATCTCGGCTGTGCAGCCTGCACTGTTCCAGGGTCAGCTTCCATGTTTGCAGGCACACACAGATCCCCGTCCGTTCGTTTCACTCTAGTCTTTCAGGATGTCACCATGATGTGTTCATGTTTGGCAGGTGCAAATGCGCTGAGTTCAGGACCATGGATCCTTGTAGAGGATTTGAGCTCAGTATACAGCGACGTGGATGTGGAAAGAGGAGCAGTGAAACATGCACATAAGAAACGCAAACTGGCAGATGGGAGAGAGAAGACAATGGTGAGGATCATTTACATATTCCTACCAGATTTTTTTAGGGATTTTTTAGTTTGTGGTGTATGTGTTTATAAGTAGTGTGTGACTTACTGATTTTATGTTACTCTGTACTTTGTGTGTTATTGTAGAGCTCGGATGACGAGGAAGGGTTGGGAAAAGGTCGCGGTCGACACATTGTAGTGAACAAGGCTGAGATGCCCAGTTGGTCAGAGACTCTGGACAGCTTCCGCACAGCGAGGGAAAGCTGGGACCTTCTTCACTCGCACGACAGCCTTGAAACTGGTAAACACTTCTTCTGGTCATATGTGTTTTTGTTATGCCCATGCAGTTTCTCCAACACCAAGTAACATAGATAAGCAAACACAACAGCTTCAGGTGTATTCTCAAGGCTAAAATGTCTTTTATACAACCTACTTTGTTTCTCTTCACAAGTGAAAAGGGGGGAAAATCTTAAATATCTGATTGTTTTCATTACTAATTCATTTTTAACAGAGTTTAAGAAGATCTGTGCCTCCTGGAAAACAGACAGCTGGCTGTGGTTCAGAATATTCATCACCGACATGATCATATACCAGGCAAGAAACAGTTACTATTTTATTTTATTTTATTTTATTTTATTTTATTATTTAAAATATCTTATTAGTAAATACTTTATTTAATTAAAATTGAATGATCCTTTTGGGGAATTAAGCTACTGGAAGAACCACATAGAATAGGATATAGAAATTCATATCTTCATTTTTACAGAATTTAAAGAATGTGGCAAATAGATGGTGATGAAACGAAGCACAAATGATCACAGCAAGTTGAAGTATAATATATGTATTAGAATATACACATTCCATAACTGGTAGTGTTATATATAAATGTTTCCAATGGCTTTATGCTGATTATGTGTGTATGTCTCCAGGGACAGTACCGTAAAGCCCTCTCCAGCCTGCACCAGATGGCTTCAGTGCAGCAGCCTCAGCCAGGGCAACAGAGCCCCTCAGGTCAGGCCAGTCTGGAGCACCACAGGGCCCTCATACAGCAGGCCTCCTGCCACTACGCACTGGGAGAATACAGGGTAAACACACACACACACACACACACACAAATAATATCTCATTGCATCAGGTTTTTCAGAAGACCTGCATACACAAATACAGGTTGATCTTCATTCTTCCATCCATCCATTTAGTGATTCAAAATTCATTGTGTTATATGTTTTTATGATGCTTTTGATAAACATCAATATCTAATTATATCTGTATAATAATAAAATCACATTCTGTGTTCCATACCCCAAAAATGAATCAATAACACTGAGTGCCCAGCAGGTGGTGCTATGATTAAAGTCAAAATGCATTGAACTGTAGCTTAAAATTTTCTGTTTCTACTTGACTATTTTATTTCCTATTTGCTTTGGTTTTAGATGTCTAGTGCAGTACTGACCTGATCATTGTGACTGACTGAAATGTCATTATTTATAGCCACTACATTTATCGCAGGTATCCTAGATGTTAAACATACATAACTTTATTATATAGTTTTATTTGAGGTGTGTATCTAAGTCATGTATACAATTTCATAATAGGATTTTGTCTGTCCACATCACATTCAATACATGAGTATTTTATTTTGAATGAAAACAGTTTATACTGTATGTGTTAATCAGATGGCCTGTGAGAAACTGCTTGATGTTGTTATTGGCCTCGTACCCCCAAACCAAGAACAAACAAAGGCCCCAGAGGATCATGGGAGAGTCAAGACCAAAACAAGAAAAGGTAAAAACAATTTCAAGTTTTATTCAAATCATTCAGTTTCTCATTCCAATCTGTGATCAGCTTTTAACTTATGTAAATTGACAGCTAATATACATTTAGTCTTGAATGCACATTATTTAATAATTTTGAAAAAAACTGTTACTGATCTCAGAGATCAGCACTGGAGCTGATCGTAGAATTTATTGACTGATCAGAATCAGCTATTTGTGTTTATGTATTAATGTAATCTGTCCAAATGACAGCAACAAACTCTTGAGGATGCTTTTAACAGGAGAGAAATTCCTTCAAGACAGCGAGAAGGCCAAAAATGACATTGTTATTTTGAAAAAACTTAAAAATTAAAATGAAAAACATTAAGCAACAGCTTGGAGGCAGGAATGTTTTTTCTTAATCTAATCTAATCTAGGAAAATACAAGTACAGACTATATGAAATGACTCTGATCAGGGCTAGGACATCTCTAACTTTGATTGTGATAACATTATGCAGTGACTCGTTTTTATCACATCTAGGTAATGACCTGAGATTGCTTCCTTGCACCAGCAAAGCAGTGTTACCTTTCTGTCTCCAGCTGATGCTGGCCTGCTTCAAGGTACGTAAACTAGTCAAGTCTGTGAAAAGGCCTTGAATTTAATTATACTTACGATTATATAAAACATTTTGAGACTGTTTGAATATTAAACCTTGTATAACCCACTTTCTCTTTTTCTCATATTGTCCAATCAGATCCGTGCATTCACAGACAGCCGTGACGACCTGTCCCTCGGTCATGTGGTGGTGCTCCTGCAGCAAGACTGGCCACAGGGCGAGATGCTGTTTTTAAAGGCAGTGGATAAAATCTGTCAGCAAGGCAGTTTTCAGTATGAGAATTTCTTTAACTACGTCACCAGTATCCTTTTTTGAAACTACACACAGTCATAAAAGAGCTGAACAGGGAATGGCCAGACAAATATTAGATGGATGGATGGGTGGATAGACACGTGCATATATATTTATATACATATATATTATACATATATATATATATATATATACACAGATGTATGTATGTATGTATGTATGTATGTATGTATATGTATCCATGTGTAGATCTGTTGTGGTTACTTTGTCCATGTTCTCTTCTCTCAAATGTTAGTTTCCATGACCTCATGATTTTTGTCAGACATTGACATGCTGGAGGAGTTTGCCTACCTGCGCACTCCAGAAGGTGGGAGGATTCAACTGGAGCTGCTCCCCAATCAGGGAATGCTGATCAAGTAAGCGCCTCGCATACAGAAAACCATCAGTTTGCATCGTGACTCTGCACTCTCCCGTTCTGTTGCTGTTTCCAAAGAGAACAATGCAATTGATTGATGATCTCAGTAGACATGGCCTCTGGGGAAAAAATCTACTTTGAAGTGAAAATGCTGTAAACAGAGTGGGCATTAAAAAGAGAAGGGGTTTAACGGTTTAAATACAGCTCAAACTCCTTCATTCATTGCTAGAGAAGTAAAGACTCTTGAATACACCCTCACTGACCCAGAGTTGTTGGATGTTGCTGTCCCTCAGGAACCCTAGTCCCGCCCTGGGGGTGGAGTTAAATACCCTTCTGCTACAAGGGGTGCAGACGATGGACAGGTACCCCAGGCCCCTCCTCCCATAGTCCCATCCCTCCCCACACCAGTCACCCTTCCTTCATTCCCAACTTCAAGGCTTGTCATCCCCCAGTTTTTATTTGGGCCTGTCATTATACATCAAGAGTTAGTCGTTGTTTGATTTCTTGTCGGAGTTTGTTTCTTTGAGCTATTGCTCATTTTTCTGTGGTCATCACTGTTGTTGTTGGTGTTGTTATTAGATAATCATAAGGATGATGTTGATCTTGTTGTGCAGTCAACAAGATTTTATGCCTTTTCATAACACTTGATTTCATTTCATTTGTGGACATGTTTCATGTGTTTTTTTTAATTTATGATGATGGAACTTTTCTTGTGCAATTTTGCCCTATTTCTGTATATAAGGAAAAAAATAACATGCTGTTTCCATGATTTTGTCTTTGCTGCATAGATCTCAGTCTGTCTAATTAGGACAAAACAGCTCATAAAAATACATTTGTGACTACGTGTATGTTGTTTATTTTTTTATCCTTCTGTATTTTTTTCAGACATCACACAGTGACTCGTGGAATCACCAAAGGAGTGAAGGAAGATTTTCGTCTGGCCATGGAGAGGCAGGTGTCACGTTGCGGAGAGAACCTGTTTAATGTACTTCACCGTTTCTGTATCAATGAGAAAATTATCATCATCCAGTCCCTTCCTTGACAACTGGCCAGTGGCTTTTGATGTTCTGGGTGCAGTTTTTGCAGCCAGACAGACTTTATGGCCCCAACAGCTGCTTCCCAACATTTCCACACATTTACAGCTCCCTTGTCTTTATCATTCGTCTCTGGACTCTTAAGAAAAGACTCCTTGCCTTAAAAGTAGATCTCTCTTTTCAGAGAGCGGAAGAGAATGTTTTTCTGAACATGCAGCACTCATGCAGTTTTCATAGTTTGTTTGTAGTTTTCTTTTTCACAGGTGTTAACAACATCATTTGCTTAACCACATTGAAAGTGGTGTAATCATACTGTGACATTTTGTGGGAGTTAATATTGACAAAAGAAACAAGTACATTTTGATACTCTTGTCCAAACTTTATTGTTTATGTTACAAACTTAAATCAAATTGTCAGTTATATGTATATGTTTCCATTAAATGTCCTCTAAATGATTTAAAGAAGTTGACATGTGATGTGATCTATTGCAAGCTTACATACATATTCAGTTCAGTTTCAGCTGTACTACAAGATAAAAGATAAGATAAAATGTTTAGTCAGCCCATGAAAGTATGCTCCTGTGTTAAAGAAAGAAAACAAGAAAAAATCTCTTCTGCTCAGTCTCTCCAGATATTTTAACTCCTGCTGTGTTTCTGCATGCAAACTTCCCCCTGTGACACTCACTTCTGCTTCCAACTTTCTCTTCCCGGTTCCAACCACGGTCACTCTTCTATTTCTGTTACTGGTGCGCTTGGTAGGTCTGCCTGCAAGGCAGCTCTAAGGTTAGCCCAGAATAGTCTGTGTTTGGCCTTGTCCTGAGGCCACTCCAGGTACGTGTGCCGGCCCATCATTGACTTCAGCTGGTAGTACTTGGATGGGATCAGGTACTGAGGCAGAGGCTCGAGCAGCACCAGCACGACACTGTCTGAGCCTCGACTAAGACGTTGGTGGCTGGCAAAGTACAGCTCGTAATGGCACCACTCACTCTTAATGAAGTGAGCAGAGAGCACAAACACGCAGCGTCGGCTTTTCTCCACACACATTATGATGTTCTCAATAATCGTTTTCCCTGGCACAAAGTTTTTCTCGTGATGGCATATTCTGAGCCCTCCTGTGGGGCCTTCAAGGTTGGAGAGGAGTGAATTGTGCACCCAGTCTGCATCCTGCTGGCTGTAAGACACGAAAGCATGAAACTCAATACCCACCAGATCCTCTGGTCGAACTTGTCGTGTTCTAGCGCGATGTTTGGCTCTGGTCCACTGCCATATCATGCCCATGTACCAGGGAACGTCCAAGTGATGGCACAGAGCCATACCTGCTATAATTGCTATCAATGCTGGGCACAAGATGGTGGCCGCTAGAAGGCCAACGTTACAGGAGACCTCTGGAATTGAGACTTGTTTCAGTTGGGTGTCTCTAACAACCTCTGGGTATGAGCAATAATAGTCCAAAGGCCAGCTTAACAGTTCAATTCCTGTGTGGCTTGTCTTCTTTTCAGACCTTACTCCAAGACTCACGAAACCTTTTAGGGCGCAGGTACAGGTGAAGGGGTTGTAACTGACATCCAGGGTTTTCAGTTTGGGGCAGCTTTGCAACTTGTCGACAGACGGTGCATGGAGAGAGTTTGACATGAGCAGTAACTTATTTAGTAAGGGGAAGCCATCGCATACTGGCAGGTCCCGCAGCCTGTTCGCATTTAGATTCAGAGATAAAAGGTTCTCTAGGTTCAAGATGGATGACGGTACAACAGAAATCTGGTTGTTCTCGAGGTCCAGCGTCTTTGTTCCTTTGGGTAGACATTTGAATACTGAGTCTGTCAGACCATTAGATGACAGAATCATATTGGTGATATTTGATGGCCACACACATTCTCCCAGGCCATCATAAACCAGGGAGTTGAGACTGAGGTCCAGATGTTGCAAGGACTTCATGAATTGTACGCGTTTACTCAGCAGCTGAAGGCTCTTAAGGTTGTTGCCCACCAGAGTCAATTTCCTCACATTTGCGAGATTCTTGCATTCAAGGGTTTCTTGACCCTGCAGACTGGAGAAGATGGAGTCAGATAGAGCGCAGTAGGAGAAGTCGAGCTGGAGGGTGTTGCTCTGGTTCTTTGGGCATGTCATGTGTATGATTGCAGTCTCAACGATGGCTAACCTCTCCACTGGCATGTTGATGAAATAGTTATACACGGACTCCTGTGAAAAGAAGAATGATTTCACCACTGCCCTTTTGGCTGTGAATGACTTCATTTTAGATGTCTTGGTGACAGGAGATTCTGCATAAGGAGGGTTGTAAATGGCCACATCAGTCGCAGTCACATGGGAAATGGATGTCCGCAGAGTCATATTTACGTACTGAGTTAACTCTGACCAATTAAGTGATATATGGGTCAGATACAGGTCAGATGTGTAGATTTCTGCTCTCCGGCTCATCTGCTCCCATTGTTTTTGATAGCCTCCTGTCAAATTCATCAACTCCAACTCAACAAAGTATGACAGAGCATCAGCAAACAGACCAGGGTCTGTTTGATTCCCTGTGAAATCTATCTGCAGCCTTTGAGCGTTAACATCTTTCAGGCTGCCTGCTTCATAATGCATATTGTCCTCCACAGAAAGGGTCAGTGTCCATAATTTTGCTTCAGCAACATTCTTAAAATCGCCCATACTGATATTTTTTGCACCAAGTGCTAATCTTTCCAGTTTTACCAGTGACATGAACTCCCTCCCCAACGTCATCGTGAGAAACTTGTTACAGGTCAAATTAAGCACCCGGAGGTTCTTTGTGTAGAGCAAGTACTCCTGTCCCGACAGGTTCTTCAGGCGGTTGTGTGACAGGTCTAGATCCTCCAGGAGTGGTGTGTTGAGGAACGTCTCAAGATCAATCTCCTCCAAACTATTCCATGAAATGTTGAGGAATCTCAGGACAGTGGTGTTTTTGAAGTCTCCTTGATGAAGCTGTTGAATGTGGTTGCATGAGAGGTCTAAATACTCAACTGACGGTGGCAGGCCTTGTGGGACAGAGGTGAGGTTTTTGGATGAAAGGTCTACATAGATCTCAGGGGATGAAGCACTTAGATGGAGTCCAGCCCAAATGGCTGCTGCCCAGAGGGCTGCAGTAACAGGCCTCATTGTTTGCCTGGAAAGTAAGAAAATGAACATTTGGATTACATGATGATACATGCACCACTTCCTAATATACACCTAGCTAAAACTAATGGAGTCCTGCAATAAATCCTCTCTTCATCATTTTAGGAAGGTATTTAGAGAGGACACATTTAACTGCATAGCAATTCTAAAAATATTTTAGGATTACAATGAGACACAAAATCAATCAATGACTGAAATCAGTGAAATAATACAAAATTATAATTTCATAAAATAATCAATACCATCATATTGAAACAATAATGGCAAGCAGATACGGCATGTTGGAAATAAAACAGCGCACTGTTATTCAAAATAATTTTTTGAAAAGATCAATTTTTGAGAAGTGATTTTGATGATCAAAATTAGAGAAGTTTCTAAGCATATTTCATGAGTTACATATATTTGGAGCACAGTTTAAAAAACCAACGAGATATTTGAAAAAGAACTCTGATCAAAACTAGAAAACACTTTCAGATGCCCCCAATTATTTGTGTTTATCTGGCACCTGGTGCTTATTCCTTAATTATCTGACAAACCCTATTTAACAGGCAGCCTAACTTTCCAGTTTTCACTGCCTTTGCAAGATAGTGAGCTGTTTTAAAGTGACTGAAACAGTCCTTCTCTGCACTACAGTCATTGCTGTTCGACTACTGACTACTGTTTTCTGCAACTTTTGTTTTTATTGAAGTGCCTTGGATATTTTGTAAAACACTGCTCAAGTAGCATGGTATTGCCACAACAAAGCAATGGAAGCTACGTTATTTCTGAAAATATCAAGTGCTCATAAGTTGTTCTCCAATTTTGCTCACAAATGTATATACAGAAATTAAGCAGTGTAACAGAGAGATAAACCAAGGTTCAAGATTCAAGAGACTTTGTTTATTATTATTAATTTATTTTATTATAAACCACGCAGTGCCTCAACATTAATAAAGTCCGATTCTAAAAATAGACTGATAACAATAAAGAAAGGCTAAAGCAGGAATGATCTGCTTTTGTATTGATTAAAGGCAATATTTTGAAACAACTGAGCATTATATATTTTTTGTTCTTAACTGAATGAATTACAGTGAATTACAAAAAGATTTATTGAAGGACTGTTTTACTGTCTTAGTTATAGCTAGGCATGGCCAATAAACTGCCATATGAATGTTCATGGTACAAAGTACTTTTTTGACCTGCTTGGTCTGAAAAGGACAAGGTGGTGGTGGTGTTATGTTCTGGGCAGCCATTGTTGGTGATGAACTTATTGGTCCTTTCTGGGTTCAGGATGGCGTAAAAGTGAATTCTGAGGGGTACTGCAGTTTCCTCAACAAGACAAATTTCCTTCCGTGGTGGAAAAGACTTATATTTGAAATGTGTACAGTTGTAAATAAAACTTTTGTTTTTGTTGAAGTTTGAATACGGTCGTAGAAAATATTATTTTCAATCAATAAAAGACTTAACACGTGCCTAGTTTTTTTTAAAAGTTATATGCTCTTATCACCAATTTGCATAATAATTTGGCACACTCATTTCTGCAGATTCTACATTAATCTAAAAATACAGCCTACAATACCTTGAAAAACATATTATTAATCACATATTTGAAGATTTGAAGAAACATATTCACTATCCGACTTCTTAACAAATTTGAAAATGACTGATAATATAGTTTTTAAAATATTCACAAAAATCCAACTTGCATAATAATTTGGCACACAGTGTTTAGATAGATAAGAGTACACTAACCTGTGGTGAGGTCCAATGGATTTTTCCACAGAAGTGCTGCAACTTCATATGTTGTTGAGGTGTTAATAAGTTGATATGTTGCAGTCCATTGTATCTGAATACTTTTTCAGTTGACTGTCTGAAGAAGAAACTGAAGGCAGCTGTGTTCAGTCTTTAAATTTATAAAAAAAATATTTCAGTCACAGATGTTCAAAATAACTTAACTCAGTGGACAGTAATCAGCTCAGTGATCCTGCAGTATCCTGCACTGGTGTTACAGTAAATCAAAGGGCAGAGAGGATATAGAGACGGAAGTGAGAGCAACTTTCAGACCAGTCGCGTTAGACTCTAATGTACATCCTCTTTTCACTTCCCTTTTAATTTAATCTGTACAGCTTTGTGCTGATGGAAAGTCCTCTATTTCTTAAGCATCATGGTGAGATACATGTTGCATAAACCTGTGTCAATATGTACAAAACAAGAAAGTATTGTAGTCTACTCACTTTTCAATTCTGAATTGATCTATTCATATTTGAATATGTTTTTCTCTTTCTTAATCTCATTTAGTCAGCATCATATAAAAGACACTCAGCTGACATATTTGAAACAGGTCTCATCTAAATCTTACTGACCTTTTCGAGGCTGATGTGTGTGACAGATCTTAACATATTAATGTAACTTATTAAAGTTATTTTCCCCAAAAATGTTTTCTTGAGGGATTTGTTTCTAATTGCATTAATGTAAAAAAAACCCTCTGTGTCATATTATATTGTTGAAATACCATTTAGACCTATTTTAAACCCTATAACCTTTATTTGGTGATACTCAACACTAGACATGTCTCAATCTCAGTTATGCCTAAGAGGCTTAAAAAAAGACTCAGTGAGATCAAACTTTATTTTGCTCAGGAGTAAAATAAAAAGTAGGTTACTCCATATCATTAATGCACACAAGAGTGACACAAGAGAGACCAATGAGAAAGCACAGGAGATCACAGAGGCTATGGCACTATCGATCATGATGAAATCTGGCACAGGAGTGGAGTCTTGACCAGGTTTATGAAGACCAAGTGTGTCAATTAGCCGTTCACAAGAGAGAGAGAGAGAGAGAGAGAG
The DNA here is from genome assembly GCA_028564955.1 of Terapon puta. Taxonomy (NCBI): domain Eukaryota; kingdom Metazoa; phylum Chordata; class Actinopteri; order Centrarchiformes; family Terapontidae; genus Terapon; species Terapon puta. Next base: position 14,504,334 of record JAOXYL010000065.1, on the reverse strand, counting down.
AGAGAGAGAGAGAGAGAGAGAAAAATCAGCCACACCTCTGGGCCTGTGGAGAGAAAAAACAGAAGGGGAAGACGGAAAGAAAAACAAACACCCATGAAAAACCCATACCATGTTGCTAAAAACATTCTAAATTAAAATTAGAGTATCAGATGAAGGCTGGCTTGTAAACTGCTAACAATAATGATCATTTTGTCAAATTATTTATTATAACCTCCTCCCTTATTGACTTGTGTCTCCATAGGACAGCACTCCATGTTGATGCAGGTCATCTGGCCTCAGGGTTGTTAATCAAGGTGAGCCCTGAGGACAGCTGTTTCCTTATTACTGCCTTTTGAAGATCTGGGATATAACTGCTCTGTCAATGCTTTATGTTATACAAACTCTGCTTCCTTGACGTCAACGATATTAGGTATTGGACAAGAATATGAAAAACAAATATGATAACACTTTTATATTCTTTGCCATTGCCAGGCAATACCAATATATAAAGGTGATGTTAGATAAATGTTCACCCACATTTCATTAAAAGACAGTGAACTACTTCACCTTTCAACTATTAATGATTCATGTCTGTTTTGTCTGTGGTATGGCCTGCTGTGTAAAGGTGTCATACATTTGAAATGCAGCACTGTGTTTCTGAGACATCTTTTCTGTAGCATCTTAGTGACCATGCTGAGGTCAGTCTGGGTACTAAATGACCATTTCCAAACTCAATTAACTTATCCCACTAATGCCTTGGAGCAGAGTGTGTCCTGGGCAACTCCACTGTTTACCTTGAACGGCTATAGACACTGTCTTTAATGAAGCAGGATGGGGAAAGGCTTTTTGATGGTCCTTAGGCTGGTTTATTGTGATTGGGAGGCTTTATCAAAAACAGGCGCACACACTTCACAGTGATGTTTTCAGGCACTGTTTCCTTGGGTCAGTGACTGCTACTTGTGTGGCAAGTGGAGCTAAATTGAATAAGGTCATATGAGCTGGTGTCTCTGTTCTCACCTGGCGTGGCTTGATCAAATCTTGAGAATCACTGCAGACGTGCCCAGCGGCCTCTGGCCATGAGACAGCAGACAACAGCTTGTTTTTGTCTTCCATTTTTCGCCTGCGCTACATCATCTTCTTTCTCAGTAAATGTCCTCAATGTGTGTATTCATACTGATTAAAATGACATCCATCTCAAATTTGAAACTTGTCATGTTTCTCAGAAAAAAATTCATTGAAGAGGGGAAAAAAGCTGCCTGTTTGTTGGAAACAGACCGCACATCTTAGTCATGGAACTAAGATCAGAGTACAAGCTAATTATTGACACAGGAAGGTTCTTTACAGCAATCAGCAATGTGTTTAGTGCTCTGTATGTGTGTGTGTGTGTGTGTGTGTGT
>JAOXYL010000065.1:14466632-14484317 GCA_028564955.1 Terapon puta | reverse complement strand
AATTAGTAAAATATTAAGAACATTGTTATGGCAGCATCATCTTTAAAGACAAATTCCAGCAAGAGGCAGTACATAAATACATTCATTTATACAGACACACATGCCTCCAATAATCTCCATAACTGTAAGATTATAATTATATTTTGATAATATTAATGTACATGAAGTAAATTACTCTGTTCAACTGCAGTTACAAAAAACAGAGTAAAGTGGTTAAGATAAAAAGAAATCACAAATATAACAGTCCATCACGCAAGAAAATGTGTGGTTATAAGAAATTTGTTTAATGGAGTTCTGAACAAAATCCCTACTTTAAATGCATCACGGATCACAGAGGTGTGAAATCAAGTCTAATATAAATGGTAAGCCTCTTAAATGAAAGTTTTACAGCAGGACATTTTTTTATTGGCTTATATTAGAGTGCAAAAGTGTAAAAGACACTGGTAACAGTATACATTTGACACAAACAAAAAAAACAATAGTAGCTCAATTTAGGACATTAGCTAACAACTTACAACCCATGCAGACTTCTGTAACAACAATACTATAACTCACCACCATCAAGTCAAATAACGTGTGTGATTTTTGTCGACTTTTACTCCTTGTCCAGAGCTGACGATGACTTCTCGGGGCCGATGGACACCAACGTGAGACTGCGCTACAATGGAGAGATAACCTGGGACGCTCCTGCCATCACCAAGAGCTCCTGTGTGGTGGATGTCTCCTACTTCCCCTTCGACAGCCAGGAATGCAACTTGACTTTTGGTTCCTGGACCTACAATGGCAACCAGGTTTGGTGACCACACTTAATGTGACGTGCCCCACAGGATAAACCCCCTCGCTTCAGTTTATCTGTTTTTTGGGATGTTTGATGCCTCTGTCACCAAGTCTTATTACTCAGTCAGGTTTTGGTTGCGAGGCTATGATATCTCTGTCCAATTATTGCGTAACTTAGACTAACTTGAAAAAGAGAGCAGCCTCATAGTTTTGCCTGAGTCTGTAGAGCTGTGCTTTTTCTATTCATACATATGCATTTATATGCATTTGCTGAAATAGTCTTTTCTTGGAAAATATCAGTGGGCGGAGCTGGTTTTGTTCATCCACTACACCTACTCATCCGTTACCCTACTTTCAGGTAGACATCATTATGGGCATGGACAGCGGTGATCTGTCAGACTTTGTTGAAAACGTGGAGTGGGAGTGCCGCGGCATGCCAGCCACCAAGAACGTCATCATGTACGGCTGCTGCTCTGACCCGTATCCGGACATCACCTATACAGTGCTCCTGCAGCGCCGCTCCTCCTTTTACATCTTCAACCTCCTCCTCCCTTGCTTCCTCATCTCCTTCTTGGCACCTCTGGGTTTCTATCTGCCGGCAGACTCTGGGGAGAAGGTTTCCCTCGGAGTGACGGTTCTTCTAGCTCTCACTGTGTTTCAGCTAATGGTGGCCGAGAGCATGCCCCCATCTGAGAGCGTGCCTCTTATAGGTATGGGTTTGTTTGGGATTATCTTTCATCCTTTTTTTGTTTTTGTGTGATTGTAGCACCTTTAGAATTGTTACAGTGGTTTGCAGGCCTGACTATTTTGATCTTTTTGGTCCAGACTGAAATCTATCCAACTATTGTTTTTGATTTCTATGAAACATTCATGCTTATAACTCGGTGACCCTTTAACTTTCCACGTAGCACCAGTCATGTAAACACTTTAGTTTGTCTTTATACTTGTGTCTAAATATCAATGACATTCACATCAGCCTCAAACTCCCTTCTGCTCTCTGTTTTTGTTCCCATCTTCTACACAGGAAAGTACTATATTGCCACTATGACCATGGTCACAGCATCCACATCCCTCACCATCTTCATCATGAACATTCACTTCTGTGGTGCAGAAGCCAAACCAGTCCCCCACTGGGCAAAGGTCCTCATCATTGACTACATGTCCAAGATTTTCTTTGTTTATGAGGTGGGTGAGAACTGTGCTTCTTCCTCCTCCTCCTCTTCTTCGTCTTCACACTTCCCTCAGGATGACATACGTCAGCAGCATCTCAGCTCCCACATTCATGCAAATGGTAAGCCAGGGAGCCATGGTGGCCGACAAGACTGGCAGAATCACAAACACCCCAGACCTCAGACTCCCAAGCCGCAGCACCATCCCAGAGTGAAAGCCCAGCACCACATTACAAGAGAGGAGAGGAGCCACCTCTCTGGCTATGCACCTAAGAAATATGAAGGCTCTAATGGGAAACTCCCCTCAGGTGACTGCTGTAAAGAGGACCAGAAGGTTCCGTTCTACCACGAGGACCAAAAGCTTCCCTGCTGCCCAGAAGACAAAAAGCCTCCACCCCAAGGTACCACTGTTACCTTTGGCCCCTGTGTGTTCTGCAGCCATGGCAGTGGCATCCCTGGAATGGACACCAAGCTGGTGCGCAACGTTGAATACATTGCCAACTGTTTCCGAGAGCAGAGGGCCACATGCGCCAAAGGGGCAGAGTGGAAGAAGATCGCCAAGGTGATGGACAGATTCTTTATGTGGATATTCTTCATCATGGTTTTCCTCATGAGTATCCTCATCATTGGTAAGGCGCCATGACCAAGCAGTGATGTTCTGGGTTTTTTGAACATTTCACTCATTGAACTCCTTTTGGGCAAATGAAAAAAGTCAAAGGGACTATTTTGTGTTTTATAAGATGCTATATGTTGAAAATATATATGGACTTTATGGCTTTTTCTTTATTAATAATAACAGAATACAGTGATTTAAAAATAAACAGAAGCACTTTGCATTCACTGTTTTTGACTGTGTCAAGCACATGTATGAGTCATGCGAGAGTCCTGTACACATCAACATTACATTTTTTGGTCTTCATTAGAAAGAAAATAAAATGGGCCAGACTATAATGAAAGGAACATTAGGTAAAACAAACCATGTTAAATTATTGTTTTCTGCTGTCCCTCTGCATGCATGTTTGACTGCTTACCATTTCTATTGAAAGTATGCTGTAAATGTGCAGCCTATTATGATCCCCATCCGTCATAGCTTTGATATACGAGTGCTTCATCATCTGAGTGTTGAATACACATGAGGAAAGCTGCTGTCAAGTTAAAATATGACCATCGGAGACGGCACATGTCTTATTCACTACTGTGAAATCAGATGCCTGAGGCTGAGAGACACAGCGTCAGCATACGCTCTGCATCCGCAGAATCATTTTTCTGTTCAAAATCATCCAGTGAATAGTTAATGAACAAGCTTTGTTTGTAGCACAGCCAGGGCAGCGAGGATGTAAGGTAATATGGACCATCAATTATGTAACACAACGAGCACACTCTGACACCCCCCTCTCTACCAAAAACCCCTTACTTTGAACTTGTATGCACACATGTCTGAGGTGGGAAGAAAAGGAAAGAATAAAGAGCAAGGGATGAAAAAAGAATTATATTGTTGATATCCTTCACACCATGTATTTCTATAGTTTCAATAACTGCATATCAAGTAGAAAAAATGATATAGTCCATCTGAACCAATAGCATAAAAACTGCTTTTATATTAATCCTTTAAACATTTTACTCCAATGCTTTTAAGTATTTATTTGCTTTAGATATCTTTGAATGGGAGATTTTACGGAGGACTAGCAATGTGTTGACGAACAAATCCTTTAAACAAATCAAATATAAAAAAATTTTTTTTTTTTTTTCAATCATTTCTTTAATTTTTGGATGGAGATGGAGCCAAGTCAATTCCTAAACCAGCTGTAATTTTTTTGTAATTCCTCAAACGGCAGTGTATTTTGGTTGTATTTTCAGCTGTGGATTTGGTTTGCAAGTGAGTATTTATGGCAGCACGATCAAGTATGTGGGATGGCCTCAAAATAAACGTGTTTGTTGTGATCAAAGGATATGTCATGCAGAGCAGCAATGCCTCTCTCTGATGTGTTTTTACGTCACAGAGAAAGAAACTATATCCGACTTTGGCTACACAGGAAACACTTGTTTGTTCAACCAATTAATTGTTGGGTTGTGTCTTTCCAGGGGATTTGTTAACAGCATGAAACATTTAAAATATACCCTATCTAGACTTTTTAAAACTTATGAGTGCTTTCCTCCTCCCTGCCCTCCTTCACTGCTTTTACCTCTTTCAAAGTTACCAACTATAATATATGAAGAATGAAAATAAAGTGAAGTGTCGGATTGGAAGTCTAAACATTTGTCTCCCAGATTTTTGACCACAATACCTTAAACTTACAGTAGAGGGCGCTCACTCCCTACATACCACTCCTGTGATGGATGCCCCAAAAGTGACTGGAGCTGCATGAGGCAACAGTGGTGCCCAGGATTTGCACCTCAGAATTATTCCCACTGTCATTCACAGCAATCTGCACTCACACCATTTCACTCCTGAGATGAAGGAAAATGATTTGGAGGCTATTTGTGGGTCCTCCAGGTCACTGTATGGCAAGAGACTACACATCTTACTTGTTGCAATTCCACAATTACATCTGGGGGCTATTAATGGAGGGGAGTTCGTCAGGAAGAAATGCCTGTTGATCGTTCTGTTATGTCTCTCCAGCGAGGGCCCTGTGGAGCAGAAATCAAATGGGCAGAGGAGGAGGCATTGTTTTTTATTCTCTTCTCCAAAGTGATTGTCATGCTGGGGCATGGTGCATCTGATATAAGTGAGAATATCTTACATTTTCTGTCAGAGGGAAGCCAACTGCATTATGTTCCATTAGAGCTCAGTGAACCGCTGGGGCCACAGCAGGCTGTAATCACCATGGGAGACTAAGAAAAGTGTGAAGCATGTAATTTGGACAGGCGTAGCAGCTCAGGCACCAAGGGAAAGACTGCTGGGGAAATTATCAAGGGCTTTACAAAATTTCAGTCAGAGAAGTATTATCTATCATCGCTTAGTTTTACAAACAGAATGGAAAATCACTGTGATGTTATAATTAATTCACAGATGACTATCCAGTGGTGGACCAGAACGGCTTTCACTCAATTACTGTTCTTAAGCACATTTCAAAGAGAGCTAATGTACTTTGTACCGCACCACATTTATCTGACAGTTGTAGTTCATGGTTCCTTTACACATTAAGATTTTATCTACAGAACACGTCATTTTAAAAACTGTCCAGCAGAATGTAGAACAGTTCAAATTAGCTCCATTTCAACCATCTACAACATTAACAACAACATGCTATTGACATGTTAATGTCATTCATTCGTAATAATCCAACAATATGATATACACTACCAGTCAAAAGTTTGGATATACCTTCTCATTCAGTGGGTTTTCTTTATTTTCTTTATTATTTTTGACAGTATAGATTAATACTGAAGACATCAAAACTATAGAAGAACGCAACGCATATGGAAATATGTAGTAAAAAAGAAAGTGGTGAACAAACCAGAATATGTTTTATATTTTAGATTTTTCAGAGTAGCCACCTTTTGATTTGACAGTCTCAAACACATTAAGAAGGCAGGGAATTCCACAAATGAACTCTTGGAAAGGCCTGCCTGTTTAGTGAAAGTGACTGAGAGAAAGCCAAGAATGTGCCAAGCTGTCATCAAATCAAAAGGTGGCTTCTTTGAAGAATCTAAAATATAGAAAATATTTTGATTTGTTTCACACTTTTTCTTTACTACATAATTCCATATGTGTTATTTGCATAGTTTTGATGTCTTCAGTATTAATTTACAGTAGAGAAATAATAAAAAAGTAAAGAAAAGCCATTAAATGAGAAGGTGTGTCCAAACTTTTGACTGGTAGTGTATGTCACAATAAGATACTCTATGGGGTGCATTTGCATAATGAGAAATTTCATTATTTATACTTATTTATACTTATATACTTTATACTTATACTGGATTTTTGCATTGTGCTACTTTTACTGACTTAGTCCCCCAATGTATACTCTGAGTGCACATTATTTTCTATTTTATTACAAGGAAGAGGTTTTAATTGTAATTTGGGGACTTTTTGTTAGGCTTTGAAAGCAATTTGAGGACCAAACATTATGGCATAATACCTTCATTGTGCTAATGGTGGGTAGTTTAATAGGACCACTGACTGATATTATGGAAAGAAATATGAAGTCTGGGTTGTTAAATAGGTTTTGGTTCAAACATCACACAAATGACACAGATGAATCATTACTGAAGTGTGTGACATCAGTGTTACTGAGACCTAAATGGAGGAATCAGAGGTACAGTTTGTTTTTTTGTGTGGAACCTTTTTTTCTTGGTCTGGTCAAAGCATGAAGACTCACTTGTGTCTCTTTTTATTTCTATAATATTGTGATGTTTTCTTGCACACATGTTCATAATCTTGTTTTTTAGTGCTTGCTCCATTATGAAAGCCGCCCTCATCTCATCTCTTATTATGAACCTGCTGCAAATATCTGGTGTAAAGTGTGTCCATTTCAGTTTTACTTGTACACAGAGTGCTTCAGGTGACTGGCTCAGATTTAATAATTGTAGGAGTGAAGTATAAAGGGTGGCTCAGAGTGTCACCTCTTGTGCAAAGGGCCCATAACAGTCACTGCCGTTTGGATCAAACTTGCTCCATGGGCCCCGGTGTGTCGAAACAGCTGCTGTGCGCCATCTGCACCTGATTTAGCCTCATGGGCCGCTGTCGTTTAAAAAAAAAAAAAAAAAAAACTTTTAACAGGCTTAATAAGCAGATAGACAGAGGACATCCAGCGTTAAGCAGATTAATTCTTGATCCGTGACGAGAGAAAAAAAAAAAACAAAGACCTTGAAATGAGCAAGTGCGGTTGCCGCGGCAACGGAAGCAACGCCGATCCGAAAAGTGCCCCCTTAGCCTCTGGACGGACACTTGGAAAAGTTTGTTTTTGAACGGAGAAACGACCCCGGGAAGTCTTAAAAAAGAAAAAAAAAGCTCAAAAGACTTTTTCTGATATACATTAACCGACTCAGAGGGACGGAGCTGGGTCATTTGCAGCAAACCTCTGCCAGAAAAACGCCTCATAACGGACCCAGATTTATAGTGGGCAGTTAGCTTTGGCAGTTACCAGTTCGCGTCCTTTTCAAGGTGAGCACAAACACCGAGCCCTCAGCATGGAGATCCCCCGATACCAGACCGCTGTTTATGGAGGACAAAACCGGAGACTTTCTGCATAAGGTAACGGGATAGAGCTGGGCGGGAATATGTGTTTGTTTTTTCCAGATATTAACCCCAGCCCGGATAAAGATAGAGAGCTGCCGGTCGACTCTAACACATTTGAAAATTAAACGTTAACGTTACTTATGTTTGTTAACGATAATTAACGTTACATCACCCGTTTATCTCTTTAGTTTATTCGTATTTATTTATCTTAAAAGTGCCTCAGATTTACCGCAACTCGGTCAGCTAACCTGTAATTAGACACAGCAAAGGTTAAGTACAGTAAAGACGGTTGAAACTTAGATTTGACGTATTTTAAAAAGTCACCCTGGCTGTATTTATTTATTTTTATTGACTCTTTTAAATTATTGTGTCATACCCATTCCAAAAAGGCCACAATGTCTATATGTCGTAATATATCAGATACATGCCATAATATCACAAGTGATGAGTGCCATATAGGATCCTGGTATGTTGTTATCACATGCACACATCCTCTGGGTACATAAAGACAGACCTTGATAACATTTGTGAAATACCCATACTGAAATTTGAAAAGGCACATCAAACATTTTTACATGATGAATCTGTATGAATAAATAAAGGTATTTGTGTGGGCTAGACATGTTTTTAATTCATATGTACATACATTTCACGTATGGAAAGTCAATATGTGTCCATATCATGTTACATTTGTGTGTGTTACAAAACGCCATTATTTGGAAAAAAAGAGGAAAATTTCTTCTGTGTTCAATATGCATGTTGAATTATTACTACATATTTCAAACATGAGCTTCCTCTAAAATGGCATGCAGTACTGTAGTCAGTGGGGAATAGTGCGAATAATTCCAAGGAAAACCTTCTCATTGACCCTGTGTTCTCACATATTAAGCAAACAATTCCACAGTCTTATAGTTTCACATTTTCACCATGGTGATCCAGGAATCCAGTCCCTATCACCAAGGATATAAAGATTAGCTTTGGGTGCATTTGGCTGACATTTTTTCAGTATGTGTGGCTAGATATTATCATGAATAAATGATTTATTCAACTCATTTAACCTAATCATGCCGACAAATATGATTAGTATAGGTGAAAATAATTTTACCCAAAATTGCAAATTTGATTTTGAGCATCAAAACTTTGAATCTTGTGACTGAGTGGTTTGTGTATCATTTGTGTGAGGATCTTATGGTGTATTTTCAGGTGTCAGAAAACATATCTCTGAGAAGATGGTGAATAACAAAAATACCGGAGGACGTCCCAGTCGCTCCTCTACATGCAAAATGAAAAAGTCTGGCTCCCGGATCAGAAATGGCAAGGACCTGACGCCCCTGGATAACGAAGCTGGCAGTGAAAGCCTCGCTATTTCTCCAGAGCTCCACATAGCTGACCAGTCTCAGCAGGGCTTTCCAGACAGAGTCTACCTGCTGGCATCAATCATCTACCAGAACAACCACCTGGAGAAGCCTGCTGCCCACCGGGTGGTGAATTATGGCAAAGAGAGAGGTCTCCCTTTACCTGAAGGCAAAGATGAAGGGATGCAACGAACAGCTTACGAGCTGGCATTCAATACACTTAAATGTGAGTTTGTACATCAGTACAAAGAGTGGAGCTGATTCTTATGTCAATGTTATTTTCACTCTTACATTCCTGACTTTATTCATCTGCCAACTTTGCATTTATATACAAATATCAATGATGTGTGTTTTGGGTGAATTCGGAGTGAGGACATCAGCAAAGGGTCTTCAGGAACCCTTATTTTGACCCATTTCAGATACATTAAATTGAAAATAAAACCTATTTGATTCCAGGAAAACAAACAGCCTTTTAAATGAGAATGAATAGCCCAGAGGAAGTTAATTGACAGGTAGAATTGGATATAGATAGATTGATGAAGGGCAAATAGAAGAGAAACAAGTGCTGGAATGGCCAGGGGGAATTCTGTGTGATGCTACAAATCAATTTGGCCCATAATCTGTTATCTGGTACTAGGGTGGGGTCTGGGTGACCGAAGTCACAGGGGTGTGTAATCACCATGGTGATAAGGGAGGGGAGGTGAGCTGACTGTCAGTGCGGGAAGATGGCTATAATCGATTGAATGCATTCATAGTGGAAGGAGAGGTCAGGTAGCAGGAACACCCTCATAGCTGTGAATGATTTTGTTCCTTCTGTACTATCCGTCCACTGAACTTGGATAAGCCCCGGGCCTCATGTTCCCACAATTAACGCAGATCACCTCAAAATATCCGTCACTGCAAGCCCCAGCAGTAACCTATATTACTTTTACAACCACAGGTCATAGCACTTACATTACCAGGTTAAATCGAATAGATTGCCAAGGTTAATAAGAGGAACTTTCACATCTTATTGCCAGGATGTTATGTTTATCCATCAGACCTCTTTCCTTTTTTCTCCCTATGAGAGGATATATGGATATAGCTACACTAACCACAAAAAAGAATTAGCTGTCAGTGTAGGCACATGAAAACATGTTAATTTGCTCAGCAGCTTGAACTTGAGCTCCGCTTAGAGGAAAAAAAGTGTGCTTGAGCTTAGAACAATTACAATATACTGCATTTTACTGCAAGTTAATCCCCTTTTTGTTCAGTTCTTATTTTTGAAGACAGATATTCTCTGTCTTTTTGGTGCTTCTTGCTGTTGAACAGGTCCCATCCCCCATGTCTGATATTTCTAGAATTAGCTCAGTTTAGAGTTTCAGCTACAACGGAGATAACTTAAAAGGGCCATCACTGCCTAGCTCACAGGATTAGAGGCACAAATCTGCACTGGTTACATTATTCATGATCTTTAATGATACATTTTTTTATATGAACCGTGGTCTGACTTTTCCCTCTATTTGTGATGAGATCTGTTACTGTTGCTACAGTGAATTGGCAGTACATCACTGTTACTCACTTGGTGCTGATTGTTAATGAAACTTTACTCCGGTTGCAAGGACGTGATTGATGACTTCATTCAATCACATACGCATTTTGGTCACATGTTAGATTCACTTGTGCTGGCTGTGCGGCGAAATTGGGTGCAGATGAAATGACACAGCCTGGAAGCCAATGTTAATCTCTCCTCTTCCTCCTCCTTCGAACAGCCTGACTTTTGGTGCAGAAATTGATTCTCTTGTGACACACACCCATGCTGACAGTCAAGCACACACACACACACACACACACACACACACACACACACAGACATCCGTGCACTGCCTTGGAATGAGTGATCCAAAATTGAGCTGAGGTCAGTTGCTAATGTAAAGAAGAAATGCTTCAGCAGCGAAAAACACGCAGAGCAAAATGCCAATGAGCTCTTTTATTGATCTCGTGATTATAACTCTTATCTGCTTAAAACAAAAAAGTCGCCCAGTAAGCTCCATATCGGTGGCTGAGGACACTGGCTTGTCTGATTTTCAGTCAATACCGAAATGTGGAGTGGTGATGTTGTTTACCCTGGTGTGGATTTGACATTTCGCAGACAAAAGACCCAGCTGAAGTTGCCCAAACAACAAATAGCAGTCAAGTCCTCGTCTCCTTCCCTTCTCTGCCCCTTCTCTCTCACTTCATTCTGTCTCTTTTTTTATATCTTCAGGGCTTTTCGATTTCTTTGACCTCTCCCGTCTCTTTAAAAAGCCTTTTTTCATATCTGAGTGACTGTCTGATCACTGACCTAGAGGCAGTTTATGTTGTCAAGGTTTCATTTCTTGTTGACTCATATCTTGTGCTCTCAGTGCTCAGGGTACGTGCAGATGTTATGTAAAGTCTTTTTTTTTTGCATGAATCTTTTACTATAAAGATTTAGCTGACCTTGTCGCTGGCTGTGAGAGCCGATGTCCTCTTCTCGTTCTCCTCCTCCTCCTCCATCTCTGCCTGGCTCTTTCTTTCCACTGGCTTCTCCTCTGAGTATTTCTGCCTCATTGTCCACAGCGGCCAACTGGGCTGCCAGACGCCCTTGTCAGATGACTGTGGCTTGTGTGCTCTCTGTGTGGGACTATAAAGGTTCTGTGGACCACTTTGTGTTGGGCTGGATTTAGAACATGAGAGAAAGTCATTTTTGTCCTTGACCACACTCAGAGCAGCCACCGCCAGCATGCCTCAGCAAATATCGAATTGGTGCTGATGGTTAGTATATAATACGTGAGACAGATTTACCATTTGGTCCAGAGGCGATTGTGTAACTCGTGGCCCTTAACTTTTTTGGCTGCTCCTCTGTTAGATTAATGTGCAGTCGGGTGTACTGATGCAGAACACTGTGAGACAAAGACCTGGCTTAAGAGAAGAGGGGCCTGCATTCAGGTCTGGCTCTTTCACTAAGGATTTGTTTGACTAGAGCCACCATCAGTCACTGCTCATTGTGTAATATCTGGATGGAAGCCACAAAGCACACCAACCTCAACATGAGCCTCGCAATGATTAGTGCCTCCTCCTGGTGCCTTTTTTTTTTTTGCATGTCGACCTCTAGAGTCAGGGGTACTGATTTGAAGATTTCTGTCGCGTCCCACAAGTGAAACCCAGGCACTGTGCCAGGTGTGTAAAGATGTCTACTGTAAGTGATTTATTGCAGAATTTTCTCTGTGTTTTACTCAACCTGCGGCGTGTGATTTATTGCATGTGGAAGACTATGACCTCCACAGACCAAACCATCATGGCTCCCGCTGGGGTCTTCTCCATGTGCACTGAGTGGTTATCGCTTCAGGGCTTATCTTTAAGGCCTTCTGCAGTAATGGCCACTACTGTAAACCCCACTGACCCGCATCTGCTATAAATTAGACCACTGCTGATGATATGCATTTGTTTCCTCAGTTAAAGATAAGCTCTGTTATGTGCCTGGCTGTGTGTGTGCATGTGTGTGTGTGTTTGTCTTGCCCTACACGCTATCTACCCAGCATGCATTTGGCTGAGATTCAGAGCACAGTTTGGCATGATGCGTGATGTTGTTATAAGTTAACAGCAGTGTCTGTGGTTTCCATGGTGTCTCAGTGGAGGGGCTCTGTCCTGGGCTTACCCTCTATTTGCTGCTAAAGAGTTCGAGAGTAAGAGTTTACCAAGAGAGTAACCACATGTACAGTAGACACATACTGTATGCTCATATTAATGGAAAAAACGTGGGTTTTCACACTTACACAAACAGCTTGCACCACATTTCCACCATTCATTTACTCCTCTGCAGTAACATAAAGAGGCTTTTTCCCAACCTCACTAGAAACACGTCCACATTTGAGAGAAATAGTTTTTTTTCCCATTTCCACTGTGTAATGAGCAAACACTGTACCTGCAGAGCATTTTTGGAAGCAGCTGTTCTTTAATCCTACCGTGATAAACTGAATGGTGTTGCCATCTCTCCATCCACCTCATATCCCACCGTTCTCAGAGGGGAATGGAAGGGATAAGTCTGTGTGTGTTTTTATGTATATTTCAGAGAGAAAGAATCCTGCAGGCTCGTGAGACAGTTGCTGCCTTCATGATATGACAGCCAGGCCAGGGGGATGAAAAAAACCTCTTTAAATCAGGCATGGATAGTTTCCTATTTCAGACCACTGTCCAGGTTTGATAAAGGAGGTCAAGCAAAGTTTAATTGCATAGCCTAGCAGATTATAGATCCAAATGAAGTTTTATAAGAAGGCCTATATCTGTATAATATATGTACAAGAAGACAGTCACCACTGCATCATTTGTAAGTAACAGCTGTTGAATGAAATGAAAAAGATAATAAGATCCATACAAACACAGTCTAGCTTGCTGTGAAGTACATACGTGCCTGTTTAGTTTGATTTCACTGATCACGTTTAGATGTGGCACATTTATTACCACTGATGCCATTAATGTCATTAGTCCTTCCATTACACACACCAACTCAACACAGACACAATAAATGAAATAAATGAGGTAAATGAAGAATCAGATTAACTCTAATTAAGCACCAAATAAGCATTTAATCACAGGAAATTAAGCCCCCTCCTCCATCTAATTAAATTATCTTTTCAAATTAAATCACTATCATTTGGGGTGCCTCTAGGAGTCTCTTGTGCTCTTTGTCTTAATCTCCTTTCTCCCTTTTTTCTAGACATGTTCCCATCATTAGATATGGATTTGTCCTTCATAGCATATATTTTACCAGCTAATGGGGAAAAGTAATCTCTTGTACCTCTGTCTCCAAATGAAAGAGTTGGGATTGGTTTCCAGGGATAATTAGACGCTGATATCAAAGATGAAACTAATATGCATCATCATCATGCCTAACCTTGTTTTACTTTGTGTCTGCACAGATCAAGAACTGCTGGAGGATATTCTGATTGACAGCTGCTTTTACCTCTCTAAGCTAATGGTAAGTGAGGAGTAGTATTCTTAAATACAGCAGTAGTTTAAGAGAAGCAAACAGGTTTGATTTGATTTGCATTGGTGTCATGTGGCAGAGAGAAACATCTGTTATGTTCAGTTTTTCCTTTTGATTCTGAGAATAGCAAGACTCATTTTTAAGATCTTCTGCTGTTCCTTTGCTTATGGCTTCATTTACCTTGTGCTATTTTTCTAAACTCTGTCGATCACAATTCTATAACTGTGTTTTACACCGTACCCTTCAATAATCACGCCCTGCTGTTTGCTCTCCACATTCTTCTGTTGTCTAGACCTCTAATCAGTAACAGCAGTATTGATGTATTGCACTGATACAGTCCTTTCATCAACTCACAAAGCACCTGGTGTCTTTTATATTCCCTACCCTAATCAATGACAATCGCTCCCTTTGGAGTAACACATCTAAAAGGTACTGTGTGGTGGAGTGTGCTTGGCCGTGTCTTTTACTTTATTGTTTTTCTCAAGCAACTCCCCATTAATTAGTGATGAAATCAAAATGCCGTAACAACCTAGGGGCAGTGTCTTTGGGTGTGAAGTCTAAGTGTATTCTGCACAGTGTCTCTCCTACACATGTCCTAGAACCAATATTGAATGTTATTAGCGATGCTGGGGTTATGTTGTCGTAAAAGAAAGATGTTAGACAGCAGCAGAATGCTCTGCCACTTAAATGAAGAGGTATCCTCTGGAGGGGATTGGCATGTACTTTTGCCCTACTTTTAACACTCCACATAAAAAGATGCCGTGGAAAGAGGAGGACTGCTGCGCTACCTCTAACAGTCTGAATGGTGATAAAACATGCACAGAGCTACAAGTCTGTGTGCATATATAGTGGGGAGAGAAAAAGAAGAATGAAAGTGGTAGTGAATGTGTAAATAGAAAACAGAGCTGTCACTGAGCATACAGATCGCAGACAACCAATGTCTATTTCATGAAGAGAGCAAATACATACAGACACATTAATACACATGAATCTGTGTTTGCAAAGCACAGCCACACGTACAGTTCACTTGCACTGTAGGCTTGTGAAATATAGCCCTGGGTGAAATGGATGGGTCTCCCTGTGTGTTGGTGGCAGGTCGTTACTCTGCATCCCTCAGCCGAGACAATAAAGCCCAGACACAATGAGACAGTCTTTAGAACTCGCTCTCACCTCCTTTTACACTGCTGGCATCTATAAAGTTCAACCTTGATAGAGAGAGGAGAAAGAGGGGAATAGGCAGGCTGAAAAAAATAGGGGGAGGTGGTGAGGTGCATTAGGGTGGTGGAGAAGAAAATGACTGAAAAATGAACATATAGGAAGATGTGCTGAAAGAGCCTGAGGCACATTTGATCACAATGGAGAAAGAAAATGAAGCCTAAAATCCTGTGTTGGCTGCAAATATATAGATGTGAGGCAAGCATATTATGCATATTGTCACATTTAACATGAAGCAACCCCAAGTCCTGTTTAATTACAACTAGAATCCTAAACAAATAACAGTAGGTTGTTCTGTCCTGTCTTTAAAGTCCATATCATGGTCATGTCATGAAATTAATAATCAGTCCAAATAAAGAGAGATCAAGTCAGTTCTTTTTTTCACAGGCCTGCACTTTAGGTGACTAAACACAGACAACGTGTTTACTGTAGCCCTATTTCCCTCCATGGGACGCTGTTTCTAGGCAACTTAAGGACTGGGAATTTTCCCACACCCAGGGGGTTTAACCTTGGCAAAGGGCAAGTGGAACTTGAGCAAGAGAGGACGGAGGAAGAGTGGAGCGCCACAACCTGTCTCAGAAACGACCTTTATATAAATTAAATCGAAGGCCCCTGGAATGAATAATAAGTGCTGGATAATTCCTCAGCCGCAGCATAAACCCTTGTAGCGCTCTAGCGTCTCGGCCCATTAGCCCAGTAGTGAGGATGTTGCAAGCTGTTGCTGCCCGTAGAACACCATCTGCCACTAATGTGGCTGGTGCCCTCCCACCCTCAGGGACAGAAAGGTGGAGTCAGAGTAAGCGAGAGAGAGAGACAGAGAGAGAGAGAGAAAGAGAGAGACATGGGAGTAGAAAGAGAGAGATATTAGGGAGCTGACGTGATAGAGCTAATTGTAGAGGAGGAGTGGTGGAGACATAACTCAGGCTTCCTGTGTTTAATTAAGTGTCAGCATTGGGGTTAAGGCAGGACATCTTTGAGCTACTTTGCGCATGTGTCAATTTCTGCAATCTGGATTTTTATTCTCTGATTCAATACAGGTGAATATATATCTGAGCTGTATGTCTCATTGGGTAATTTCACAAATCACCAGTACACTATTATTAAACATCTGCTTGTGTTGTCTTGATTTGCTATATATTTTAGAGATACAATGTGTCGACAACACACTGCTGACATTTTAAAGAGTAACAATTCAGTAAATAAAAGCTTGTATCCCAGTCATGTTATTAAAAATTTGAAAATTGTTTTTCGTCATGCACCCTGTATCCTTGTTTGCTAGTTTGTTGTTTTCTTTGTTCTCTTGTTAAAGCAGAAGCCACCAATTAACTGTATGTTTTGTTCTTATGCCCCAGCCAGATGATCAAATGAGCCTTGTTGCCGTCATGCTCTATGACTTCCAGGAGAGGAAGTTCCTCCCACGGGAACGCCAGGGGAAGGAGGAGATTGTACAGGAAGTTAGAGATGTCGAGAACTACCTCCTCAGGTAAGCAAATAAAGATAACAAGGACAAAAATGAAAAAAGATCTCAAACTTGAAGTATAATTATAAAAGGGGATATACATTGAGGAAGAAATGAAGATGGTAAAAAATCTTTTCTTTTGCATGTGTTGTATGCAGGTTTAAAACCAGGCTGGCAGCCTCTCTGGCCCGCTGCAGGATCAAACACGATCTCTTGTCCATTGAGTGCATCCTACCAGAGAGTGTGAAAATGAAGCAGGAGAGATTGAGTAGCCTTCCATTGTACGCTTGGGTCAACACACTGAAGAGCAGGTCAGCTGAACGCACACACACAGACTTACGTTCGCTCACCTACTCAGCATCAGATAACATACAGCTGTACATACCTGTGCTTAAACATGGGAATGCACTGTAAGCATATATAGAGTGTTCAAGCATGCACACACCTACAACTACTCAGAGACCTCTAACCTGGGGGTGCTGCCCAATGGTTTATGGGCCAGGTGCCCAGCTGACATCCAATTAAACCACTATGTGAGAGTGTGTGTGAGTGTGTGTGTGCAAATGTGTGTTCTTGTACGCACCCCGACAGGCTGATTCAGTTAGGTGTAAATCCTGCTGCTATGGACAGATTCAATCAGCAACAACCCTCAGCCAGCTATGGGATTGTAAAGGTCACCTGTTGGGACTGGTGGTGTGTGTGTGTATGTGTGTATCTCAATGACTTTTACAGCACATTTTACTTTTACCTTTAGCTCCTTTAATAGGCATAGCAGTTCTACACACTATTATTATCTATGATGACAGGCGTCCTCTTTCCTCTAACCCTCACCTCCTTCCCATCACTCTATCCTGGGCTTGCTCTAATCTGCTCTCCTCTCCCTTCCTCTTCTTTGTTTCCAGTCTTGATGAGGTCCAAAGTGTGCTGAAGAATGCGGGATTCTCGCAGGTGAAATCGATTGAGCAACTGGAGGGCCAGACCTTCTGCCAGGATCCCCACTGTGGGGATGTACTGGTGTTCCCTGCTCAGCTGAAGGCTCAGCTGTACTCCACCAAGCTACCCAGCGACCACATTCTCATCATCCAGGTACAAGCTGCACGGAGAGAAAGAGGAGAGGCCTTCTCCCTGCAGAATTTAATATAGCAGTGGAAATCTGTTCAGCCCCATCAGTCTCTTCTGATATTTATGATCTCACTTCAGTAATGGACTTGCTCAAATTGATTATAAGACTGAAATCCCTTATGCCAACTAAGATTAGTTTGCCCAGTTACAAATATTTCACACCACTTCCTCTCATCTGGCCATACTTCACTCTGAGCCATAAAGAATTCTTCAGTCGGGGAGGGGGAGAGCAGTTTAATCATTTAATTTCTACTCCATTAAAGTCAAGCTGCCATACAAACTGTAAGCAGCGCACAGCACCACAACACAATTAAATCAGATTTTGCAGCCAAATTCAATCAAATATTCAACACCACTGCCTAATTAATCACCTCTCCCTCTCTCCATTTTATGAGCCTCCATCACACTTTCTCTCCGTT
>JAOXYL010000065.1:14408233-14434643 GCA_028564955.1 Terapon puta | reverse complement strand
CACACACACACACACAAACCTAGTGAAATATCAAACAGCTCCCAACAGCCATGACACACACTTTGAAAAATCCCCGCAGCTCATCCAGATTCTTTAATCCCGTCCTTCTCTATCCCCCTTTCGCTCACTTCATCTCTCTTTCTTTTCTTTTGTTCACTCTTGTGCTCCTCGGTAGATATCATGCTCCCTGAAAGAGCTCGACTCTGTGACTCCGGCTGCAAACCTGCTGCTGCCAGCCAACATCCATCCTTGCATCTGACAGCCAGCCAGAGAGCGAGAGAGACAGGGAGAGACAGAGAGAGGCAGAGAGAGGCAGAGAGAGGAAAAGTACACAGCTCTAAGTCAAACACACAGCAGGAGGCTGAGAAGTAAATGAGAGAACAAATAAAGTGAGAGCTAATGAACGAAAAGTGGGGCTGGGAGACATCAGCAGAGGAGAGGATAGAGACGGGGGTGATGTTGAGTGAGAAGAGGAGGCAGTAATGGATGGCTGTAAGTGGAGGGATGGATGGGGAGAGCTGGAGGAGTGAATGAATAGGAGATAGGGGTACTCACACAGGCAGACATGCTCGCCCCGTTACAGACGACTACTTCCCTGCCTCGTTAGCTCCTCCACCACGGTGACATTGCTACAGTCCCTTCGCAGCGGTACCCGGGGGGAAAACCTCCTCCTGCCTGCCTCCTCTTTTTTCCTTCTTCTTTTTTTTACCCTCTGAGGGCTCCTTTTCGCTCGCTTTCGCTTTCCCTCTTTCCTTCCCCTCCCCCGCGTCTCCCTCTCTTCCTCCTCCTCCTCCTCCTCCTTCTCTTTCCTCTGCTACACCTTTTCTCCCCCTATCTCCCTCTACGGTCGGCTTCCTCTGCTCCACTCAGCCGGTCCGAAGAGTCTCCTGCAAAGTCCCGCCGTGTCCTGCTCAGCACATGCGAGGGGGAGCGTGCACTGCCTCTTTCTCTGCTCACTGGCTCTCCATCGCTCTGTCTATACCCCACTCTCTCTCTCACAAATCCAGGCACTTTTCCCACCCCCTGCACTCTCCCCTGTTTGTCTAGAGTATCCTCTCCTCTCCCTCAGTTGCTGCTATCTTTATCACTCCCCCTCTTGCCTTAGTGAAGCTGAAAAAAAACAGAGGGGAAGCTTACACCCCGCTAAAGTGCAACGCCGGGACAAACAAAGAGAGGCAGAAAGAAGAAGAGGCAAAGCTGTGCAGCCAATGGCACAAGAGGGAGGCAGAAAGAGCGCTGGAGACAAAGAGTAGAAATAGCGCAAGAGCATTTCAGACAGAAAAGAGGGGATGGAGGAGAGGGGGGGAAACACAGACACACCCACTCATTCACAATCGCACAGATGCAAACAGAGTGCTCCAGATATAGACCTATGACTTCATCAATCCAAACCCATGTGCAGACGCACACACACACACGCAAACTGCATATGCGCACACACGCGAGTGCGCACAGTCGGACTTGCTGAGTGCTCCAGATATAGCCTCATGACTTCATCGAGGAGCTAAATCCCCCCCTTCGCCACCCTCGCACACCCCACCCCCCTCCTTGTGCCGCCCCGCCTAAGAGACAGGGGGACTCATTCATATTGAATCAAGAGAGCGAGAAAGAGAGAACATTCAGGACAAGACTGGGAACATTCCTAAGATAGATGGATAGAGAAAGAGACAGGAGACAGGAAGAGATGGATGGAGAGAGCAGCGGGAGCTTTACTTTGAGGTTCCCTCTGTGCATACATGCAAAAACATCTCTCTCTCTCTCTCTCTCTCTCTCTCTCTCTCCCTCTCTCTCTCTATCTGTCACCCTTCCCCTTTCTTGGCTTACTTGCTCAATTTCTGTGCTCCCTTTCTTTTCCCAGTCATTTCCTTTGCCTCTCTCACATTTGGACTTTCTTTACATTATTCAGAAAGGCGTCTTCTTCTTCTTCTTCTTTCTGCCCAACATCATCTACCAGCCTCAGCCAAGAAGCTGACATCCACTACCTGTTTGACTTAAAACACACAGGCACATACACAGTGTTGGTCTGCTACATGTCAACACGCTGCTTCTGTGTTTCTCAAGCCGGCCATAGCAGTATGTAGTATGTGGACGCCTAAAAAAAGTATGAGGCTGACCAAACTTTACATCCATATGTGATTGTTCCACATTCCACTCAAACGACAGGCATGAATATGTTGCAATAACAGGAAAAAGCCCAGATTTATGAACCTGGCTGCAGTAATTCGCTCATATTCAGGGATGATAGCCCAAGGCCCTTTCCAGACCTGTCAAGTTCTTCGTAGAATTTTTTTTTTGGTCAAGAAAAAGAGGCACACAAAATTCACCAGACCCAAACAAGATAGCAGCACCATCTCAGCCGACTGTCACAGCAACGACTCTGGGTGGACTCACTAAGTGAGCAGGAAATCAATACAACCCCCAATAAAAAAAACTTTCGCATTTCATTCAGCGATACACAGACTGGAAAGAAACCTAAACCTGTAAAACATCAGGAAGTAGACAAATATTACCAATGATTTAGTGATGGCCTCCAAACACATGCACACATTGCAAGCGCACATCACTCCAGCGCCCTGCACCACACGGATCCTGATGCTATTCAGTATATCCTGTATCAAACCCTGAATGTACAGAAAATAGATGATGGAGGAAAGTTGGCAATCAATAGTCAAGCTTATGCAGTCTCTGTTATTAACCAAACCATGAAAAACAGCTCCAGGCCAAAAGTCCCCATGGGTAGGGGTGTCCATATACTTTTGTGCACTCAACTGCACTGTGTCAGCTTGCACAGACTTTGATTATAGTGCACTCTAGTGGCGGGACTAAGATATTCCAGCCTCTGGCAAAATACAGTATGTTCTTGTCTCACACACACACAGATATACACACACACATGCCATCCCTCCTCAGATGTGGGATACTATAAAACAATTTGCTGCATATACGGAAAGTGCATTGTGGTCTCAGAGGATCAAATATCTTGTAAGCCATACACACTCTTAGACAGGGCAGAATTATACTACTCCCAGAGTCATGAGCCTGAAACCAAACAGAGTCTACAACTGTAGACTGCAGATTTTTTAAAGTGCTGGTGGGAGGAGAGGATGAAGAGAGTGAAAGCTGTAATGCTGACAGAGAGAGAGAGAGAGAGAGAGAGAGAGAGAGAGAGCTGTAATGCTGACAGAGAGAGAGAGAGAGAGAGTGAAAGAAAAAAAGAGGGATAAGAAGGAGAGCTAGCCTGGGCCGACCCTCCCTTCTTCTCTCGGCTACACGCTTTATCCATTACCGCCGAGAGAGACAGCCACTGAAAAGTTTCTCAATCCTCTGAGATGGAAGAGAGTTGTTGGGGGTGGTGGGGCTCTCTTTCTTTCTCTCCCTCTTTTTATCTATCACACACACACATACACACAGCTAATGTTGTGGTAGGGTTGCTGCTGAGGGAAAGAAAAAAGAGGAGAAAGACAGGAGGGAGAGAGGAGTAGTGGGACGGAGCATCCAACAGCATCCCTCTGTGTGTGAAAGAGACCATGGCAGCACTTAAAAGACAAACAGGTAGATGGAAAGAAAGATTAGAAAGATGAGTGGACAGGAAGAGATGGGAAATGAAAAAAACAAGGTAACAAGGCACTGCGAGAATGGACGAGTGAAGTGAGATCAAGCTTTTTACGCAGATGCTATTTTAAACTCCATTTCCTCCCCAATTCCTTAACAGCTGATTACACATGTCAGGAGCAGACGGCTTGTTGGCCTGCAAACCTCCACCACTCTGCTCATTTGTACGGTCACTGTGTGACACATCTGCAGAGTGAATCTCCCAAAGTCTCTGAGCGCTGAGTGGTTTAACATTTGGCACCGAGAAAAATTCTAACAAGATCTCTGCACTGGTGTCAGGGTGGGGTGTAGGTATGTTAAATGTATATGGACGGACACCAATGAGCCTACATCTCTCATGTATGTTAAATATATATGTTTCCTTGCGTGTACATATATTACATTGGAGCTTGTGTTTCCGGATATGCACACATGCTTTGTGTGAGTGTTTGAAGTGGTTGCTTCATGGGTTATTGGAAACCCTCAGAGGCCCATATCAATGAGGGCTTAGCTTGTCCCGCCCATTAGCAGCTGTGCTAGCCTCAGCATAGTGTCAGCTCAATAGTGAGAGGTTAAGACCATGGGACATTGCCAAATGACTGAAGGCCCCATAGGTCCTCAGTCTAGAGTGCAAACATGGAGCAATGAGCATAATTATGGTGTTTTTTATGCAGTTTGTGCAAATACACATTGAATCATAATGAGGGTGATTACATTCTCTGATGATGAGTTAAAAACTCCTGAATCAGCACCAAGAATGTTGCACACAGCGTATTGCTGTGCATACTGTGTGTTTGCACTAGCACGGCTAGTGTGCACATGTGTGTGCTCTTGCTTGTACCTCATTCAAATCCAAGACGAAGCTTTAAACTCGGAACCGCTGAAACAGCCGGGTCAAGCAGCCAAGCACACTCGCACAGCAGCGACAATAAAAAGGGGAAACGTACGTGTGATAGCCACCTACCTGTCATGATCTCGTCCCACACCCCAGACACGGATGCTACTGATTGGCTGGGAGTGGAGCAGGCTGCGATCGTCGGGGTCAACCAGGGTCAACATGCGGTCCTGAAGCACTAGCAGCATCCCTTTACCCTGTAAGACCACCAACAAGAAAACACTTTAGCTGTGGCTCACAATCTGCAGTGTCAAGGTGATTAAAAACATGAGTAGTCATTTTAAAAAAAATGTTTCTGTTTTACAAGTCTATCTATTTTTCTGATTTTTTTCACTGATCCTTGTGACAGAATTGAACTCTTCAGGCCTCTAAAAACAAAGGAAAGAACAGGCCAAACATATTATCTTTGTTTTCAGTATGGCACACATCCTGCATATTTTTGGTATCTTTGCTGGCACACTGACCTCTCCCCAGACACCTGCTGAGTCTCGTATGTCCCTCCTGCAGTAGGACAGCTGTCTGATGCAGTGGTGGACGGCCACACTGCTCCTCCCCTCACAAAGGTCCTGCTCGGCCATCTCCACCCAACCCAGAGATCGCACCGGGAAGGACTAGAAAGAACACAATTGTTTCATTAAACTTGTAAAGGTCCCATGGCTCCATGTCCTTCCATAACCTCTTCCCTCAAAGCTGCAGGAATTTGCAGTAGCTGTTAAAACCATTCTGATTCACTGTGAGCTCATTTACGAACGACTCTGAGGATGCAGCAAAGCAAGTTTGGCTTCGACTGAGCGAGGAGAGAGCAGATAGGCTTAATTCGGGAAACTGAGTGATGGACTTGATAATTCCTGTCAATCCAAAGCCTCTGAACATTTATGCTCAATTTGGGGCGACACTTTGACTGATTTGTTGCTTATCATAGTGAAGTTTTAAACTACTAGCTCTCAACTATTAGCCCACAATGACAGTTGAGGAAGATTGGCATTGAACTGGACCAGTGTGCACAGTTTGATTTATTTTCATTCATGGAAGGCAGATTTCCTAAAGAAGAAGAATGTCTTCCAATTGTTGTTGGAATAATACTTTAGTGCAAACTGTCTGTGCGCAATTAGGGCAAATAAATTAGGTCAAATTTGAACTGAGATGTCTCTGAAAACCATGATGGATAATGATGAACAAACTGGGCAATACTTTGACTGTTTGCTTTCGTTATTCTCCTCCAGATATGTTTGGATAAAACCTGCCTGGTCTTCTGACTTTTTAAAAATAACATTGCCCATGTTCCTGAACTTGAAGAATAGGTTGTCACTGTAACTGAAAGAAACCACTACTACAAAAATAAGGTCAAAGTTGCAAGAAATTTGAATTTTACCGTTAAACCTTATCTGCACGCTGAAGATTGACTCATTCTGACATCAAATCTAATTTTACCCCTGATCTTAACACAGGTATAAGAACCCACACACTCTTTCATACTAACTCACAAAGGCATAGTTACTCACACAAAGTTCCTCCTGGAGCTGAATTTAGCTTACAGAGATACAGTACAATATGCAGTGACAGCTACTGTACTATCACAAGCCTGCCATCAGAGCAAAAAACTGAGAGAGGTTTGAACGGGGAAGACAACGCATGAAATATGAAAGATTGTGCCAGTGTGTGTTTGTGTGTGTGTCTTTATGTGTGCAGACTGCCTCAGGCAGGCAGCAGTCATTACCACCCTATCTCTCCTCTTCCTTTAACTCTTTCTCTTTTCTGCTGGGGAACCCTCAGTATAAATCCCCCTGTAAACATGCATTTCAACACACACACACATACACACACACATACAAACAAACACAATCACACACAATTTTTCTCTCTCTTTTCCACTGACCGTATTATTCTCTCATGGTTTCTTCCTCATTAAACTTTCACACATCCTGGGATCATAACTGAATTCCAACACTGTGTTTCTGGGTTCCTCTGAGATATGTGAATATCTCAAGTTTTTCTTTTACTTGAATTTAAATGAAGAAGCATGCCTAAGTCTCATTTTCTGTCTTTTGAGAATTAAGTTTGTTATTTTTTCTTTGAAAAACTAAAAAAATACTGACTATACAAGAAACTTTTCATGTGGTACTTTTAGTTTTGGAATCTAAAATATGATGCAATGTTTGCTTTTAGTGTACTCCGCCAAAGTGAGAGCAAACATTAGACTTACTAAGACTCTAACTAATGCTAGATAAATTAAATAAGGCCTTTGCGATTATGGTGAAATTTGTTAACTGTCAAAGAGGTTAAAAAGTGTTGGACCGATTACTTCCATCAAGCTTCTTCCATTCCAAGTCACTGACAGGCCTGACTACTCCACTAGAGAGATGTTCCTCTTCCCTCCTCAGCTCATTCATCCATCCGCTCCTCCTTTTTATTGTGATCATCCCACACGTCTGCTGAGTCTCTCTATATGCTATTGTTCCAGGAAAAAATAAAACCTCGTCTGACTGTAAACACATTCAGCACAGATCAGTTCACAAGTAACCACTAAGTGGTGCTGCAACAACCAGAGAGAGCAAGAGAGAGAGAGAGAGAGACAGAGAGAGAGAGAGAGAGGACATGATGCCAGTGAACAGGTTCATTACATCATTGAAAACAAAGTGTGGTGTCTTCCCTTCTTCAACAAACTGGCAGTTGACTTAAAGGCTGATATTTTGTTCAACACAAAAGATCAGACAGATTTCATAAGAGTAGAATATGTACTCATCAAAAGCTACAGCGAAATACCCGCTGAACAGTCATTTATCTATTTTGCTGCTACCAGTATCTGAATTTAAATTTGTGCAAGTCTGCAAACTTTATAGAAACTCATCACTATTAATACCGACCAAACTGATGCGTTAATATTTAAATCATCACTTATAATTTTGGGCCTTTGATTGTGGCTGCCATAACTTTGTCCTGAACATTACCACATCATAAAAAAATATGACGGCACTGTCCTGCTCCAGTATTGTAAATAAGTATTTAGTCACTAGCACTGATGATTTCCCTTAGTTACAAGGTTATTTACAATGTATGTATGTTATTATTGATCTCACCATAGCCTCTGGATCAGAGAAGGTATTGTTGAGGTCCACTGTCTCAAGCTGTGCCGGGGGGCTGTGGAGAAACATCCACATAAAAACTGTCACAGTAAAATCTCACAAACTAATAGGTAAAAATAACATCATTCTCAGGCCTTGCTACAAACATCTAGTGAAATTTGTTTTTACATATTTCTCTACTGTAGAGTATCTGGGTATGCATTACTTGAGTTTAAGGGAAGCATAACGCAGGGTAGCCCCTTCAAATGCCTTCAGGCTTGGATCTGGATATACTGGATAGTCCTTGAGCTCCTGGAGCAAAACAGACAGAGATTCAGAAAGACAAACTTGAAGAGAATGACAAGGAAAAAAATGGCAGATTCTAATATTGATTTTACCAACTTATTTGACCTCATTTGCTTTGTAATAACTGAGGAGGACAATACTCATTTTCACGTAATATGAGCGATATTCATCTTTGTTCAATATGCATTTCAGACTGGCCTGGGCAGAGACGAGTGTGTGCTCATTTCAGTTTAATAAATGCAGCGGTGAAAGCAGAGATATATCGATAATGCTGTCAAGCTTTTAGGGGAAAATGCAGAACAAAGTCAGCTGTGCGAGGTGTTAACTCAGATGAACTCGAAAACACGTCACGCTTTGCAACAGTGTGACTCTTTATTTTTATTTTTCATTAGTAATTGACCAACTGTACCACAGTAAGGTGAGTGCTTAAAAATGTAAAAGAACACCTGAAGCATTTTTAGTCAGACACAAAATGAATCAATGAAACCATTAAAAAATGTTCTAAAAGTATATTTGGTTTTCTCCAAGTAAACTTCCAAATAAATGTGACTCTGTGACTCACGTTGGCTGTGCAGGTGGTGGTGATGTTGAGATTTGGTCCAGAAGAGATGACATCATTGGAGGGGGTGGAGGAGGAGGAGGAAGGGGAGGAGGCTGAGGGCGAGGGGACTGGCTCCACCGAGCTGTCAGATATCAGACTGCTGGGGCGCTGTAGGAGAGAAAGCTTTTAATATGGTATATTTGTCCATTATTATAGTGTCAACCTTTGAAATAAAGCAGGTTCTTTCCTCATTTCAGTTACACGGAAAACTGTTAAACTGCTGGTTAAGTTTGTTTTTGCATTCTGCTTCTTTCATTTTCTAATTTAGTGTGTGTTTTGTTGTGTCCTACATGCAGGTGAAAATGTGCCTCTTCACAGGTTGGTCTGTGTGTACGTGGAGGTATCCTGATCTTGTACACAATACTGAATGTCTTGAATAAAGAACAGATAACCAGATGAAAAACAGATGCTTTCCTTAAAGTATCTAATTGTTTGCTGATGATCCAACCTTTTAATACATATTACTGTTATCACTGATATTTAGCATAATAAAATGTTGTAAAAAGTGCATTCTCTTTGGATATATATAAAACAATCTTGTGTTTTAATTTAAAAAAGACCTCTGACACAAGGTGTGTCAGGGTCCTCTCACCTCGTTGGGTGGATTGAGGGAGTCCTGTGTCTCCTGTTGTGGGCCACGATCTGTGCCTGGCTCAGTGTTGGGAGAGGTGTGTTGGTTGCCAGAGGCAACAGGTCGGTGGTACTGTGTAGTGCCAGTGGGGACATGCCAGAAATAGACCTCTGATGAGTCTGAGATCTCCCGCCAGCCTGGGGGCAGATCCCCATCACCCCATACGTCTGCTGATGGATGACAGCCACATACAAACACATATTGTCTATGAGCGTGTCACACAAACACACGTGCATGCTTGCACATAGGCAAGCTCTGCAAAAACACTTGTGATCACGACATATGTACACAGAAAGACTACGCACAAACACACACATAGCGGGATGGATAGGGTACATTTCAGAGATGGTCAGTCTGTCCCTATTTAGTTTCTGTTGTCATAGCAACTCCGGGGCTCATCCCCTGTAGTAAGACCCACTGGGCAACAGCATCTCTACCTTCCTCTCTCTCCTGCTTTTCTTTTGTCCTGTCTGCCTTCTTATATTTCTCTCCACATCCCCATGTTCTGTAACGATAGCTCTGTTATAGATCCTTGGCAATCGTCGCTTACTAAATTCAGCTCTGCTTTTTCTCTCTCTCCTTATTTCCTTTCCTCTCTCACACCCAGCTATCTGCAGTCCTTATGTCCATCCTAATCACTCTGTGCGCCATAAGGTGGCTCACAGGGGCCTTAAAGGTTCCAGCAGCATTGCTGGAGTGACTTGCTTGCTTAAGAAGAGGCTTTTGGTAAATTTCCAGATCAGACAGTCTGTGGGAGGTAGGAGGAGGGAGAGAGAGTGAAAGGAAGGTGTAATACAGGCATGATTAAATGCTGACACAGACATGCAATTCAAAAAAAAAAAAAGATCAGATGAAGAGATAAACACACTCATATCAAACATATCAAACTCAATCAATCAATCATATCGAACCTGTCTCCCGTGGAGTCTGAGGAGAGGGCGTCTCCTGGGACAGAGTGGTCCAGCTGGAGTCTTCATCCTCCGATGGAGTGTCAGGCGTCAGATCCATCCTTAAGCCCACTTTGGGGAGTCCAGTCTCTGGTTCAGGATCTGGAAGGGAAGGGGGTGCTCGGTTCCTGGTAGGGGTGCTCCTCTCTACGGCGCGGGCCTGTTTAGGGGAAGAAGGTGGATACTGTTGCAGGAACTGGTTCTCATTGTTGGGGTGCAGCTCCACCTTGATCACCCGGGGCTGGGAGCTCCGAGGGGGTTTTGCAGGACTCCGGGGACTAGCCTGAATCTGGACACAGAGCTCCTCTCTGACCTGGGCTGGAACCTGGTTCTGGTTGTTTGGGACCCACTCTGGGCTACTGGTAGAAGAGGAGGAGGTGGAAGAAAGAGGGGCCTCCACCACCACTGGTAACAGCGGCTGTCTCGGTGTTGGTGTGGGGTCATCATCCTCTTCCTCTTCCTCTACCACCGGTTCCACCTCCTCCTTCTCTTCCTGGCAGCTCTGCTTGCCGCTGAGCTTCTCCTCCTTCTGGCTCTCCCTCTCCTTGACAGGACTGGCCTGCTCCTTCTCTGGGGAAGCCTGGTGCTTCTTCTCCTCCTTCACCTCTTTGTTTCCCAAATTGAGGTCCAGGTCCCAGCCCTTCCCATGGTACTCCAAGAAGCTCTTGGTCCTCCTACGGAACGGGGGCAGCTGTGAGTTGTCTTTTCCAAATTCTAGCCAGTCAGAACTGGGGTTATTGATGAGGTCATTGTGGATTTTGCCCTCTGTATTGGCCCTGCTCAGCTCCAGCTGCTGGCTCTCAGCCCGTCTCTGCATGTTTGCCCCATTCTTGGCTAGTTTGGGGTTGGTGGTATTAAACAACGAGGAGGATGAAGAGGAGGAGTAGAGGGCAGAACTGGAGGAGGATTTGGTGGGGAGGCCCCTCCCTCTGGTTACAGGTTGGTTTTTAGTGGACAAAGCAAAGTTGTCACTTATCCCCATGGCGCTTCGCACGCTGGTCATTGCGTACCTCTGACGGCTCTTTGGCAAGGTGGCTGAACTTCCAGTTTCCATGGATTCCTTGATGACATCTCGCCCCAGCAGCTGGTTGTATGACGAGCGAAGGCTGAGGGAGGTGGGTGGGGTCGCTGAGGTGCTACTGCGGTTGGCCAGACCCACATTAGAGGGGGAGGAGCCAGAACGGGAAAGGGGAGGAGTTTGTACTGACATCATGGCTGACTGGGGATACTCTGCCGTGATAGAGCTGATGAGAGAAGAGACACACTGTCATTTCTTACACATAACAGTGTTCACAATACAGCCCATCTGATTCTGGATTACTGAGGCTGATGCCAGACTTACATGATTATTAAACACAACATCACATTCTTGATAAGGAGTTCGATTTATAGTCATTGTTAAGGGTTAATTGGAGCCCCACAGTAAATATTGTCACTGTAGGTTTTGATTTAAAAATCACATTTCAGTTGTTGAGTGTACTATGTGATCAGGTTGTATTATGCTTTAATTATATTTCTGACAGTGTCTTTACACTGTTTAATTAACTTTATGACAGAGTGACAGTGGGCTACACCGCTCTTTAAGAAGTGGAATTATAACAGACTACTGCAGTGCAGTTGCTGATGTTCTTTCACTGGCTTTGCACTTTAGCTGCTGTGTAACTACCACAGCTGTGAGGGTAACCGCTTAATGCTCAACCATGGATAAACCTAAGTATATGTGAGGCTTCACTATGATTCATTGTTACTTATTGACGGTCATATATGTAGATAATGATACAGTATATGATGATCTAATATCAGACAGTTTATCGGCCAGGCCAAAGTATATATATTGGGTTCAACTTAATGTGCCACTTTATCCAAAATATCCAAATCCAAAACATGTTCAGACTGAATTTTATAAGTAGCACGGAAAATATGTCATAAGTGGAATGAACATCTTCGAAAGGATGGAGAATTTCCTCAGTCAGTCGGGGTACAATAACATTAGTTCCTCTTGTGATTACATGCTTCTTTGACGCCTACTTATCTGTATGGCTGGCTAATGGTTGGTTACTGGGTTTGTGTATTTTTTACACAGCTTTACACGGTACATTAAACTACTATACTATAAAAATGTAAAATGTAATAAAATAGATTTTTATATATATTTCTGGGTCAACTACTCTCTGGGTGTTTTCCTCTTTGCTTCACTGACTTTACCACAGATGGGTGACATCATCAACTTGAGACCTTCAGCACTGTATCGCTCATTTGCATTTCTCTGATGTTACAACTGAACATAAAGGAGAATCTTTCTCTTTGCTCTCTTTTGCTGCAGCTCAGAGACTTCTACCGATCTGAGGTCTCTTCTAGCCCCACGCCCCTTTTAACACATGAGGTGTCACAATGCTTAAAAACAAACAAACAAAAAAAAACAACACACACACACACACACACACAAACACAGCATCAAAGACATGAAACCAGATCGCATTTACATGATATTGGGAGTGAGTCAGACCCTCGATGTAATCATCCAGGACTGACATTCAAAGCTGGGGCTGAGCAGTAAGCCAGTCTGTGGGGAGGAGAAGTGGCAGCCAGCTCATGCTAACTAGCTAGCCGTGTCTCTTTTATCTTTGGGAGGATGGGCCCCTGTGATGTTGAATGCAGGCAGATGGATGGCAACAAAGAAGGTGGCAGAGGCGTCATTGTGATCTTAAGATGCCGCGCGTGTAGGGGTTGCATCACTGTCACTGCCGTTTTTGAATGATCTAATTTGGCTGTGGAAAGCTGGTAAACAACTGCACACAGATACAGGTAGAAAAACATGTCCAGGCACGCAAGCATATGATGTATAAACATCCTGTCACCCAATCACACACACGCGGCCCAAACAATGCCGCAGCCCTCATCAGCACCTTTTCTCAGAAACATGGAAAATACAAACGCAGCAGATTTGAAAGCCCGATAAGATCTTGGGAAAAGACAGAGGCAGGGTTTTGGCGAGAGCCGAATCCCTGGGCAGTGCACTTTGTCCATGCGGGGCCTCCATAGAGTCCCCTCTCTCTGGGTGGCTGTCTTGTTGTCCCTCTGTCATCGAGCCAGACAGCCACAACAACCTGTTTGTGCTGAGTCTGCGCTCACGCTCCGGGCCTGTGACTCAGACACAAACACAGCGTCAACAGGTACAAGCTCTACCTGCGCTGAACCGTGCGGCCTCATCGGAGTAGTCTCAGTCACCAGTGTTGTCGTAGAAAGGTACTTCACCTGTGAGTGCACAGTCATCTGTTGGCTCATATTCTTCCCCAGAATTTTTGGGCTCATGAAATCCTAACATCTAAAAATGCACTGACACCAAGACAAATGCCTCGAATGCTGGAGATACAAGCTTTCCACCAGACGGCTACAAACTGTGCCTCGAGCCACTGAAGCTGAAAATCACAGCAAATGTGTTGCATGACTCTGAGGACAAATTACACATCCTGACACCCCCCTCCCCCATAAAACAACTGACAAGGAGTAATAACCAAACAGCAGTTCAACTCCCCATTGTACCTTTTTCTTCTAACCCTATCTTTTTTTTTATCATCACATCCGGGCTGCAGACAAACCAGCTCATCTAGACAGA
Source organism: Terapon puta (assembly GCA_028564955.1). Lineage (NCBI taxonomy): Eukaryota > Metazoa > Chordata > Actinopteri > Centrarchiformes > Terapontidae > Terapon > Terapon puta. Next base: position 14,420,994 of record JAOXYL010000065.1, on the reverse strand, counting down.
GATGGCAGCATTTACTTTCTTTCTTTCTTTTCTCTCCTCACCACCAAACGTCCTCCCTCCTGACAATACAGCCAGACCTCCATTACTTAAACAAAGTGGGGCGAAAAGGGGAGGACGTGAGAGGGGGGGGGCAGAGGGAGAGGAGGAAAGGAGGACGGTTATTAGAGGGAGAGAGAGCGAGCAGAATGACACAGCAGTTTGCAGGACAGTGGGGGCACAGTCGACACGAGGGTGTAGTTAAAACTGCTCTCAATAAATCCGTTGTGCTCTCCGGCAGCAGAGGTCGTCCACGAGATGCACGACATCTCGGCGGCCGGTCGCAGGACGGCGGCAACCTTTTGACTTTTACAAACAATCATGTCTCCTTAATGTGATTTTCTTTCTGCTCGCCCCCCCTCATCTTACTCCTCCATGCTGCTCTCCTTCCTATATTCTCCCTAGTTGCTGCAAGTTAAGTTATATATGACAGAGAAAAGCCCCATCACACAAGTCACGTCCTCTCCTGCATCTCCACTTGCATGATAACGAGAAAGAAGGGATGGAAATAAAACTTGTTGACAGACTAGATACAGTGTTCCCTCTCTATTTTTGAAGCAAGCGGGATACTGCATGTGTGTGTGTTTTTCACCTGAAGGTCACCCTAAAGACCAAGCATCACCTCAGATCGACAGCATGCTTTGGGTCCTCCTCGGCAGACCCCCTCCGAGCTGCTGACAGAGACGCCTGCCTCTCCCCTTCCCCTGTCAACTTACTCCCTTGCAGTGGCAGGGCCCTTCCCTCAACTCTGAGCTGCACACACTGCTTTGGAAAATGAAATGCAACAGATGAGAGAAGGGGGAGCAAATGAACTTGAGAAAGTCGATGATGTCATGGGTGGAGTGTCTCTGGCCCCTCGTCTCTCGCCGCCACATTCACAAAACTCCCTCGTCGGGTGAAGCGCAAGACGCGACGTTAGATCGTCTTTAAATCAGCCGAGGACGCAAAGGTGGATCTGCCAGAACTGCGGAAGCGAAACTGTCGATATGCGAGCGGACGCGGTAAATCTTCAGCACCCCCCCCCCCTCCCTGCCACCCCCCCTTTCTCTCTCCATCACCACCAGCAGCAGCACCGCACTGGGAGGGGAGCAGCATCCCATCGAGGGCATCTATTTACATCCACTCACCGCTTCGGTCAGCCTCCGGGCTTCTGCGCCTCCGCTCCCGTGTCGACACGCACACACACACAACACACACACACGCACACAACACACACCCAACACAGCACAGTAAGTGAGCAGGGCCGAGGCCGAGAGCCGCTTTTTAAGTGCCAGTCCGCCCGTAGCTGCAGCCGGCCGCCCGTATCGGATCACATCACACCATCAGCCCTCCCAGCCCGGCTCGGTGCTCGCTGGCGGCCAAGCTGCGCTCTCCTCTCTGCGCCACCAGGATCCCGGGGCGGCGCGGCGCGGCGCTGTGGAGCTCGGGAGCGGCCGGCCAATCAGAGCCGCGGACGCAGGACGCCCGGGCGCACGGGGAGGAGACGCAACCATAATAAATCCAGCCGGTGTTCTTTTGCAACTCAGGTAATGAAATCACACATCATCGGAGCCTTACGTCATGCGGCACTCCGAGGAAACGTGAATGGTCGGACAGCAGACCTCTCTCCTCCGCTGATGATGAAGTTATTCCCACCCAGACGGATGATTGTGTGCTGCTTCAAAAGTTATTGTGAACACAGAAAGATGACAATGAAATAAGGTCATCTGTGAATGTGATTGTTTTTTTTTTTTTACAAAGTAAGCAGGCAGCCATAAAACAGCTTTTTAGGATTGTTCTTTTTATTTTTCTTGTGTGCGTACAACAGAGGAACATCCTCCTCACAGTGCATTACAATACACTTTGGCATGTGCGTAGTTTACAGGTTGGACTGTCACAAAACATGTAGTTATTTCCCTTTTTCTTCTCTTAAGTTGTACTTTTACCACATTATAGACTGAACCATTTCACATGATTGTAAATGGTACTGTTGTAGAGTGCTGTTGTTAGAGTGACAGGTTTTTTTTTATGTAATGAAGCAGAGAGAAAGACAAGTAACCACACAAGAGTCTCAGCCCTTTCCCAAAGGCACCTGGATCACACCTCACTACATACAAGAGAACATTTATGATAGAAGACATTGTACTGTATAAACAAATAAAAATCTTATTCCACACTCAATAATTTAAAGACCTTTCGATTCTTTCAGGCTTATTTTAAAAAAACAAGTCACTCAGTATAAAGTATAAAATGCTCACTCTAATCCCACAATATGTACACACCTAACACACTTTGACCTTTTTACTCTGGTACATTCACTCTAAGAGATACATTCCTCAGTCTGACCCTCTGCCAGCTCAGGTCAACTATCCTATGCCTACAGTCCACTGGCAGGTTCCCCCCTCGGCACTGTGGGGAAGCAGGTGGAGGGGTGCGGAGGACAGCGGCGGGGCGACGCACAGGCTCCCAGTGCTCCAGGAGTGAGGCAGGAGGGGAAGGGCGGAGAGGTGACTGGGTGGGACGCGACCGGCCAGAGGGGTGAGCCGGGGATCGGCTACAGAGAAACATGGAGCTGAGCGGATGGAGCGCAACACCGCATCTTCTGTGGGGGAGGAGAGAGGGTGTCAGAGAAATCAATTGCTCATTCCCACAGATATCGTCGCTGCTGTCTTGGCTCATTAAGGGCCCATCACATGCACTGCCATCTCTGAATGACTAATACAAATGCGAAGCTTTCCAACAGAGCATGTGTGCTTAGCCTTACTGTCTGTGTCATTAGGAGGCGTCAGTAAGCTCTTAGCCCGCTCGTTGCCCGCTCGAGCGGCTCGTTTGTAGTATTCAACCGCTGTCCACAGGTTCCGCTGCACCCCGAAGCCGCTCTCAAAACACTGACCCAGGAACAGCAGGGCAGTGTTGTCCTGCACACAAAAACAAAAAGAAACATGCTGTTGGAGCTTGGAAGTCCAAGAACTTGACTTGCTGACAGGCAACTTAATGTTACACAGTGTAAACAGACACCAGGACAGACATGTAGATAGAAGTGTGAGCAGACGACTGAAGATGTCACTAAAACAATCACAACGCCTTTGATTCAACACTGGGACTTTCAGGAGGGCTGTGACTCTAAGGTGATGTGTGAATAGTTGCTGAAGGTTGCAAAAACATGTAATTAGTTTGTTTCATAAATGACCTGTGAATATCTAAACTCAGGAGATGTTGTTGACACTCTCTTTTCTAGCAGAATGAGTGAGGCGGTGCTCTGGGAGGGGAGGTGAAATATCTGCGATAAAGCCATAGATAAAAGTCTGGAAGAATCTAGAAGGGCACTCACTCCGCTCTCTGCTGCCATCTTCAGGTACTGGACGGATTTGCTTCCATCTCTCACTGGATCCCGACAGTGGACCGAGGCCAGGCAGACCTGAGCCTGAAGAGAGAGAAACACTCCTTTGAGCATGTAGCAGCATCAAGAAACGGCGGCGGAGTCCTCGCACACAGCGTGGCAAAAGGCAATAAAACAACTGTTTGTTAGATCGGTTTCAGTGTGATTTGACTTCACAATTTGATGATATATTTCAGTGTTTTATTTGAAACCATGTTGTGCAAGCATGCCCCACCCAACTTATTGGGTTCATTCACTCTAACTGAACGAGAGAGTGCAATCAGCAGAAAGATAATCTGTACATATTTTGAGAGTTTTTTGGCTTCTCTTTCTCATATGTGATATTTAATTGAATATCTTTTGTACTGCTGGTTAGACCAAAGAGGACAACTGAAGTTGTTCTAATCAGGCTTTAGGAAACTTTAATGAGCATCGTCCTCTGATTTTCTGACATTTTATAGGCTGACCAGTTAATCAAACAAATAATCTGCAGAATGCAAAAATGGGGCTTTAAGCATCCTTAAATCCAAACTCGTTTCAATAAAACAACTTCATTTTCATCCGTTTATGAACCTGTACACAGACATGGTAAGGTCAGATGACTCTTTCTGGTTTTATTAAAAGTAATATGGTGTTACAAATAATATTAATGACTGCTGCAATCAATTATGAAGTTGTCAGCAGGCACAACATCAGGACCCTAAAACACCCGAAGAGAATTCAGCTATCATTTATTTTTAGGATTATACCTGTGCTTTCCCTACTGTTATATGCCAAAATGTCTTCTCTGTGTGTGCATAAACACATTTCCAAACAGCTTCCTAAATAACTAAAATGAGGCACAGTGTAATATTCAATAACATGACTTTATAAGATTTTGTCACAACTTCTACCTTGGTGAGTCCAGCTGCAGCAGCCTGTTCCAGCAAATTGATAGCCGTGTTCAACTCCTCTAAACTCTGGTGCCCTCTGCTGGTGAGGAGCAACTTTGCATAGCGGTACTGAGCCTGTCTGTGACCCCCAAGTGCTGCCTGCCAGTAGTAACTCATGGCCTTGGGAAAAAAAGACAGATGAAAATCATTTCAATCTTAATTTCTGAAATAGAATAAGAGTAAGCACAATGATTTTCACAACGTTGAAGCACAAGAAGTTTTGATTGCGCTGTCCTCACCTTCTCTTTGTCTCTACTGACACCTCTTCCTTTCTCATAACACACACCTGTGTTAAACTGGGCCTTGCTGTAACCCTGCTGAGCTGCAGCTAAAAAACATGTAAAAGCTTCCTCGTAGTTCTCATTTTTGGCATTTTCAAGACCTGCCATAAACAGAGAGACAAAGACATTAGCTAAGGACAGCGGAAAACAACTGTGGTTCATTTCGCAAGTAACTAGTAACTTTAAGGCTAAAAAAGGTGTAGAACTGTATCAGAACATAATTACCTATGATGTTGAGGACAACAGGAATACTGGTGTCTCCCACTTGTCTGAGGTTCTTGGTTGCTCCTGACAGCCTCTCCTCATCAGATAAAGTGTCCTGAAAACACAGAGGGAGATAAAAATACAACAATCTAGATTAAATGACAGGCCAGTCAGTCCGTTGATAGGATGGGAAAACATGCTGCTTTCTTTAAAACAAACTTCACACAAACTCTATGACTTTTACCTTGTCACTAACCTCACGGGTCTCTGCATTGTCTCGGTTGGCGTCATTCTGCAGGAGATGCGATGCCGACAGAGGGGATTCCTCTATGAATCAGACAAATAATTTATTATTGTCCTACACCCACAATTATTTGGTTCATGAAGGTTTGAGGAATTCTTTTTTTGTCAGCTATGACTAGCACTACAAACCGGATATAGGACAATCCTGGTTGAACAGCGCCCCCTGTTGGTCAGAGATGGAGCAGTCAGCAGTCAGATGGTCTTGCTCACTGCTGCTCTGAAGACTGCTGTTAGCTGTACTGCTGCTGCTGCTGCTGCTGCTGCTCTGAGCCAGAGATTGGTCTTGGTTGTGTCTCTCTGGCACCCCCTGCAAACACAACACACTCCTTCCTCTGGGCAGGACATCGCGTCTTGACACTGAAGATGCAGACAGTTTCAACAAAACAAAGCCAGGATTCTGATTAAACATGATTAAATCTTATCAACGGTTATCAGTTGAAGTTAATCAGTGGGCATATTACAACAATGCAATAAGGACTCACAGATCTCAAACAGGATGCGGTAGCCACACTTATGCAGGGTTGATGGTGCTGTCAGAGTTCCACGGATCAGACTCGGCTCAGTTCCTGAGGAGAACTGGGAGTGGATCCTCCTGCAGATCTGCATAAACAGAATTGCTGCAGCACCCTGTGGAGAGACATCAGTCCAACATCACTGTAATGACAACATGAGAGGTGCATTGCTACTTCAGGTACCAACATCCGGTACGCCGGCCACCAACCAACCATGTGCCACAGAGAGTCTGCCAGTTTTCATTCCAATCCCACACTGTTAGAGGGGGAAACTTATTAGTGTGGGTGTTTACAAGGGCAAAGAAAATCAGGCATTGCAAAGAAATCAGGTTATGAGGGAAATTACATTTATATACAACTGTAGTAACCTGGTTACAGCAGCATCTGTGTGAGATTAGTTGGAATAAAAACCTGCAGACTCTGCCTGACATATTGTTGGCTGCCTCTACTGTATAAAGTTAGCAAAGGAGACCACTAAGTGGTGCTAAAGGAATAAAATCTTGCTGGATATGCATGTAAATAATATTGTACCAAAAAGTCCTTAAGTACACCAATTAGTTCAACAAAAAATACAGATAATGTGGAGGATTGTTACTGAAAGCTTGTTGGTGCTATATTTTGCCATGTGGGGTGACGATGACTATTGCAATTTGGATTTGCTCTGAATATATTTGATATTAACAGCTCATAGAAGACAGGGCATTTTGTGCTGTCTGTCTCATCAGTTTAAACAGTTTAAACCCTTAGTTAGCAGCTTCCTGAAATATTTCCTATTCTATTCTTAACGTGATGAAAACTGGACATATTAGGAAAGATGTAAATACTGTAACAAAAGACACACCCATCCCACAGCATCCAGGGCTGTGTAACGTGGAAGCTCAGGGCAGTCAAACTGAAAGGTCCTCTGCTTCCTCCTTCGCTCGCCATCCTCCTCCTTCTGAGAGCTGACAGAAAAACAGCACAAACAAAATATAATAATTATGTGTCTGTTTCTATTTCCAGCCTCTTGTATTAAGGCATCACAGGAATACTCTGGAGGCTTTGTTTCTCTTCCCTCGAATAACCCGGTTCAAGCACATGCTGCTGGATGATGCAACCATCTGTAAGGGAGATGGCGTGTGAGCTCTGAGCAAAGGAAGGGTTCAAAAGAGGGGTAAAGGAACAAGGGAAAAAAGGGAGGGTGTTCTCTGAGGTTTGACCTTTATTCAGAGGTTATCCTTTCATTGCCTGATATCGTGGTCAGTGGTTTGAGGACAAAGAAAGCGTAAGATCAAAGCGAGACGCTCAGTGCTTCTTTTTTCCATCTCTTTCTTCTTTCTGTCTAGGCTCGTGTCATCAGACATTGAAAAAGAAAAGATAGAAGTACCTGGTGTCAGAGGAATGTCGAGGGGTGGAGAGGACAGTTGAGCTGTTGAGAACCTCGTCCTCCACATGGTGGTTCTGGGGCAGTCGCAGCGGGGTGCTGCCATGGCACCGGTGGAGAACTGAGAAGAACAAAAGCAGCAGAAATTAGACATTAATTTGCAGAGTTTAGACTGCAGGGAAAGTCTAGAGGTACAGCCTCTTCAGAACTACCTGTCATGTAAAACATGCTGCATAATTTCTAAATACATTCCTAGAAACAGTCCTGGAAATAAGAACTCTAGAATATTTTATAAAGATAGTTCATAAAACACTTTTAAATCCAAGTAAATTGTGTTTTCTTAATTGTTTATCATTAAAACTTTCTTCTCAATCAAATCCTGCATTGCTTGATACAACACTAAAAATTAAGCACACTCTGAAACACTTTTGAATATGACTTGTAACCAACTTGCAAAGTACTTTCCTGGAGGCTTTCTATGAATTTACACTGACTATGCAGTTCATTGATAAGAAAGTACACAAGACTATCAGGCATGTTAAACAAATGGGAAGCGGAGCACACAATATTCAGTATCAAAGTCCTGAAATGTAATTTCATAAAAAGATAAATGGAGTAGATGGATTTTACAAAGCAGATACTAACATGGCGTGACATGTACACACAACAACAAAAAAGGAAGTGGGGTGAGGACACAGTGCTATTTTTGGGTGAGGACAGTGTTATTTTTGCAGTGCCATACTAAACCTGTAGGCTTCCCAAAATAAATGCGCACACAGACACATGCAGAGATCAGCAAGACACAAATATGTGTTATAAAAAGTAAGTAAAGTAAACACTGCATGCCAATTAAAAGTGGATAAAACATATCAGTGGGTAAGTGAATTAAGTTGACTACAAATAAATATATTAGGTTAGAGAAAGAACAAAACTAACGCAAATTCCTTCTAACATTTGAGTCATATACACAAAAAAATAAATAAATAAAACTGTACAGACTATATGTTATAAAACAGTGTGTGATGCGCGCAGGTGTTTCATGCAGGTGTCTTTACGTGTGTGCACATTAAACAAAAAGCACTGGACGGTGGCAGCTACACCGACAGAGGAGAAACCGGAAGCTATATTTACATTAAAAAGACCGCACAGAGTGTCAACTAAACGCAATGTAGAGCCCCAACTACTCGTTTAAGAGCTTTGAAAAAGGAAACTTGGTAATAATTAAACGCGTGAGGACACAACATGGCATACCAGGGGGGAGTGTCCATGACTTTTCTCTCACCTCTTCCAACAAAACCTTGAACTCTCCACATGGTTCTTCTTTTACGGCAGCTCTAATTAGACACTTATCTCCGCAAAGACCCGTTTATATCCCTCCAGGGGGGCGGTGAGGGGTCGTCCGGGCCCATGAAGGCCAGGTCCTGTGTTTGGCTCCGGCAGCGGTTGAGTTTGGCCGCTGATAAATAACGAAACTTGTCACGAGTTGTGGACGGAAGAGGATCAGCCCGGAAGTGCCGGGTGACGCAAGAGAGAGCGTGACGAGGTGGTTTGTGAGCAGCGCAGCGCTCCCCTGGAGGAAAGACCAGGAATTACATGATGACACGATATTGATAAAGATCAAGATGATAAATGACAAAGTAATCAGTCATTTTGTCTGGTCATGTTTATTTCTGAGGGTGCTGCTTTTAAGTCGACTCCTCACTCTTTGCACACTGTAACTCTGTGCTGCTGTGACATTCATTTCCACAGAGGAGCCTCAGTTCTGCATGTGGAAAGGGATTTGACCATAGTGCCGGTTTAGAATATTGTGGGTCTATCTAAATGCTTGTTTGTGCGTCATTAAACATATTTTATTTTCTTAGTAACTTGATGATAACTGAGTTTCTCTTAATGAAGCAAACTAAATGTACATTTCTTTCTCTTTGCACGCCATAACTCTGCTGCCGTAGCCTTATTCACAGCAGATATTTTGGTTAACTGTACACTTGTAACTAATAATATGAATAAAGCTATCACCTTTGCAGTACTACATTACAAAGGCGTGCAAAGGTGAGTATATCTCACCAGTGCAGCCAATCTTAATTATAAACTACAATATTGCAGTGTTTTAAACATCCACTGATGTGCATATATTAGAGGTAAACCTGCATAAATATGGAACAATGTATACATAATTGTACACACACACACACACACACATTAAAATTCTGTTTCAAATCCTCAGCTCAATTTGTCAGTTTCATATTGTGGTAATGTTAAAATATAAATACCTGAAGGAAGGCTCACTCATAAAATCAATCATTTGTGGGGATACATCTCGTCGAGGGAAGAAATATTTTATTTTCAAATGAGGCTTCTGCATAGTCATGAATAAGGCATAGAGCACCAGGCTTTATGATGGCATATAATAAAAAAATAAAGCAATGTTTAGCCAATAACGTGCACTCTTCTCTTTTCTGGGAGCACTTCTTTCTCATACACAATGTCTCTGAGGAAACATTTTGGACTCCTACTTAAGGTTTCTCTGGATTAGAGTGCCAACTCAGTTCTTAGAGTTAATGTATAATAAGGCTGTGAGGTGGTACTGAATAAGAAGGCTGTGCTTTAACTAGGAAAGGGTAGCGCTAATCTATTCTATCTGTCCATCTTGGATGAATAAAGGATTCGCTCATGGGTTCAGGGGTTGATTTAGTAAACCATCAGTCACTCTGCAGGACGGTTTGGCTTTTCTTTCCTCTGCCCATGGGTCAAACAGTGACGCACGCCCCGTCTCTTACTGGAAACACACTCTTCCAGTCAGACGGGGCTTAATGGGGGGCTGAAGGGAGGAGGTCTGCATCTGAAGTCAGATTAAACTTGGAATAATTCACTCCTTGATCAGTTTCCATGGCGACACAGTCATCATGTCTTTCACTTACCATCCTCCTTCGGCAAATGAGTCTAGCCTGCAGTAGTTTGTAATGTTAGCAAGATCTCTGCACTGCCAAATAATGTTTGCTGATTCGCCTGGGGCCAAATTTGTCTGGGCAATATGGAAAACACCAAGTTGAGCTGGAAACAGGGTCCCACCAGACCTGACTAATTGAGCAGTTTGTTTTTTATCAATGTTTCAGTTTGTACTTGAGTTCTCAAGTTTGAGAAATTCAAAGCAGGGAGGGGACTTCATAAGTACTAAGCAATGTTTAAAATCTCATTTGCTCTTTTTTTTTTCTGGTAACTTTTGAACCGTTTCACCACTGTCCCTGGAGTTTATGACTTCCTGGCAGCGTGCTTGTTCACAGACAAATGGGTTTCCAGGCAATGGGTGCAAACATGGTAAAGGAGCTGGGAATTATTTAGGGCAGTGGTGGAAAGTAAGTAAGTACAATTAGTTAGATACCTTATCTTAACACAACTGTGTGGTAGTTGAACTCATAATTCTGATGTGGATGTGACTGTGTACTTTTATACTTTTAAATCCACAACCTTTATCTGACAGCTACTGTTTCTATTGTTACTTTTTTACATCAAACATATGATGGGCTCATAAAATACAACACAGTTTTAAACATTTAACTAGCGGCTCCAGACCATTTACACTTGTCATCTCAAACTGAAAAGCAATTTATTGTCAGATTTTGAGTAAAAAAAAAGGAAAAATCTCTTCACAGATAAATATGTGACAGGTGCTTTGGAGGAAAAGCACAATTTGAATAAAAATGAGAAAACTCCCACACACTGTTTCACTTCTGCGGTAAATGGATACATATTCCAGGAGTAGGTGTGACAATATGTAGAGTGATTTCCCCTCTGAACTTCCCAAATAACTGCTTGTCAATAATTGTTAAGGTCGAAGCCCAAAGAGGTAAAATTGTCCAGCATTTCACAAAGAGAAAAGAAAAGATTAGAAAAAGCTCCAAAAAGTGAACACACATTAGAACAATAGCAGAACTTCTTTCTGACAGTTTTTTATTGTTGTTTTCTCCTCTTTCCCCCCATACTATTAATCTTATGAGCTGTCAAATTAAACTTTTGAGCCTTTGGACTCAACATATGAAATGATTTAGATGAGATACAGATTGACGAGCCAACAGTGATATGATCATTTCTATATAATAATAATACCATTTAACAATAACATTTTATATAATTTATTTCACATGGAGCATTGCACATTTACTTTTGCTTCGGTAAGTATATCTTATCAGACATCTTTAAGCAGGATTTTGAATGCAGCACTTTCACTTGTGCTTTTACACTGTTGTATCAGGACTTTTACTTAAGCTGACCCTCTTGACTGCAGGGTCTTTTTGTTTGAAGCACTGTTACAAGGTCCCCCTTCACACACACACACACACACACACACTGCTGCTGATACACTCCTTCACTTCCTTCGCCCCGACCTCTGGAATCTCAAGCCCTCATACTCCTCATTCAGTGTAAAAGGGGTGAGGGAGTGGGGGGGGTACAACAACTGGAAGACCCGTTTATTTTGTTAGCTGTGTGCGCTGGTGTGAGGATGGCTTTCGGGGTGTCTGTCTGCATGGATGAGATGTGTATCTTGTCTTATCACAGGCCTCCTCTATCTATCCGCGTAATCTGTGAACGTTGAACTGTGGATTACAGAGGATTTGTTCAGACCAGAGTGAGCCTCAACCCAAGTAGATTTTGTTTGTCAGCCCGGAGCCCCTCGGAGAGAGAGAAAACACAGCTTGTGTTATAGTAGAGAGGTGACTCCCCCTGTATGTCTGTGCAATGCAAGGCCTCAGCAACAAATCCTTCAAGCCTTGAGCAGCCCGAGGAGAGAGAAAGAGTGAGATTTGTGTTCTAAATTAAGTGAAGGGGGTGGAGGATTTAAAGAAAAGGCACGGGAGGGGAAGGGGGGGGGTTGTTTCTGCCCCTCTCTCCCCTTTTTTCTCTCTCCCTGCCGGTCTCCTTGGTCACACACATGCACACAAGCTCACACACACACAAACACTGACGAAGGGCTCAGTCCTGCTATGGCCACCACGGAGGAGAGCTCTCCGGTCGCGGCTACCACACCACCCCAGCAGCAGCCTGACTTGGAAACTAGCGTAGAACCCGGCTCAGCGGAAAAGCCTGAGCCCAGCGAGGCCCAACGTGAGCGAGGAGAGGAAAAAGAGGATGAGGACGAGGAGGAAGCGGAGCAGGAGAAGGCGAGGGGGCAGAGTTCGGACCCCGAGTGGGTGGAAGAGAGGTTCAGGATCGACAGGAAGAAGCTGGAGAGCATGTTGTATGGTGAGTGGGCTCAGATGTTAAATATCCATATTGCTCGTGTCATACATCATATCACCTGAACTCCAAAGGTTTCCACTGGCACTACTATCCCCACACATTTTTTCTCTATAAACTGCATTCTGAAAGGTATTCTCTTTTTGATGGCTATCCTGGCCTTCCTGTGTGCTCGTCCTCACAGTCCCTGTTATCTGCCTGACCCCGGGTGTCTGTCAGGGCCTCTAGCTGGCTGCGTCCTTGTTGTCATCATCAGTATAACTGCCATGCGCTAAACTCCTGTTGCTGCATCACCATGATTTATGACCTGCAATGACTTATGCATTCAGAAGTCTTTTTTTTTTTTCTTAGCTATTATCATTCCTGTCTGGTGAGCAGGAGTAACTGCCTCTGTTAGTTATCGCTGCTTGGCAGGTTTATGACAAATGCCTCCCCTGTGTTACCAGGGAGACTTTCTGACAGTGTGCTCCCGCCGCAGATAGAGGCTGATGTTTGTCTGTTTGTCCTCGCGCAGACTCTTGATGGGAAAGCTTGGGCGAA
>JAOXYL010000065.1:14361341-14377464 GCA_028564955.1 Terapon puta | reverse complement strand
GATAGATAGATAGATAGATAGATAGATAGATAGATAGATAGATAGATAGATAGATAGATAGATAGATAGATAGACCAACAACAAACACACATACACAAAAGTAAAACCATCCTGCTAGTCCCCCATCTGGGAGAGAGGAAGTCTGTAACGATAACAATCCATCCTTTCCTGCACTGCTTTCCTTTAGATTGCATTTCTCCTCCAGAATCTCTCCATCCATCTACTGAAATCCTATTTTCATGACAAACAATAAGACACACACACTCACTCCGTCACAGCTCCCTGTAGCTGTCAGGAAACGGGTAGGGGGCTGATGGGATGGGAGGGGAAGAAAATAGCTTGAGTAAGGGGAGAGGTGACAGGAAAGGAATGGAAACGCCGTGAATCACCGGAGAATTTGAGAGATTACTGGTGAAAGGGTTTTTGTGCGTGTGCTTCTGAGGCATCAACCTGTGCCTGGAAATGGCTAAAATACAGATAAACTTCCCTCTGTGTGCACATCCATCCCTTTGTCTAGGTATTCCACCTTCCCACCTCTATCTACACATCCAAGCATCTACGTCCATCCATACTGTACCCATATTGTCAAAAAAAGGTTCTACTGGCCGGGTTTTGGCACATGTTCAGTAAGTGACAAGCTCACAATAGACAAAAAAAACTGAAAGACAAAGACTAAATATGTAACAACCTGAATAACAAGTAATTTGACCTGAATCCAAATGTGCCATTATGTGTGTGTGTGCAGTCAAAACTATGGATAGTACTTGCAAGGTATCTAAACAGACAGTTACTCAGTTTATTTATATACTCACCGGCCTTTTCAGTTTTATGTGGTGGTTTGCTGAGCTCCTGACCAGGCAAGCAGGGACACAGTCCGTCACATTTTACGGAGATCGTCTTTCCCGACAGGCAGCTCTGGAACTCCAACTTACACTGTTAAGAAAATAAAAACAAAGTCCCATGAGTTATGAAGGTCTTATTTCACAGACAAGGGGGGGCTTTTGACTGACTTTACACAAAATAATTTGTTTATAGATGATGGCGTCAAACTTCCTCATTAGTTTTATTATGTCTTGGAGACTGCATATTGGACTGGAAAAGGTACTGGGTTGAATACTACCAGGTACTCCAAAGTACTGTATTTTATCCTTGGTCGAATCTATCACCTCACACCTGACCTCTATAAGCTATCTTTCAGCTGACCACAAATACGCATGGAGAAGACAGAGGCAGTGACTGGCCATTGAAAGTCTAATGAATGCTACCAGTGTCTAGTGTTACTTGACCGTACCAGAGGCAAGAACTCAGTATAGTATATGGTATATGATTATATTTTAGCTGTGCAGCACTGATTTTGAATTGTTTGGACTCTCATTCAAATATACTTTACTTCGTGGATGTGAAATAAAACACATCTGTAGCACAAAGACTCTGGCACTTATTGGTGTGTTATAACCGTGCTGTCATTACAACCAAACCAAAACTCTGATTATTGAACTTTCTTTGTTAAGCCGATTAAAAGGAAGATTTGCTGAGACAGCGTTGGTCATTTATCTTCAATGGACAGACGTGTCCATTAGGCAGCCATGTAGACACACCATTAGACACAGAGATGCCCAGTGACATTCTATTATTCAGTGCAGTGCCAACCTAATGCAATGCAAAAAAGCAAGATGGACTACTTCAGAATGTAATTTAACAGTATAAATCTCATTTCAGGTAAGTGAGGGGTAAGAAATTGTTTAGACTAGTTGGGGGGAAAAAATCCAATTACAAGATCCCCGCAAGAGGAATAATGAAAACTGAAATGAGTTATGTAAATTCTGTTTGCGAGATGATGACGCTGTTTTGTCGGGGCGAGACCATGACTGTGCATAAACATCTATACACATATCATGCCATACTCAGGCTTAACCTAATGCTACCAGCGCTTTCATTTCCCACGTTCATGATAGCGTCACTAATGGTACTTAATGAAATTTGTTGACAAAGAAAAGTGCACTGTCCTGTTCTTAACATATCAAATTAGCTATGTGGGAGGGATATAGAGGGATACAGGGGGAGCGAGACAGAGAGAGACAGAGACAGAGAGAGGGAGAGAGAGAGCCCTGGAAATAGATGACCTCCCTCAGCACACTGAGAAGCCCCATGAATCTTTATGTTTGTCTCTCTCCAGGGGTTAATGTGGCTTTGATGAAACAGTGTTTTAACACCTGACTTTGTGGAGAAAAACCAAAGGCGAGGAGAGGGTAGGAAAAAAGAGGAAAGGAGAGGAAAGAAGAGGAGAGGAGGGGAGAGGAAGGATGATTTAAGAGGAGGGGAGTAATGGACTTAACTTTGTGGGCTGAGGCCTCTCAGGAGATAAGAGCACTGTCCTCTTAATAGGATATTGAGTGTGTGCGTGAGTGTGTGTGTGTGTGCTTACGATGAGGGAGGCATGTAATGTAATAATAAAACATGAATAAGCTTGAGACCAGCAGCTCACTGGTGAGCAGAGTTTAAGTTGGGCCACAGGGACCCATCACTCCACCAGCTAACTGAACCCCTCCAACTAAATTACCGCAGAGAGCAGAGGGACTCCCCAGCCCTCCCCTTCCTTTTGTTCTTCCTCTTGTTTCTCCTTCAATACTTCTCCTTCTCCTCAGCAGAGCTTCAGGGAGGACAGGTCATTATGAGAGCCTATGTCCTGACTTCCTCACACACAGGGCTGAAACTCCCATTCACACGTTATGTTATTCTTCTGGGTTGGAGGCTTAACATTTGAACTGAAAACAACATGACCACCAAACGTCTGGAGGTCCATTAATATTGTGCAGAGCTGAGCAAAAAACCCAGCTGATGTGTGAACAGAGAAGAACCTACACAGTGAAGAAAACAACTGCAGCTGCAGCTATATGTTTAAGAAATGCCCTTGACTGAAATGTGGCAATTAACAAATAATACTCAGCGCTTGACAACAACGTGCAAGTGTCCTGAAAACTCATAACTCACTCCACAGTACCAATATTCCTGTCACAAAGACTTTGATTCAGCCTCACAAGACACTCGAGAGATGTCGTCCATTTGTATGAGGTTTCTCTGTATTGGATTGTGCTTCACCCCAGGCAACCAAAAAATAATAATGACATGAATGTGGATGTCAATACAAATCAAAAGTCTGCTTTGCCAAGGACAGAAACACAGTGCTTCACTTTTTTATGCCTTTTTCAGTCACCTGATCCCACTCTTCAGCTCTGCGTCAGCTCAGTCTGACCTCCCTCTGCTCATTTCCCTCTTGACTAATCACAAATGTTAAATCTTGTCTTTCTTTTCTTCTCCGTTATGACATTGTGAGTCTGTGCCTATGTGTGACTTAATGTAGCTGAAAATACGATTACAAGCAAAGGTTGGTGGGTGGAAATGGGACTACAGCTAGAACCAGAGATGATTTTTTAACTGCTGCAAAGACCTCCGATAGCTGACCCTATTCCCAGTCTTCTGCATAACAGACAAAGACAGTGCCGCTGAAATCAGCACTGCGGGGGAGGACAGGAGTCAATACACAGATGGTAAAATGGGAAGGAAGGCAGAGAAGAGGAGGTAGGGGAAAGATGAGGAAGCAGAGGAGTGAAAAGGTGACAGATGAGGATAATTAAAAAGAATCATCTCTCAAGAAAAAGAAAGAAAAGTACAAATAATCTCAAATATTTACACCATAAATTATATAACTCAGAGGCTCCTCAGGCACTGTTGTAAGTCTCGAAGCAATCCTGTATTTGCTTTCATGGTAGAAAACAAACTGAAATATTGATAAATAATATTTGCTCAACTGAGAAAAAGAAAATGACTGACTTAAAGTGAGAGAAGAGTATATAGCGAGAGAGGAGGAAGAGTCTGCAGCTTAAAGAAATGAATGAAAGAGGGATGTCTCACCTTGGAGGAGTAGGTGTGCCCATCTGATCCACAGACGGGACTTGACTGGAGAGCAGAGCAGAGCCTACATTTCCCATGAGCACCAGCTTCAAGCCTGTGTTTGTGGCCTGCACTGCCTTTCCTGGGCTTCACGCTGACATAGAAAGAGAGAGGGGGGGTCAGGGGGTCATGAAAACATTACTCAGTAAGACCAAGGTGATGCTCAGCGTACATACATGAAAACACAAAACACAAACAAGGTTGAATTTGAATATTTTCCAGTAGTGGAATCAGTTTTTGACTCAGCAGAAAGTCTTAAAAGTTTTTTTTCTGGTTGTCGAGGTCAGCTGAAGCAAAGTGAATCCTGATTGGTCCATTGAGGCCTTTTCTATAACAAGTGTAATTATGTTTGATCCAAATCTCACAGTAATTTTCTATCTAAGTGCTCTCACTGAACACCCCACTGCCTCCTGATCCATTGAGCAGAGATGGAATTAGAGCCAGAAGAACTCTTTACAGAGAAACTAATGTGTCGACAACAAATCATGCAAAGTGAACATAAAATACTGAGGGGAATGAGTGGGCAGCCATACAGCCTGTTTCGCATCATGGTCTAAAATCTAAATCTAAAACTCTCGCACACTCCCTGACTTCCTGCTGGATTATTTATTTATTTTAGACAATTTTGTTTTATTGCTCTATTAGTGAATGACACACCTTGAACACCAACAGAGGTGTATTATTCTTCACTAACCAATCTGAACAGATTTTAAAGGTCTTTTTTCATCATAAATGCTTTTTTTTTTTATTACCGACAGGAAACATCCAAATAATTGAAAAGGATCAGAAAATGAAAAGGGCAGAAGTGCCACTATTCATCACAAATCTTCCAATTTTTCAATAGCTCAGAACAAAATTCAGTTGAACAATTCAATTCAAATATTAGGAAACTTAAGGCACACGAGTACAACAAACTAAACAAACAAACTAAAGTAAAACATATTTCTACTAAATTCTATTTTTTTATACCTGGCTGCAGCATGGAGATACTATTAAGCTAACCAGACAAATATACACACAGAAAACTAAACTTTAACCGTGGTTTAGATTTAAACAGTCTGCTGCACAAAGCCATTTAGATCTTGACTGTCTTAAGCAGGATTTGCCATGGATTCTGGGTAAATAAAAAAAAAAAAAAAAGAAAAGAAAAAAATAGAACATGGTTGACCGACCAACTGTGTCAAACTGCTGAGCTTTATTAAACCTACTGTAAAAGTCTTTATAAAAAGACTTCATAAAGCTTTAACATTTATTGAATAATGTGACAATATAATCTCAAGACAGTGCCGGCCTGTAGCAGAGCTGAAGTGCTGTGACTTTTTTTTGCCCTCACCAGACCAGAAATGATGTGCTTTATTATTTGCTTTTTCACATTTGTTGCCAGTGGTTGCTGATTTTTGACACAGAAACATGGCTAAACTTTAGCCTGCAGATAGGGTGGTTGAATTTAAAGGTTTTAAATAAGTCAGTCTCTATTTTACGGACATTTTTGTGACAAATGAGGAAGAATAAAGACTGACAGTTAAAAATATGAAACCAGTCCCTAAATTTGCCCTAAAAGCTTGAATGTCAGACCAAAGCCAAATAGATTTTAACCTCACATCAAGTATGAGTTCATCATTCAGGACTATGAGAGACATCTATACTGGCAGAGCGTCAGCAGGCTCTTCTGTTTTGTAAAGCTCACCGACTGAGCCACAGTCCTTGCCACGGCAGGTTAGACACATGGCACTGACAAATAAAACAGATAAGGTAAAATGAACGCAGGACGACTCTTGTAGGCTGATGTTTGCAATGTTTCCCCTCATCTACCTCCCCATCCAAAGCAATGGTTCTCACCTTTTCCTATCAAGTGCCTACTGCATAAATGCACTGAAGCACAAGAGTGTGCTCAAGTTATTAGTGTGATATTGAGGGCGGGATTGGCTAAGCCTGGGAAATTAGTGCGTGCATGGCAAATATTCACTGAGAGAGACAGCTACAGGGAGGGGAGTGGACAGCAGATTTACAGACATATTAACCTCAAACAGACACAAGAAAGTGATCGCTCTCTTTCTCTCTTATATTCCACTGCACTTCAACCGCCTGCTGCGAGTTTCTGTGTTGCTTTAATCAGAAAAAGGTTCAGATTTGACAGTGCACAGCAGGGCAGGGGTGCACACAAATTAACACTGAAAGCCTTGATAATGTTTTTTAATTATAGCTTGCTGCTAATGTATGTGTCCAAGCCTT
Source organism: Terapon puta (assembly GCA_028564955.1). NCBI lineage: Eukaryota > Metazoa > Chordata > Actinopteri > Centrarchiformes > Terapontidae > Terapon > Terapon puta. The sequence goes on along the minus strand of JAOXYL010000065.1, from coordinate 14,371,281 downwards.
CAAACCTCATCCCCCAGAAAGGGAAGCCAAAAGGTCTATGCAGAGGTACATCAATTTCAAGAAGAGGATGTTACGCTTGAGACTTTTATGCTGACAGCTTCTTAGTAGAGAAAATGAATTTGCTTGTGGATTTTAGTGAACACAACAGTAACAGTCAAGTGTAAACAGGGCATCTTCAAAAAGGCAGCTTTGTTGGCAGTGGATAACAATGATGAATCATGTTCTAGATTTACATGCTATGACATTTATTCATATATTTACATTGTGCGTTAATTGTATTTTTCAACACCTGTTTGCAAATATCTTGAGAGCAACATAGTCTGGATTTGTCCTCCGAGAGGACGTGGAATCTGTGTTATGCTAATTACTGAAACTAATTTAACTTGTAGATAAAATAATATCATGCTCCAAAGCTTCAGTGAGTGATACTGTTGGAGAGATACAGATTTCAGGTGAATAGTTTGACATATTAAGCAGCAAATAGGACGTGTAATTAATGCAATACATAGAAAAGCATTAAAGCCAAATATCGTAAGAGCTAATGACTTGAGGAAATCAATTAAACCCAAGACAGACAAAAAAACTCAGATGTATTTTTTGGGGGAAATGCTTTTTGAACTGAAAAATTGAAAAACCTTGGAACTGGCAACATAACGAGGTTGAAAAGCAAACAAATTGGGTGCCGACAGAGTCCAAAGAGCAACAGATTTTCATAGAAATTAATTGGTGTTTATAATACGTGTCTGCATCTCTGCCACTGACACTTAATGGATCTTGACATACAAAAAACAAAATGTGACTTTATTGCATGCCTCTGCTGGGTATAATTTGTCTGACCTGCGCTAATCAGCTTTAGCATATTTAAATTCCAAACTGCAACAGAAGTTTACTTCAATTTGATATGAATGGAGTGAGTCTTGCATTAAACCTAATGGAACTATTTTGTTGTTCTTCTGTCGATAACAGTGAAGCAACCCTTATGTTTATGGCCCTTTTTAACCACTCAGAAAACATACATAATGTTGTTTAGGTGTCTTAATACTTAAATATTTTTATAATTTTATTAATCTTAATGGCAGCAAGCTGGAGAAATCTGAGGTTCAGTGTCTTGCTCAAGAAAACAGGGATCTATGGATTGAACCCTGTGGCTAATTCATGGCCCTCCATCTGCTCCTCATACAGCCACGAAGTGAGGCCAATTTTAACAATGTGTCATGCTACTGGTTCTTACCTGTGAGTTGGCTGCTTGTGATTGGTGCAAATGGCTGTTTGGTAGTCATGGCTGATGCACACCTTGTGCGGAGGGCAGCGCACCTTCAGGCAGGGATCCTTGGTGGCATCAGGAGCTGCAGGGAGAGATCAGCGATAAACATCAGAGTGAGCTGCAGCAACAATAAGTTAGTGGAAACATGCAGAGCAGGAGAATCAGCACAATGTAGCCTGGAAGTTGAAAGTTGATGCAGCAAAACATCAAGCTGTTCTTGTGGTTTTCCAGCTGGCAGATTCTTACATTCAAATAACTGAACCAGGCAGAAAAATAATGAGTGGAAGAAGAAGAAGACGGAGAATAGAAACGGTAAAAGGTATGAAGTAAACGTGGAGTTTTCCGCGGTGTAAGCTGCTTAATGAGGACTATTCTCTCTGAGCGTCGACCCCATCTTCTTCCAAATCAATCTCCACAGTGACATTATCGCTGTGGCAGCCAGGCACAGCTGGCTGGTGTCCAGGGTGACAAAAGATCAAAGCAGCTCATTGACTCTGAACATTGTGTCATTTCACACCAGGCTAACAGCACAAACCCACTTTCGTTTGACAGACAGAAGAAAAAAGAAAAAAACAGAAGGTGAAACCAACAATGTGGCAGTAAAAGAGAGAGACAAGAGCTCTTTCACTCGCAAGGACCACCCCACAACAATGTGAGTCCAAAGGCTTAATGAAACAAGGATGTGGATGTTGAGGATGGATGAATGGATGTGTGGAAGAGGATAGATGTGGCGTCCATTTGGGCCAGTATGAGAAGGATATATTGATGGAAACTTAATGTGGGGGATCCATATGAGCCATTTAGTTGCCAAAGCCAATCACAGGCCCTCAAAGAGTCAACAGATAGCAATGCAGCTGAGATGAGCATGTGCTTGACAGAGATTATCAAGGTGGTTGCAAATAAAGGCAGTAGTAGTAGTGGTATTTCTGCAGTATCAGTCTTTCATGTTGCATTTTTTTAGACAGTCTCAGTGTCCCAGTCTCACAGTTAGGCGGAGACAGAAGTCTGGACAGAAGATTTTGATAGGAATATTGTTGTCATAAGTCAGACAGACAGGGGGCAAAGAGAGGGATTCAGAGCACTCATGAGGCCATAAAAGACAGTACATTAGAAATTAGAAGAGGAACAATAAATCAGCGATACCAGTGTGTGTAACTGGAAACTTGAGCTGCATGAAGACTGAGCTGGAGTTGTGCAGATGTTAAAGAGAATAATGGGAGCGTATGAACTGTACCATCAAGAAATGTGAGCAGTACCTCCATAGCAGCCACCAATCGCTATGGAAGCGGTTGTGTGAGTGTAAAATGAAATGCCTTCTGGTTAGGTAATGTAGTCACTGAAGAGGAGGGAAATGCTCCATAAGAAACAAGGCATGAACCCTTACCGATGATACATTTCCATGCATGAAAGAGGCAAGCCACTTTGTTTGGTGTATCTATCTGCTAGTCAATAGTTTGACAGAAACAGAGTTCCCACAATGCCCTGGACCGACTGGCTAGCTGAAGGTGCTGGGCAAAATCTACTCTGTCTATTTACAGGAATGAATCTGCTGCTGTTGAGAGAGACGGTGAGGGGCAGGTATTGGGGAGGGAGGGGGAAAAAGATAGACGAGTAGGACATGAAGGGGAAGGCTGAGAGGAGCCAACGTAGATAATCTGTGGTGGGGCCCCCTGGGTCACTGGATCGGGCTCTTCGGTTGCCGTGTTGGCTGCTAGAGAAAAAGGGTAGGGTGAAAAATCTGTATTAATGTGTATGGATGACGTGTGCATAAACAAATGGGATGGGGGGATGAAAGGATTTGTGTATGGGGGTTTTGTGGAACTTGTAAACAGGGATAAAAAGAATGATGAAATAAGCAGAGAAAGGTCAGACACACAGGAAGCGGGCAGACAGGGGGATACAACCTATGGGGGTGGGTAGCAGGTGGGGCTGGGTGGGGGATGGAGGGGGTGGGGGGGAGCTGAATGATAATACTGGCTGTGGACCTGAAGCAAGTGGAGGTGCTGTGATATATCATGTGTAACAATCCAGGAGGTGGATGACTTTGGATTGTGGATGTGACGATGGCTGCTGTGGAGGAGGGGGAGCGCTGCAAGTGTGACATGGTGGATTGCCAGGAACTGGGCATCAGGAGAGCAGGATGAAGCAAACGTTCAAGCCAGGCAAGCCCTCTTGGCCCTTACTGACCCAGGAGAGGAAGCCGAGATTGATCCAGAGTTAGCGAGATTTCATTAGAGGAGCCTGTGTGAGATGTTTGGCTGTGGTCTTTTTAGATTGAGACAAAGGTTCGATTAAGCACACAGCATCATTCTGCCGTTGAGAATACTATAGACTGACAGAACAGAATGGGTTAACCAGGCATAAACAGGCCTGGCAGGTGATTAAGATGTGGCCCTTCTCGTGCAGTAGCTTGTTATCGTCATTAGTGCAAATGAAGCAACATCAGAGAGTGGACTAGTGGTCATGGTGACCCTTTCAATGCTGCATCAGGTATGTATTGAAGAAAGAAAAAAGTCTTCATAATGAACAAAACAAAAAAAAACATACTGTGAGTTCAAAGACAGACTGGATTTAATGCTATGTACACAGACCACATGCAGTTACCATTGTGAAGCAGCTAAAAATGATCTCAAATCCCACGCTAATTAAAACTGAGTACAGAACGTATGGATCAAAGCGTTATGCACAAGTCATTAGCATGTGGCCGCTAACATCGCAAAACGAGAGTGGCCTTGTCTCCATTAGAGGCCTAATGGGTTGTGTTTGAGCCACAGCTGGTGTCTGCTGTGAACATCAACTAGTTTCTGACCCGATCACACACTGCGCTGCTGTTTACATGCTGGTATATCAGCATTAAATCAGCCAGAGAGGCAGACACGGGGGCGGTTTCTTGTCCCCACTTGCAGTAACACCGTGATCTCAAATACCATCTATAAGAATGAATGGACACCTACACATATCAACTCTTAACATACATAAGTCTGAACAAATCTGGAGCTGTCAAAGGATACGGGAGAGCTTTCTATATCTTTAAGGTATAAGAACGAGAAAACACAATAAAGATGGGGAAGCTAAGATAGTCTCAGGGGAGGAGATTCATAGTACGCTGCACACATCTGTCATTACTGAGCAGCACACTCATTTCCTCAGAATGCGTAAAACACATACGAAGATGCAAAAACACATTAACGGGCCCGCTTGCCCTCTCATATTCCCCAGAATGCAGAGAGATGATATGTCAACCGTCCCCCTGATAGCTGTCTGCTCTGCTGTGTGTTTCTGTCGCCTGCTTATTTGGGCCTGTCCTCACCTCACCATCTATCAGTGCTGGAGGAAACCCATCTTATTTCACTTCGCCTCGAAATGACTTTATCACTGCGCGGAAATGAGAGATGAAGGGAGAGAGGAGAGAAGGGAGAGAGGAAGGATCGTGGAAAAAGGGAGGCTCGTATCTGGTTAACAGGGGATTGGAGGACAATTTAGGATTAGCGTGTGACCTCCACTCTCCGACAAATTGCGAATCAGACACACACATACAAATGAGCATGCCAGTTCGCGCAGATACACAAAGCATCACATGTAGATGATTAGAAACATAAAACTTTCTCATAAACGGTGGAAAAAAAAAAGTTAATACAGAGAGACAACGATGCTCTGAAACTGAAATCGCTTCCAGCCGATGTGATTTGAATATTTATGGAATATATAGGAGAAGAGAAGGGAAAAGGAGGGAGGAGAAGGGAGGGAAAAGAAAGGAGAGAAGGAAAGAAATGAGGAGAGGGAAAAAAATGAGGCAAGGAAAGGAAAGGAAAGGAGAGGAGAAAATGACAGGATGAAGAGAGGTAGGAGGGGGCAGGGAAGAGAAGCGAATAGAAGAGTGTAGGGTAAAAGAGAGTTTTATCCATCTATTTAAAGCTTGAGTGAGCAGCATTGGCGGTTAAACCAGCCAATCAATTGTAATGCAGGAGCACTGCAGCACACTCTCGCCACCTCTCTTTCACTTTCCCCAATATGAGTCTCTCATCTCTTTTTATTCCCCTCTCCTCTTTCTAATCTTAAGTATGACTTTATTCTCATCCGCGTGTGCGTGAATGAGTCAATATGCATGAGCAATATAACTTGACATGCCCTATTGCTTATCCATTCATTCCAAAGTGCCAAGTAAAACTCCTTTTCACACTCTAAAACCCGTTTTTTACCTTGAAAATGTTATTGATTTATGTAAATGAACAAGGTTGTCTGCTGCTGATAAGACGTTGCCAAATGAACAAGTGTGAAGGATTTGTGTCTGTGTGTCTGTGCGTGTGTGTGTGCGTGAAGTAAACATTATGATTTCTCATCAGACACTGCTTGATGGAGAACCTATGAAGATGCAGTGTTTTGAAATTGGGAGCTGATAAAGGGGGGGGGGCAAGCCATGTTCGTATTCTCTACAATGTTACAGTCACGGTTTGTGAGCAGGAGCAACAGATCTACACAGAGACACCACTACCAATTTGTCTAGCCATCGTCCTTGGCCATATGTAAGGCTGACTGGTGACCCCTGGGTGCCAGGTGACCAGTCTGTAGGGGTGGGACAGATGGAAGGGTTGGCAGAGGTGCAGCTGAGGGCAGTGAGGGCACAAGACAACAGTTGATCATTAACAAATGAACAAAATGTCTCAGTTTGAATTCAAGTTGGGCACATTTACACTCCTCTAAGTCTGAAATGTACACAGTTTGGTGCCAGTTGTTCTTTTCAAATTCAAGTTTGAACCTAAAACTGATTTTTGGGGTGTACTAAAAGAATGTATAGCTATTAATGGTTTTGCTGGAAAATGGATTTGCTGGAAAATGTTATCTCTTATCTCTCTTGCTCGTCAAACCTTATTTTAACAACACAAAACAATGAACACAAGGCACCTATAGATTCTGCTTTGGAAACCTGCTAATTCCACACCACATGTGGGTCTAATATTTGAGCCCCCCAACATCATTGGATAAGTAAGTGATATGTCATTTTGTGGGATTTTGGTCCTAAATTTCTGACACAAAAATTTCATTCAGCATTTGCTCTATGGTTGCTAAGGCTTTAAACTGGCCACTCAGTGTGATCTAGGACCAGCGTTTTGACCGACCACCAATCATGTTTCTGTCTGCACAGTATAAAGGGGCCATTAGGAGAGTGTAGTAGTGGTGAAAGGGACTGCGGCAGCAAGCTGTGTTAATGGCATCAGCAATGTGAACAGTGTGATAGCGCGTGCCTGAAAATGAATGGATGTTACTTGTCAGCCAGTGACCAAGCAGTTAGTGAAGCACGAATGAAGCAGCTGATTTGAATTAGCTGATGCCAATCGGCTAATGTGACTTCAGTGCTCTGCATAGACTAAAACTATTGTTATTTGTGAATAAAATTAAAAGAATTAATCTCTGAACGCACTGATGTAAAACTGAAGTGATCTCATGGACTCTCTTAACCTTAAACATTATTTATGTGCAGTTTTCTTCATTGATATACGTTACACATTTAAATTAGAGCCCATCTGACAGCTGTCTTTTAGGACTAAGATATCCACGTATAGTGCAGAGGTGTAAGACGTTTACAATCTGACTTTAGGGATCTGTTGACATGGACACCTTGTGGCTGTTCTATCTTTCACTGTTATGTTGCTGCATGCTTTGAAAGCTTTGCACTCGCTGCAAACCCAGCATCAACCCAGCTACCATCTGGTCAGATCTGCTTTTATATACTGGGGGGGGATCAATATACTCCTTGGTTGGTAGCTCATGCTCGGCGAGCACAGCAAGTACATAAAAGAAAACATATTCCCTGCAGAAATCAAACGTTGTGCTGCATCTTAGAACAGATCAGTCTGACAAAAAAAACTTCATCTGAGCGAATATTGAGATCAAAGTCATCTTCATCAAGCTCATGCAAAAATTATGTCCATGTATATGTGTGTCTGCCAAGAGCCCATAAGCTCTCTCTGTACATGGAAAGGATACATGAATGAAACGAGAGACTTTATGTTGAATTTGTAGTGGAAGCAGAAGGTATTTGTTTATTTTAAATATCTTACAAATCACCAGCTCTCCTCATACATTATGCCTCAGCAGTGATAGCTTTGCTCTGCTGTGTGTGTGTCAGTTTGGCGGCATCACGATAAACCTTCTGCCATTCTGCCCTCGCTGTTACCACAGTTACACTGCTCTCTTGTGCTCATTGTGTGTCCATTCCCCCGACTGTGGATGAAGTAGGTTCATATATTGACTTCTATCACCTCTCTCCCTCCTTCTCTCCCCACAAGTCCACAGCTCAGAGGCCACAGGGAGCCACAGGGCAAACACAGCCAGCCAGAGGAGGGCTGGAAACATACTGTTGGCATAAGGAAATGAAGAGCCATTCTTTTTCTGCTTAGTGCTTCTGTGTATATTAAAGTTAAACAAAGAAAAAAAATGAAAGAAAGAAAATCAGGTTTTTTATGACATTAAACAATAGAAATTGTTTAATTTCTTGGGCAGCTGTGAATTTATTAATGTAAAGCTTTCAGACACCACATATTTGATTTTGGAATGAAACTTCTTCTTTATGAAAATTGAACTGATTTATACACTTGACCTACCAGTCTAAAAAAAACCTTGAGTGGTTTTGTAACGTACGTGTTAGAATCCATGTCTAACAGCATGTCTCTCTCTCCTCCCCTCTGAACACGGAGGGAAGTTGTAGTAAAGACGGTTGTATGACACGGAGCAGCCGCCCGACACAAGTCATTAAAGCGCAATCAGTGCTTTAAAACGTCTGTTGTTTAAATGGATTCTGGTAATGGGATACTGTGGGGGGAATTTAGGTGTGCAATACGCTACGATACACAAGGTCATGGTTTTGATCCTAGGCTTCAGGGGGAAAATGTAGAACCAATCTGCAGTAACAGAATCAGTGCTGCTGTATCATTACACTATTACTAATTAAGGCAGGCTGCAAATATGGCAGTTTATTATCTACAGTGTGCAAAAAAACAACAACAAAAAAAAAACAAAAAAAAAAACCAAATGGTTTCTGGATGATCCAACCCTGACCACAACCTCGAGCCATTTAATTGTTGCAACACCTTCACGTGGATCCCTGGCAGAAGAGCATATTATACTTGAAGCTGTAAAATTTCAACACAATTAAAGCTGACAGCAAATTTCCCTTATCCTCAACTTTTTGTCTCCTCTAGATTTTTCCTCTGCCATTAATGTTCCTTAAGAGACAGGAAAAAGTGGCTAGGGAGGAGAGGGGTAAGATAAAACACCCGCCCTGTGTCCTCTAAGACTGGACGGAGGCCAGACCCGAGTGCAGTGATTGGATAATAAAGATAGTCAGAGTCCAATAGAAGAGGCCACTTCGCCAACAAGCCCTGTCAGAGAGTAGAGGGTGACCTGAAATTAATTGCTGCTGAGCCGGACACGGGTCAACGGGGTGTTTATGTAATCTGTGTGTGTGCTCCTTTATCGACACCGTGCTCCATTGCTCTCCATCGTTTGCTTTCCCCAGCTACTGTTTCTAATAGCAAATAAACAAGTTTGAAATTAAATAAACAAGAGCTTCAACAAGCAATCCCAAAGGACAAATTCTTGACTGTTATTAGAAAAATGAGCATCACTTTCAGGCTTTGATAAACTAATTAAAAAGGTGTTTCTTCTCTTTTACCTGGGGGGCTACAGAGAAGAAACAAACGATGGGGGGAGAGAACAGAAAGACAAACAGATCAGGAGGAGATAAAATCTCCTTCTCGCTCTGCTTTATGAACGCTCCTTAGGGTCTGACTGTTTGGCCAATGAGAGGCACTGGAGCGAGGGATGACAGAAAGGAATGATGGGGGGATGAAAGCAGGGAGAAGGCCTCTGGGAGGACAGAGCGATAGAACGGATTCACCATCCATAAAATTAATTATTGAAAACACAGGCAAATCATATTATTGTGGATGTAACTGAGGAATGGAGAAGATAAACAGGCTGTTTCAGCTTGAATGTCAGAGAAGAAACCACAGTGGCTTACGGGAGAAAAATGTCTGGAGAGAGAGGGGCTATTGACTATCGCTTACAAACTGAATATTCATCACTGCCACACAAAACAGGCTGTGCACACTCACACTTTATTGTGAAAAGCCCTTAAAGACGATGTTTTGGGAAGCTGTTGCTGGCAGCAAAGCATTTTTAATGGAACGCTATGAAAGAAAATAATCAAACAGTCTTTGAAGGCAGCTTCAAAGCAAAAGAGCCAAAGATGCATTTGAGGACAACACGTGCAAATGGGAGGACATTAACTTCAGGTGGAAGTTGCTAATTGTCACGCTCTAAATAAAGTTATACACGACCTGTTATGCTTGAAGTGTGTTTACAATTCTAATTGTCATCGCGGAGAACCGAGAGAGCAGAAACAAAAGAGAATAAGCATGAAATTGGTTTGGTTGGAGGAAACACGCGTGCACTCAGAGGAACATGCACAAAAACTGATGGTAGATACCATAGCTGTATGCACCCTCACAAAGAAAGAAAGCAAAACCAGCATGCAATAGCAGCTGGTTAACCCAGGTTGTAAAGTCTTTATCAGAGGAGCGTGTACAGTATATGAAGAGTCCACAGACGTGCTAACAGCTCTGTGCAGGGTGGTGATCTGAGCTAATTGCTGACAGACTTGACATCCCCAGAGCC
>JAOXYL010000065.1:14346632-14357451 GCA_028564955.1 Terapon puta | reverse complement strand
AAGTAAACAAATGAGTATTTTCTGAAAAGTTCTACTGTTTTACTGTTTTACTGTTCTACTTTTGAATGTTAAATTACCTGCTTTCCACTTCCCAATTTAATAATACAAATGTGCATTTTTTATATCATGCTTTTAATCTAAAATTTAGAAACCACAAAGCCAGACTCGGATTGTGCTGAGTGACACAAACGTATTTTTTTCTTCTCTTAAAGGAATAATCATCGGGTGTGATTACCAAACACAAAAACAAGTAGATTCAGCCAGTGGAAAAGCAAAAGCAACACACCTATCCATCTAGATACAGAAACACTAATACATCCCTGCTCTTGAACACACACACACACACACACACACACACACACACACTGTAGCGCACCATCCCACGTGGAAGCCGGCCAGTGGTGGGAGAGCCTCAGGGAGGGAGCAGAGCAGCCAAACACTGAGGTACAGGAAGTTTGTCATGTCTGTCTGTAGGCTGTGACATTAACACCCTGAGATGATTAACTCCCAAACTCATCCATCTCCTGTATTTATTAGTTCACGAGGCTTTCAAGCAAGGACCAACCACGGATCCCATATAATGACAGAGAAAAAAAGGAAGGAGGTGTGTGTGTGTATGTGTGTGTGTGTGTGTGAATGCCAAAAAGTTAGTCCAACTTTGTTTTTGTCAATAAACCCTCTATTCATTATTCTTCCTCTCTTTCCCTTCTCTCCCCTTTGCCAGAACTCTCCCCTTCTCATTATTGGGTGACTTTCTTATCTCTGAGTTATCTTCTCGGCAGGCAATCTCTCTCGATTGCTCTCTGTAGGTCTGTGTCAGTATATCTTTGTATCGGCCCCTGCCTCCCTCCCCCGAGACTTTCTGACGCCGCCGTCACTTTCACATGCTCGCGTTTAGCCTGAGGGGCTGCCGCTCTGATCGCTGGCAGCGGCTGCCTGCTCGCATTCTCTGGAGTTTATTTATCCTAATTTACAGTGATCAGGGGAGGTTGTATTGGCTTTTGGGCACAAAGGGCGGGATGAAAACACACAAAGACATACACACAAACACATTTAGTCTTCCCTATACGTGATCTACTATTGTATGTATCTCCCCTTGAAAACAGCCTGTTCAGCACTGTCCACACACTGCACTCCATTTATTCACAGCTTCATTTTGCCCTGGGTTTGCTGTTTGTTTTGGCTCTGCCTCTCTAAACTGAAAGTGCAGAGCAGTAACAATTCACTCAACTCACCGTGGCCTCATCTGCCAACATTTACCCTTTCTTAATCACCATTTCTCTTGGCCACCAGCTCCTGCTTCCTCTTCCGTGCCATTTCTTCTTTTTCGCCCTAAACCGAAATGTAACCGCTTTGCTTGATGCGATTGGCTTCATCTGCTCATTAAATTAACAATACTCTCGGCGTGACGGTGTGTATTTCCTTCCCTTGCATCTCAGCAAGCTCCAGGTATCATTGATTACCGCCCGTGCGTGCGTGTGTGACTGGTTAATTTACTGCATGCGTCTGATATCGCTGTAGCGTGTACGTGTGCGTTTCAGCTGATAGTCCCATTTATGTGTTAAGACTCAAAGCACCGCGAGTGCTCGCCCCTCTGAATGAGCCAGATAAGAGCTGAGCCGAGGGTCGTGGATATTGAGTCACTTTTTATGATGTGGCCAACAAGCCATTAAAATCAGAGCGGTAAACAATGTTTAAAGGAACGCCTGGAGAGCGAGCTACAAGCCCTTAGCACATTACACTGAAATGAGATATTTGTTCTTGCTCCCGCTCACACTCCATTTAATACACAGACCTGAGGTGCACACTGTTGTTTGTTGTCCTATCCGTCTCTTTTCTTATCATTTTCTCTCTTTCAGCTTCTTTTACCTCCTCCAGGCGCAGATCAAAGATGGTTATATGAGAATGCATTAAGAGGCAGTGGCAGAGTTAGGGGAGATTAAAGATGGACCGATGAGGAATGGGAGCAGACAGACAGCATATCTTCAGTGAGACAGAGGCTTAGTGAGTTGGAGAAATGGCTGATGAAATATATAACAACGACGAAACACTCTGCTGGGAAAACACAATGTCACGTCTAATCAGGCTGATTGGCAATTTGGAGGCTCCAGATTTTCGGAGGCATTGTTTGTGGCTGCTACTGCCAAACCGGAGTGCATCACAAATGACTTCTGTTTCAGCTGCCAAAACCGTTACCATAGCAACCACTTATTCACCATGTTATCTAATTAGGCAAATGGACAAGAGTGGTAAACACCTGAAAATTCAAATTGTGAACTTAACTCATATTGTCTTCTCTACGTCTTTGTTTTGCATTGTGCGCCCTGGTTGTGTCTCAGCGCCAGTTTGACTCTCCTGTGCTCCCCTGGACCTGCTCTGACAATGGGGCACTGGCTGCCATTTGTAATCCTCCCTTTGACTCCGCTCTGTGGATAAAGCATTGCAATCACAGTCTCACAAATCTGCTGGGCATGCCTGTATACAAGAACCGAGAATGAAATAGCCAGACTACAGATTCTAACATTGGTCTTGCTGACAGTACAACTGTTATCTGTTGCCAAGGACTCTTCCTTCCTTCTTGTCTCTCTGTCTCTGTGCTCGGGCTTAAAGGCCTTTTTCAGGGCAACTCTCCAAGCACTGCAGATGGTACTGAGCAGAGAATATTGCAGATGTAGGGAACCAGCAGTAAAAAAATTCAGTGGCTGACTTTCGGCTAGATGGCTAACCTGGAGGAACCATGGTTGTTACATATTGTGCAGCCATAGTGTCATTACATACATGGCTACACTTACTGCATCAAAGCTCAGTTAAAGAAGTAAAACCATCTTTTTAAGTTCATGGAAATGACAGAAACTGTGGCTACACAGTCAACAATGGACTTCATCTTTTGTGAGCGAGCGTAAGAGATGATTTGACAGCAGGTATTTCTGCCCCCTCGTAAATGGAAAAAGTGAAAGTAAATGTCAGGACATGGCTGATATTTTAATGACTACAAGGCTGCCGTTCTCACTCCAGATTGCCACAGTCAGTCACAGGTGGGCAGAGGGCCAAAGAGAATGTGTGTTGTGTGTTTATCAGCTCACTGTATGTATTGTGAAAACAAAAAAGACAGGTTGGCTGTGTGTTCTTCCACCGCCCAGTTACAGTGGGTAGAAAAACACAGCATATTGGATTTTGCCTCGCCAGTGAACCTAATTTAAAAATTAATATCAAAACAAGTTATCTGGTGTAAGTTTTCCACTGAAAAGTGCAAAACTGAGGAGGAGAAACTCACTTACATTTTACTTTCTTCTACTTCTACTTTCTTTCTTCTTGAGGCCCAACTCAAAATCTGGCAAAATAATCTTAAATCACAGGAAGGCAACTGAACCATCTCTATGAGAACTCCTGACAGAGATGTTCCAATAGGATTTTGGTTCTGCTTGTGGGGCAGTTTTTGACCTTTTCCCACATAACCTCTTAATCAGTGGTCCTGGGTCAGCTTTGGGCAGTGTGTTGGCGAACTATGAACATATGAAGTCCTGATCTGTGTACAGCAGATGTCTGTTTAATCCACCCACAGGGCAAGCTGGGCTGTCTGGGACGCAGGCCAGTGTCACCCACACACATACCTCCTTACAGAGCTATAGAAATCAGCATCAAGCACAACGTGTACAGAGGCCTAACAGGTTAACCATCCATGACTAGTAAAAAGTCAGGTCAATGAGCTGTCACCATGGAAACAAGTTCGTGTGGCATTGCGAAGAAGTCTCCAATCAGCCCTAATGCATGATAGAAACAAGAGGGGTTGTGGCATTAAGTGTGTTGTGTAATTTTTTCCTGTCCTTATACATCACACTTTCTGCCTTTCAAGCAACATACAAATTTTAAATTCTCATCTCACTGAGGGGTGCTGCTTCAAGAGATTGCATAAACAGCTTTACACTTCATAGTGCTGTGATATTATTACTGGCAATCAATATTATTACTCTATTGATAATCGGTGCATCTGTCCTTACAATTGGATAAAAAATTTAAATACTTCATTGAAAATATTTTAAAATGTCCAATCTCAGCCACAGTGACCTGAGTGGGGAGAAACTTACCGTGAATAGGCAAAAAAGATCCTTACAGATTTGTGACATGGTCGGATTATATTTCATGACCAGTGCAAAAATGGAAAAGGCACGTGTGTCATGTAAACTGAAGAGTATGCTGGCAAGTTTTTCTACAAAAGATTTCCTGCAGTGCAAAAGAAAGCTGATGACGGAAAGTACGTAGCAAATATGTATGCAAATGACAAACAGCCCATGGCCCATGTGTTTACGTCACTGTGGCACGTTGATTCACAGTTGCTCATTGTTCATCATTATGTAATTTCCATCTGATGAACCCAATATGTCAGAAACAATAGAAAACTCTGGAGGAACAATGAATGGAAACACGGGTGTGTGTAATGAGGAGGTGGTGAGAGATAGATGGCCTAAAAGTATGAACAAGAAAAAGTGACACTGATGAGAGGATTTAGATTAAGCCAATGTAATATTTAAGGAAAAGGCAGACGGGTGAGTGAGAGAGAGAGAAAGAGAGAGAGAGAGAACATGGTGACTGCAGCAAGGGGGGCACATAAAGGGTATCCTGTATTGCTGCATGATTGTCTTTTGGTGGGGGGTACTTTATATAAGATTCTGTTGGTTTAGTAGATTGCCTGCCAGCAAAAACTTACAGAAAACTTCACCTTGACAGCACGTTAAGTTTGTGGCTTCTTAAGTCTTCCAAAAAGTTTGCTCGTTTTGTGTGCTCAAAATGTGCCCCTATGTTACTTGTTACTTATATAAAAAAATGGATGTAAGAAACAATGATCTACACCCTGCTCTGTTAGTTATTAAAATGCATTATGATATGAACTTCTACAGCAGTATATCTGGTAGTACAAGCAAAAATGTCACAAAAGCATGACCAAATATGCCAAAGAATAACCTCTCATAACACATTCTTCATCATCCCATGGCAGTTACTAAAGCTATTGCTAAATGCAAATGACAAAATCTCTGCTGAATTAAAATACACATGAGAAAGCCCATTATTCCACAACTTCTAGCCCAGTGTAAATCATTGGTCTAATACTGTTAAATATTGTTGTAGTCACAGTCAGGCCGCTCACACTAGCAAAACAAAGTCTGGGAAGACCATACTAGCCACACATAAAAGACAAAAAAACAATTATTTAAAATCAGGATTTTATTACAAGAACAAAGAAGAACTGTTGTATTTGGAAATGTTATCTGGCCTTCTGTTGGCACAGAAATACATTCCAGAGAAACCACGACGACATGCAAAACTAAATCAACAGTACAATCCTGACTCACTGTTAATATCAGGATACTGATGAGCCGAAACATACGTTCTTTTCTGTGGGACCAAGCAGCCAACCGGTCTCACAGGCTGCAGCCGATTCTGAAGTTGTTTAAAATTCAGTAGGATTAGTTTGGATTCAAACCTCCACAACGAGCTACAAATCAATCGCTGGACCTCAATAAGTCGCAGGAAGTCTGCAAAACACATTTACCACTGGTGGATTTGATCACTTGCTGTTCAGTATCACCAACAAGTAATTTGTGATCCCACTGATTTCATTCATTAGATGCAAGGGAAGCATTAATCGGCAAGTGATTCATCAGGGGACTGGATTTCCCCCCATCAACCTTCCTGCCACTGATTAGTCTCCAAGGGCGACCAGTGATTCATTAGTCAAACTGAGATCAGCAGGTGTTGACTGATGACGTTATCCTTTCGACTGTATTGACCCCCAGACCGAGTGCTGCAGTTATATATGACTCATGTAATCTGACCACACACATCAGATTTTATTAAAACACTTTATATGCACACGTTATTGCACAATTTCCTCTGTTTTTTATCATCTCTTGTCTGCGATCTTCAGTGATTCTCATCCATCAAAAGCTTAAATAAGCTCTTCAGATAAAACAATGCCCTGTTGGCTGCCCATTCCTTTGCTAAAGCACAGAAAGACATCATAAGAGCAAGACTGCCTTGTGGCTTTGTCTATGAAATTTAATATTATGCCCCATAAGGGATAGCTCAAAATCCTGTCATGCTAAAGCAGGCTGGGGTCCTGGAGTTGAAGAGAGGTGAAGTTACCAGTTAGGGGAATGATGCTTGTGGTACCAGGTGGGTGAAATGGAACTCGTTGGAAGCAATTCAGACTCATGGAAACAGCAAATGTTCCCCGAGCAGTGCAGATTGTCTGATTGATTCCCATTATTTATTCACTGTGTAATTGTTTTACTGTCCACTTGTCCCAGATGTGCTCTTTGTGTAACGGTAACTGCAGTGTGCATTGTAAAGTTCAGAGCTCTGCAGCAGGGGAGCAGTCACATTGCAGCTCAAGCGCATTGCTGCTGCTGCAGCAGAACAGGCAAAAAGCAAAAAGGAGATTGAGAAAAATGTTTTTTGTGCCCTCAAAGCTGCTGTATACCTCAACCACAGTCGATGTCTCTCTAGAGGAATGCACAGATGACGGCTTCTCAGGGGGACAAAGTCACGATGTTGTGTCAAAATGTTGCAGTGACTCATGCATGGACTGAATCGAGTGATGTGGGCAGTGTCACAGCATAGAGACACTGTGGAGAGGGAAAGAACAGCATTTTTTTAAATGAAGTGAATGGAAATGTTTTGGTTTCTGACATGGGTCTCTGATCTAATGCCCTTATAGGCAGACAACATAATTTGTCTGTTCCACATGAACTTTGAAAAGTCAATCCGTTTTTTATGTGACAGTGTGAAACATCATGGTTTGAGTTGAAATGGTGTTAAGGGACATTGGTCATCATGGTTATAGTGTAAAGTTGTTAAGGTGAGGACAAATGTTCATGTTTGACAAATGTTGACTGCTGTCTACTGATGTGTCCTATGTTGAAGTCTGATCATTGGGTGATTTATCGATCCATCACAAATCTCTTCCATGCACACTTTGACTTCCTCCTTTGCTACTGTCAGAATTATTACAGCATGGCCCTAAGAGTTCTTTGTCAAAAGATCATAAAGATAAATCTGTTGGGGCTACTTTTTTAGAAAAAAGGTCTGACCAACAGTACTTTCCATAGTTTCAAATGGCACAACATTACAGGTTAGGATTAATGTGGGTTGATTTTTCCTCTAAATATTGTGATAAATATTGTGATTTAAACTGTAACCTAGTTTGTAATGTATGATCATTCCACGTGTTTGTTTTCACTTTGACCCCATTTTTTCTGATGCTGTATTTCAGTAAAATTAAGGCACCAGTATAGTTTATCAGAACTGCTTGGCAAATGATTGAGTAGTTTCAGAAACACATGTAGAAAGCCAATGTGGGGCTGTGTCAATTTTTGTAACTTTCTGAGTGCTGACAATCGAGCACTCAGTTCTCCTCTTTCATTCTTGACTATTTCCAACTGGTTCACTCCGCCTCTGACTGTGGCTACTTGGAGCAACGACAAACAATTTTGCCCTGACCCTTTCTTTGGTGAGTACAAAGTCATCCTGACCGAGAGAAAGGAGGGTCAGAGTTAGAAAAATAAATCGCACGTTGTAATAAACTGAGGTTTTTCTTTATGTACAAGACATTGCCACAGAGGAACATAAAACTGCCAAGTGAAGGGTGACTTCTTGTTGGAACAGCCACGCAGTAAAAGGACAGTGAGCGTCTGTCCCCTCTGGTTATTCACCTTAAATTACATCAAGAACAAAACACTTTCTTTTGTCTTTGGCTCGATTGAATGAAATGTTGGTAAAGTGAGGGGCATAGTTAACAGATACTAAAGGCAACCAAAGCAGAGCCTCCATGATTGCAGAGCAGTGTGTGTCCCCCATAGAGCAGCTCTACAGTGACATTGTTTTATGTACTATTCTATCACTGTTTGAGAGCCTAAATCAAGGCTCTGTACTATGATACTCCTACATCTTGACACCAAGGTTTCCTCTATAACTTCTGATGTATTTAATCCCTAGTTAGGAGAATGAAGCTCTGTTTATTTTTCGTCTTTAGTTCTCTCTGAGAAATGAGAGTGAGAATTTGATGCACCGAGGCGAGGCTGCTCTCATTAGGCTCAGTATCCACAAGGAGCTGGCCCAGATAAACCTGCTCAGCAAGTCTTTCCCTGAAGAGTTACAGTTACTGTGCTAGATATGCAAAACCAAGACAGCACAGAACAGAGCATATGCGGTGGTAGAAAGATTTAAAGACTGTTGTGCTGTTCAAAGCTGTAGTCCAATCAACCCCCCAAACTGTGTGTGTGTGAGAGACAATGAGGCTGAAGGTGTGAGTGTGAGTGAGCGAGTGTTTGCAATAATTGAGTTTAGTCAAGAGTTACTGGGGGTGTAAGAGCATTACACACTTGAGTGTGATTGATAAAGTGGACTTGGCATTGTTGCCATACTAAGTCCATAAGCAGTGCCTAACTGTGAAAAGTAGCGCCGTTTTGCCTTGAACACCCTCCCCCCCCCCCACACACACACACAGACAGACACACACACTCAAACTGTCTCACACACTCACACACACACAAACACACATTCATACACACACACACACACACACACACACACACACACCTATGCTTAAAGGAGATGATTGGATTTTTGGCAACAGCTCACTGAACAGCACAATTAGTTCATTTCAAGTCCTTCTAATTTACATGCTGTAAACTGTACCATTTAAAGGGCTGAGAGGGAAGGATGCTTTGTGTGAAGTAAACATTCAAACACAGTCAAGCTGTATATCAACACAGCTGGGATTTGAACAAGGAAAAATATTTATTTTTCATTCCTTGAATATGTTTGCAAAATTCCTTTATGTCTGTGTGTTTTTTCTACATGAACTTACTGTTTTGAAGACACTACAGAGCAGATCATTTTGAAGTACTTTTCTCATCTCATTCAAAACAATTTTATTTATTTGACATTTTTATGTTTATTATACTGCCTGCATATGATTTATTGCTTTTAACGCAGCTGGATGAATTTTCAAAATGTGGAATGTGGAAAATCCACTTTTGTTTTCTATTTAGTGTCACATGTTAGAGCCCTTACTTTGTCTGTTGCTTAGAATTGGTTCTAACAGGGCAACTAGCATGACTGTGGAGAACAGAGGGTGTCATTTTTACAACTGTTGTTTCCTTATGCTTTGTATCTTTTGATGCCCCTCAATATGAACACTCAATGAAGTTAAGAGCCATCTTTGTATATGATATTCAAAGGTAATAAAGATGGAATTAAAAGTCTTCAGAGGTGAATGAGGCTTGTGTGTCTTTGCCCTGTGGCTATGATACACTGGTACTGTAGTTTGATTTCAGTAAGTCTTATTCATTTCTTATTTCAGGTTTCGAAACTTGATGCTACAGACACATCTTGGTCAGTGCTCCAAAAAGTATGAAGGTTTGATATCCACCATAAGTCTCTTAAGATAAACATTAGAACCACACAAAAACAGCAGGACTCACCGAGGTCTAGAGACTTGGCAGGAGCCCAGCTTTTGAAGTAGTCATCCTGAGTGGAAACACAACACAAGAAACTGGGTTATGAAAAAGTAACTCCATGCCCAGAATATCATTGAGTCATTCTGTAGACCAGAGTGTGAACAAAAACTTATGCTTTGTAGGAATGAATGATTGCAGTCGAAAAGGAAAAGGCATTAAGAGGCAGAAGCTTGTTTGGACGTTTAAAAAATAGGACACAAATAGAGATACAGAGAAACCTGCCGGAGACACACTGGGGAGCAAAGGAAGGTACAGGCTCGAGTAAAAATTGGGTTTAACTGGGACAAAAACATTTAATGTCAGGGTCAAGGTGGACTGCTGCCCTGAAAAACAGTTCAGAAGCAAGTGGTTTTTTTGGTAAAAATGACAAGAGGAGGGGAAGGATTATGAGAAGAGACGCTGTAGTGTCACGTTTTAGCTCTTGTGATATCCACAGAAGTAATTAATAACTATTCTTATTGTTTCATTACAGTGTAGTCTAGGTCTAAGCTGCATTACAACTGAAAATATTAACAGAGAAAATAATTGCCTTGTTTCAGCTTAGCTGAGTTGAGAAGAGGTTTGGATTCGTTAAACCAAATGCACTTCAATTCAATGGCTCCATTTAGAGCGGATTTCCTGCCCAGCTACAGACATCTGCTATTATATGGTACAATTAAAAGCCACATTATGAAAACAGCCACAGCTTGAATGTTTTTGCTTGGTGTTACATGCATATCACACAAATATAAATGACTGGTTAATAAAAGACTCATTAATAGTCTATCAATCAGCTTGCAGTATAAACATATATATGTTAGTGGTGGTGTGTTTTCAGCTTGCAGTGCCGAAGCAGCCACTGAATATGAAAAGCGACAGCAAAAGCAGGTGTGCATTTCAATAGACCACTCTGTTATGTGACCAGTCTGATGCTTGATCAGCCACATTATCTCTGGAGTCCAACTGACTTCATCAGCTCTCCGTTCAGCATTTAAAGGCACTATAAATGGCTCACAACACAGTATAATGATAGTTATGAGAGTTTTGATGTACAATATTTGTCAACAATATTAACTTTATTATACCAGCTTCCATTTATAAGTGCCCTTAGGAAGAGTTAGTTGTACATACATTAATAAAATACATGAATAAAGACTTATATCTACTTCAAATGTGTTATAAATCATGTGTTATAGATGAAGGATCATTAGTATTGCAGGGAATGTAGTCTGAAGTGTGCCCCACCTATCCATACATATGCAAACTCACATACACACGCGTACACACACACAGACACACACAGACACAGACACACACACACA
>JAOXYL010000065.1:14304209-14316747 GCA_028564955.1 Terapon puta | reverse complement strand
TGCTTTTTAAATTAGAGTGTCTCCTTCAAACCTGTATTTATGTGTTCATAATCTAAAAGTTTAAATAGGATATAAGGGATAAAAACACCATCTGGCTTAAATCTGGTTACCCGGATCTCCCTGGGTTTGAAAGTCAGCCTGAAACAGGACGTCCAGCCAGCTGTTACTCTGACAACAGTATGTCATCTGACTAAAGAGTGGATATGTAATGGCAGCAAAAATGGGCTTGAAGTTGGCATGAAACGACTAAAACTAACTGTAATGCCATGGCAATAACTCAGATCAACAGTGGTCCATCTCTCCAAGGGTTAAAGGAGAACTATACTGTTTTTATGCATTTGAACTTTTCATTTCTGACACTCAACACAGAGCAGAAATGAGTCACTCACCCAACTCTGACAGCAGAAACACACCACCACAGAGATCGACAATAAATACAATTCTTTTCCATTAGGAGTGGACAACAAAAACGCAGCACTGACCGTGGTGCTGAAAAGTAATGCCTGCATTACAGCTGCGGGGACTCGTGTTAGAACTTATTTCTGCATTACACAAGAGTGGGTCTATCCAGAGTGAAACGTATGAACAACTACTGGATGGATTCATGGATGGATATTCGTGGTCCCCGCAGGGCTCTGACAAGCCCGTTGGCTTTATTGGCTTTTAACGTCATGTCTTGACAACTGTTGAATTGATCACCTTGAAATCTGGTGCAGTCATTTATGTCCCAATTTAAGTACATTGGGGATTATTTGACTTTTCTTTTTGAGCCATCATCAGGTCAAAATTTTAGTTTGTCCAGTCATGTGGTTTATGACCAAATACTCAAATGCTTGCAAGACATCCCTGTAGTTCATGTTTAGTGCTAATTAGTAAATTTGAGTAATGTTAGAATGTGTAAAATACTGCAAAGTGCCACCATGCTGCCACACAGAGCTGCTAGCTTTGCATATCTTGTGGTTTTGTCAAAGCTGATGGGAAACACAGAAAAATATATGGGGACAGAGAGAGAAAGGGGTTGAATGTGGCTAGAATCAAACCAAAGCTGTTTTAATAACGTGATATGAGTCACGGACTACTGGGGCCACTTGAAAAATGCAAATATAACCAGCTCCAAATATAACCTGGTTCAGAGGAGCAACAGTCTCCTGGTACAGTAGCTTGATTTTCACTTTGCTTCCACTAAGCCTTGGTAAAAGTGAACACTTTCCAACTACATTACCCAGAGGGCTATTGGTTTAACTGTCCACACACACATACAGTGAGTCCATGACTTTATATGCAGTATTCATTCAACCGCCTCGGGGCTCAGACATTCATCGCCATTGCCAGTAATTCCCAAGAGTTTGTCTGTCATAAACAAGAGAGCAGCATGGAGTTACTCTTGGCTGAGAACTACAAAATCATGCAGTGAGGAATATGGAAAAACACTAAAAGCTACAAGGACAAGATCTGCCACATCTTTGTGTCAATCTCTCTCTCTCTCTCTCTCTCTCCCAGGAGCATCACATGAGCTGCAGTTGCAGAAACCTTCTGAATTATTGAAGCAGACAAGACATCTCTCAACCCCCCACACACACTCACACACACAAATGGTAACTGTATCCCTGCCCTCAGGGGGAAAATGAGATAATGACCAATTCAATCTGACATGGTTTTAGAGACCATAAACATCAGAGTGAGAGAAAGAGAGGGAGGGAGAAGAGAGATGCTGACACTGATCGAAAGGAGGACTGGGGGGGTGTGAAAAAGAAAAACATACTGCCTATGATTTATTTCACACTGTGACAGCCAGGGTTGGGAGGGCTGCTTCAAAATGTGATACGAGCAACACGACCTGCTTGTAAATAAAATCGGATGCATTACACAATTGATTAGCCTGCCCCAGAAAACACGATATGTAGCCAAACAATTTATTCATAAGAGCAATCAGTAATTTGAATCCTGTTCATATGATCTGCATCAGCTGCATCATCACGATAGGCAAAGCAATGATTGTGGCCATCACCGCAATAACAATGACTATATGACTACAAGAAACGAGCAGAAGCAGACACATACAATCAATCAAAGCATGCAGCTGCTGTATAACTCGCAAGATATAACCCTATTACATGATAGCGTGAAGAGGAAAATGTTGGTCTACAGTGTCCCATGACATGTTGCAAGATACAGACGTGCATTATTAAAATGAACATTAAATGTTAATGCTGTAGTGAGTCCAAGTGGACTCATTACAATCCACTATTAAGTAGAAACTGGAGAGATTCAAGTAAAACACAAGTAATTCAACCATTGTAATTGGTTTGGTCCAAACTGAAATCAATTGGTATGAAACTTGCCACAGTCACCGTTCCCAGTGGGGTAAAATCTAATAGCTTTGGTAATGCCTTATTTTTTCCTGTAGCACCACCAACAAGTTTTTTTTTTTTTAAATCTTGACTACTGGGCAGGTTAGCATGAAATTTGATACAGACAAGATTTAGCACAAGTGAACAAGAGTAACAAGCGAGTAAGGCTGCTATGGTGCATCTCCATTCAGAAGACTAACCAAATACTGGCATGTGGAAAGAGAGAGAGCAGAGTGAGTCGGACCCCGAGGAAGAAACATCTGATCAGAACCAGTACACAGTGGGGGTGACAGCTTCATTAATAGCTATTTCAACAGATACAGTCGCACGTGTGGAAAACTCTTCTGACACATATATACATTTATATTTTTAGTCTGACATGTAGACAGGCTGATCAAAACAAGCTATGAATGTTTTATACATGAAACTACACAAATTTGTTTATACGTCAGCTGTGACACACACACACTCAGACACACACACTTAGATATCCTCCCCCTCTGCTAAAAGCAGCTGTGATGGACATGAGTGAAAATCCTACAATTATTATAGGCATATGTTGACACAAAGCTGGCTGCCTATCATTAGTGTAATGTAGATTTTCTAACAACGACATCAGACATCCATGAAAATGAAATATGGTGTAAATGTAGTGAGGACAGCTTGAAGCCATATGGATCACTACAGCATGCAGGGTAATAGTATACTACTGCAACACTGTTTTAGTGCTGAGATGAATAGTTGAATAATAAATTCAGTGACCAACAGAAAAGCAGTGATAGTTGAATAATAAATTCAGTGACCAACAGAAAAGCAGTGAACAATGCAGCCCAGTTTAAGTCATGCTGAATATACTATGTATTGATATCAGATCTTTAACAGAGTATCGCAACAGATGAATAAAAAATAAAAAATAGGTGCGGATGTAGAGTTCGTGACAATCCATCCAAATGTGGTCGTGGTCAAACACACTGATGACAAACAGACAGATATTGCCATCCCTGCAGCAGATTCAAAACCCTCACATGGCTAAAAGGCCAATATTGCTATAAAGATTGAAACATTGTTTGCAATGACCAAAAATATATAAAAAAATATCATGATTTATGTTGTTGTAAGTAAAGATCTAAATCCAAATCAAAGTTTTTTTTTTCCCAATGGTCCAAGGTTGTGTCTCTGTATTGCTGAATCTTCAGAGGGAAGCAGCAAATCAGACAGCATCTCTTCAAAGTATCAACAGCTTAGCAGGAAAGCTTCATATCGGCACCAAAAAGACGGACATAGAGACAATCCCCACAGAGAGAGAAGGGAGTTTGGAGGGGCTGCCATGACAAAGCTGACTGATGCACACACACACACACACACACACACACACACACACACACACACACACACTGTATTGATGATAGATTCCACATTTCTTCCATCCTTCCATCTTCCGTCTGTCCAACTGTTGTGCTCACAGTATTGATGGGCTTCACATTAAAGCTCCTCCTCTTTCCCTCTTTTTTCAATTTGCTTTTTTTTTTAATTATCAGCCAAAATTTCTCTGGCAATCCTTTAGCTCCCCTGCTTTGTCCGTCTCCCTCTGTTCTTTGCTCCAACACACACACACACACACACACACACACACGCACACACACACACACACACACACACAATTTATTCTGGTCATATGGGACATTGACCTTTATCTTGTCTGTGACCGAGTTGTCCTCCATTCCGCATGTGTGTGTTTGCGTGTGTCTTCCTGGCTTTTTCACTCTCTTATTGATTATATCAAGGCTGTGTAAATTTACTGATCGATCCTCACAAGAGCCTCAGGGTGGATGGGAAGCTCTGTGTGTGTGTGTGTGCATGTGTTTGTTTGGGCATTCATACACATGCAGAGGCAGCATTTGGAGGGATGCGTGAACATTTTCCACCGGTCTGTTTAGAGAGGCACTACATGACACTGCAAAATGAACTCAGCCTAGTTCCCCTATGCAACACTTGTCCCTCCCCACGCACACGACTGCAATCTTTCGGCGCAGAGATTACAATCAGCATTTTTGAAATCAATAGCTTGGAGTGAGGAAATGTGCATGCGGGAGGAGAATGCAGAAAAAGAAACGGGATGAAGGCAACAGAATGCACGAGACATAAAGAGAGAGAGGTTTATTTTGAAGGGCACTGTTTCATCGGGAATTAGTCCAGAGTAAAAAGAGAGAGGGAAGAGCCAGGAGAGAGCGGAGATGATAAACGGCATGAAGAGAGGGTATAGAGGCAGCTTAAGAGGAGAAAGAGAAATGGAGGACAGGGCAGGGGAGAGATAAGAAAGAATGACAGGTGTCCTGCCAAGTCTTTGCTCAATTGACGGAAATACTGGGCGTCTGATGGGGAGCGCTCACTCACGGTGTTTGTGCGTGAGTCAGAGAAGGTGAAGGTGACTCCGGGGTTCGTCTTGCCTAAGCTGCTTCTCTAAACCTCCCCCCTCCCTGCCCCTCCCCTCTCGGCTGTCCAACCAGCCAATCAGGACACACACAGGCATCCACGCTGGGGAGCAAACAGAGATATAACAGAAGACGACCAGTTCATTTGGATGCAGCGGGAAGCTCCCAGGTGTGCATGCATTCACCGTGAGGCGCAGTGGGCCCCGAAAAAGAATGTGCACGCTCAGCAAAACCCTTTCGTCCATAAATGCAGAGGGAGTGTAACATGTAATACAAGCTACCTCACTGGCTAGCTAGCTTTGATATGAAAATAATAGTGTCATTGCAGATGCTTCCTCTGCAAAAAGAAAAAAAAACACAGTCACTCAGAAACTGCAAAACACATACACACACACACACACATTGGCTTCTTATTTTGATAAAGAGAGACAGCGGGGGTCTGTGACTGGCAGCCCCTGAGAGGCTGTCGTCGTGGAGAAGAGAACGCTAATGATAAAAGATGACAACATTTAATTCTCGCCATGAGACTGAGCTAAGACAGGCCACACACGCCAACGCACAGACACAATCACAGTGCAACCGCACAAGCGCGCACGCCGCGGCCTGTAAGCTGGCGCGTTTCTCACCCTGCCGCAACGTCCGCCAGCTAATGAATAGGCAGTCTGGAGGCGGCGCGCGCTTACACAAATACATGAGGAAATATGCAGCGTGCATACAATGTCTCACACAGAAAAAAAATAAAATAAAGATTTAGTATATTACTGTAAGCCTGACAGCATGCAAGCAGGGTGGAAGACAGGATTTGAGAGAAAAGGAATAGAAGGAGGACGGGGACAAGAGTAGCGTCTTTTAGGAGAACCAAACCAGGCTCAGAAGAGTGAAAACAACTTTTCCACCTCTTGAGGATAAAACTGGGGCTGTCTGAGTGGCAATGACAGCTTTTCTGTCACTGTTTGCAGACAGAGATTTTGACAAGAGACATGGAAGGCGGAGAGAGGAGACAAAATGAGATTATACAACACAAGACAACCCGAGACAACACAGGGGCTGGGTATTGTTTGAATGTTTTAGATACTAGTACCAAAATAATACCACATTCGGTACTGACATCCACAATGTAACTTTTCAGTACCTTTTTAACTCTTTTTGGCAAATCCATACTACTGACTGACTAAACACTCAATAGCAACAGGCTTTCAGTAGAACACAGTAGATTCAATTCCCAAAACAGGATCAGAAAATATGAGATAAGTATGCAGATCATTGCCTGCAAATCCACATGCCTCAGATATTTTATCAGACTCATGACATCTCCTACAGTCCTGATGATCATTACTCTACACACATTCTGACCCCATACTGACTGCCCGACATCAACGCTGTACCTTTACCTCCATACAAACCACTCAATAATTTGCTTTCACAACACTGTAAATCCACAACTAATTAAACAGCTCTGCTGTTCTCGCTCAGGCCAGCATAGCAGAACTGGTGTGAACCTGGCGGCTCAATAGTTTTGTTCCAAATTAAAACTGTTTTCTCATGTCACTGCAGAGGCCACATAAGATTGAGGTCAGTGGTTTTGACATATAAGGTGACCGAGACTAATTGGACACATCATTTAGAAAAAGTGAGGGACTATAATCATGAGCTAAGAAACTGTGTCTGTTACTGTAAAACCAGATTCCCTAACCTTCTTTATATTGACTATAACTCTGTCTGGTGAGAGAGATAGACGGCACATAGAGTGTGTCTGCCACCTGAGGAACAAAAACACTTTGCACCATGGCTTCAGCCCTGCACGGCAGTGGTGCCAGATTTGGATGGGGTATTTAGATCTTCTGTGTTTTACTGCTGCTGCATCTGCCACTGTTCCATATTCTCTTTTGTCCTGACCGGAATACTTTGATGTAGCCATCAACATGAGGCAGTTGGAGGCTTACAACAAAATTGACCCTGCCCGAAACAGAAGCACAGTCGAACTCAGTGCTGCATACAAATGTGTGTATATTTACTCCAGCCATACTTTATTTGCATAAAAGCTCATGAAAATTACAGTGAGGATTCTAACCTAAGGTAAATGGAAATACTGCTGGTATAATTACATTTCAGGTTAAAAAAAACAACAAATGTGCTTGAGCAAATTTAAGGATTAAGAAACTATTTAATTGGCCATAAAGGTTTAGATATCCTCTAACAAGCTCAGGCAGCTCCAAAGCATCCACAGTGTTTTGGAAATAAAGTCGCAGCACTAGAAAATTAAATAAGACACTTTTCCACAAGACAACTCAACTAATCATGTTTTAGAACAAATCCAGACAGTTACACAATGGTGGCATGTGTGTGAAGAATTGGAGCAGCTCAGCCAGCGAGCCTGTACACAAACTTCAATTTGAAGCCAATACTGTATGTCATTTATTCCACAAATGTGTCCCTTTGTGTCCACAAACCAGCTGCAATTCATGTTTGCATCAAGTACACAAGCGAGTAACAAAGATGGCTGCTTTGTTACGATGGAAGGAAACGTGTTTTGGAACTGACAAAATGCTGGTAATGAGGAGCATTTTTTTGTTGTTTTTTTTTTTCTACTTCACGTCCTTGGCCTTGAAAAAAAAATGCTCCTGTCTGCATTACACTCATCTCCCACGACATTACAGTCCAGTTATTAGGCGAAATAATAAATCAAATTCTATTTTTCCTTATGTTTTCTAGATAAGTCGCATGAACTTTGGCTGTTAAACTATTGCACTGGCTCCCCTACCAACAAATGGACACTCATACATTATGCAGGAGGGAGCAAGTGGCTCATCGGGGATGCAGAGTGAAACATGGCAGGCAGGGGAGAGCAGCAGGGAGGAGGAGTCACGGGTGAGGGCAGGGGGAGAGAGAAGGAGGGAGGGATGGGGGGATAGAGAGGGCTACGGTCGAGGAAGCACGGGGTCATTGGCTGCTCAAGAGACAGGGGCACAGAATGAGAGAAGGAGAGAAGCAAGGAGGGAAAATGTGTGGTTCATGACTCAATGAGGATTGACGGGAGGACATGGAGGATTGTCTGAAACAGCTACTAGGCTTCAAGATATACGGGATAAGAGAGGATTTAAATCTGGCAGCCAATTATGACATTAAATGAAGATAGTTTGATTGTAAATGGAGATGAATTTGGCTTAAAAATGATGTTTTTCCTGTCGTATTCAGTTGATATTCTTTTTTCAAGGGTATACACATTTTTACCAAAGTCACCATCAATCTGGCCGTTATAGACAAAATAATGTAACGAATGCTTAGTATTTTATGTTTTGACAATTAAGTCAAAATATCAGAGAGACTCATATCGTGTGATGCATAATCAGCTACTTGATAATCCACATAATGACATTGTTTCTTCTAAAATAAACATACGTGCAGTAGTTTGCATATCAACACATGTGTTTACCATGGATACTTCTGTGAGATCCCTGCATCACTGACAGTGAGATCAAATGAATGCAGCTTTACAGCTTTAGTTACATCAAGCACTACTACTACTTAAGGCGCCTGTGGACTGTGTGACAGAAAAAATATTGTTTAAGTTTTTGCAAGTCACACCACATCACATGTCAGGTAGGGCTATGTGACCAGCTGGTGGAGTTCATTGGCAGCACTTTCATGTTTAGAAAACACAGGATAACACGTGTTGCCATGAGGGCCATAAAAACTTACAACGAAACCTTTTTGTTGTTTTTTTGTAAAAATGCGTTGGTGCATGATTCCAAGTTTAGTCCTAGTTTAGTTCCAGAATTTTCAGGAAGCCGCTCTTTTGGTCATCAAAACAGCTCGAAACAAGCTGTCACAAATGTTCCTCACAGGACGATTTGAGGGAACCGGTGATTTCGCTAGAAGTTCCTCACAATTATCAACTTTCATCTGGGAATCACGCTGTGTAACAGTGACACTGATCATCACATCAGGATCCAAACCAACCAAGATCAGACTTCCATCAAGGTTCCATAGCCCGACGTGGATTCACACAGACCCATGTGTTTTTAATTGAAGGCCTTGTCGTCTATGGTACTAAAGGGTTGTGGTACCAGAGGGGGGAGGAGAGAAATGACTAAGACAGAATAGAGGAGGAGAGAAGACACAGTGGGACAAGAGACAGCCAATGTTGCAGGAGACAAATTACAAACAGCAGGTTTCCCTGTGTGATAGGGCACACAATACACACACGCGCACACGGACGCTCACACACAAACACAAGAACAGCTCCTGCAATTGGTCGGTACCATTGCTTGAAATATTAAACATAAATGTCACAGCCATCCCCCCAACTACTCTCCCCCGCCCCATCTATTGCTCCTTTCCTCCCATGCTCTCCCTCCCTGCTCCCCCTCCTCCTGTCCACCTGCCCTCCACTGACAGTTTCCTGTTAATGAGTTTCATTTGCACAGGAGACCACAGAGAGACATAAACAGTGGTCAGCTCACACACACACACAGGCACACACGCGCTGCAGGCACACTGCAGGTAGAGCCCTGACTGAGAGAATACAGACACGACTAATACGAGCTCTCACATCGCGGCTCCAGTGCCACGTGGGGAAGTCCGGCTCTAATAAGGCCGAAGTCCCACTGTCTGCTGAAATATCTGGAGACATGTTAGCTGGCAGAGGAGGACATCGTAATGTGGAAAGCCAGCGGTTACAGAACCTTAACCATCAGATAGCCTTATGACGACTGGGGAGTCAGTTTTGAATTGCTGTCATTGTCCAGCTAAGGCCAATTAAAAATATTCTGAGAGGAGCGTAAGGTAGCTCTAATTCTTCAAAGAACAAATGCCGTGTGTAAACATCTCCAACTCAGGTATTCTAATCCATTCAGTAGTAATAAGCAGGTAGAGGTCAAGCTGCTTTAGAAAAAGAGACCGTGTTTTGGAGATGTATAATCACACTGAGCTGATAAAAGATACACAGTCTGTCCCAGTACCAACAAAGCACGAGCTGAAGTCATTATCTTCATGACATGCAGGATTCAGTGTAAACACTACCGACCCCTTTCATTTCCCCATTAGGGAGCTTTAAGGTTCAATCAAGCTGTCTGCCAGGGTTGCATACATTCTCCTCAAGCTCTTCACTGAAAGTGTATAATGTTCAAAGCCTGCATGTTTTTATGGCCGCACCACCCCATCAAATGGAAATGCTTGTGTACTTTTGTACATAAGTTTCCCAAATTTCTGCCTGACGCACCTTTTATCTCTGGGAACTCAACTAGAAAATGCAGTTCTGTGGGTTTGAACACTGGGGCTGCACAACAAATGGCTGATACCGCGCTGTGGTGCTTATTTCATAAGAATTAGACCTGCGTGTTGGTGGCACTGCAGTCGAGTCGTGCTTTGACTTAAGTGGCTTTCATCCCCTTTCTACGAAGCAGCTTCTGTATTCGCAATGTTTCTCTAAAGTCGAAGCTTGGAGTGACACAGAAATGTGTGAGGGTGAATACGCACTAACTGCACTAACTTGATGGCACGTTGAGTCAGCTGGCCCACAGTCAGCCTTGAAGGTAATTCTGAGCAAAATCAATATGAGCCAACGTATACCTGAAAAATAAGCCTCGATGAGTCTCCATTATGGATTTAGAGTTACGTACATGTGCTCTATGCGCAGTCCCCGACACACAGGTGCACGGGCTCCATTTGCCATGTACTGTATTGTATTTTCCAGAGAAATGATAAACAGAAATGTATTGTCAGCTAGGTGGCGAAGGCTGAAATACCGAACATGAAGCTTTACAGGAGAGGTCGATCAGTATGTTATGAAACATCACTTCCTAATAGCTGCACACGACAAATCAGAGACTGACTTTTCAACTTTTGACTGAAATATGTGAACAATTATCAGTTATACAGTCTGGTGGTATTGATATGGCAACCTGAAACAGAACTGAACCATTGGCAAGTGCAAGACAGCCAATCCAGATGGGAAATCCTTCTCTTAGTCAAATCAGAAGCTGTAAAGTTCTTTTTTTCCCCCATCATGTGCAGAAGTCCAATGTTGTTTATGAGTCTTTTTCTCAACCACCAGGGTTTGAACCTGCTGAGTCTCTACAAGGTGGATTATGCCTGCTGGCAAGTGCTCAAGTACTCACAGGGTGTATCAAGGGCGTAGTGTGCTCTCTCTCTGTCTCTGTCTCACACACACAGGCACACACACACATTGTCAGACACACACACATTGTCAGACTCTCTTTCTCACACACACACACGCACACAATGAAGCTAATTACGAAGCACCCTTTGGCTAGATGTTGTGTCTCTCAGTGCAACTCACATCTCTGAATCTGTTCCAGGATCTGTCCTTGTTGTACTGAGCCACGGTGCTCAGCCATTTGTCGTTGTTGTTACCGGAGACCGCCGTTTCCCTGCTCAGCAAGAGAGCCACGACAGGTAGCAGAAAGAAGAGCATCTTCTGAAAGCAAAGGCAAGGAGAGAGAGAGAGAGACAAAGAAAGAGAGAGAGAGTGAGAGAGAGAGAGAGAGAGAGAGAGAGAGAGAGGAACCGACAAAAACAGAGGGATGTAAGACGGACAGAGCAAATTCGGAGTGATAAAACAGACACAGAGGAGAGGAGGATACAGCAAAGTGCTGGAGGAGCAGACCGAAGTGAGGTTCTGCACTTTGCAGAACACAGAACTGTGCGCTGTGACGCATCACGGGTCCGAGCGTCTCCGCGGAACCTCCAAAATAAAATAAGACAAATAAAGAAAATGAGCGCACAGCAGACTGTTCATCTGATCACACTGCTGATCCTTCCTCTAATAGGATTATAAATCATTAGAGAGGGGAGCGGAGGGAAGCGATGGGCTCCCCAGCCCCCGCCAATTTAGGAGCGCAATTAGCGGCGTCAACACAAACTGGCCCTGCCGCTCTCTGCCCCGCGGGGCCGTTTGTCTCAGGTTTTAACCCGCTGTCTCTCCCCGCTCCATCCTCCGCTCCTTCAAAGTGGGCAAACTGCTGACTTTCATCTGCAGTTTGCATTTCTTTGGTGGGGGGGGGTGCAAACAGAAAGAAAGAAAAAAACATCGGCGCTTCACCCACCTGGGATAGTTTGTTGGTGTCCAATTCTGATTCCCGGGGGAAAATAAGTCCACAGCCCCGGGCACTCCGGTGGCACCCGACCGCTCGTAGGATTGACGGCACAGAACGGGAGCTGCGAGGACGAGCGCACCGGGAGCTTTCTCCTCCTCCTCGGTCACCAAACACCGCCTCCCTCCTTTCTCTCTCTCTCTCTCTCTCTCTCGCTCGCTCTCTCTACCCCGCCCCCCTCTCTCCCTCTCTCTCTCTCGCTCTCTATTCCTCTCTCCAATACGCACTAACCCGTGTCATTGATTTTTTTTTCGGGGGGCGGGGTTATTATTTTATTTATTTATTCATTTTTATTCCTGTCTATGTACACACCAGAGCGCAGCGGGGTCCGGGAGCCGTGTCAAAGCGCTGTTCCAGGGCGCACGGACACAAATTTGATTTGAGTCACGCGCCTCTGTCGGGGAGCCGAGGCTCGTGTCCACCATGATGGGCGCAATTAAGACGCACAAAAAAAAGCGTAAGAGCGGAGGCGCCGCGCTCTGGAGCCTCACGCGGCCCCGCTTCAGCACCGCGGACAGAGGCAGGCCGCAGGAAACGCTCCTTCTTTAAGTATGGAAACACAATTCAGAAATGGGCCACATAAGTAGGACGTTCCTCTTTTCTTTCTTTCTTTCTTTCTTTCTTTCTTTCTTTCTTTCTT
>JAOXYL010000065.1:14275758-14286177 GCA_028564955.1 Terapon puta | reverse complement strand
TATATATATAGATAGATATAGATGTATATGTAGAGAGAGAGAGAGAGAGAGAGTAAGTACTTTATTTGACACAAACAGGAAACTGACTAGAATCTGACTGCTAACGCTGGAAATCAGTGTAATGCGGTTGACACTGTCCAGGATCTAGAAATAGATCTTGTTTCTCTTCACATACGCTCATCCACTCCGTCAACTCCCACAGCCAAGCTCTCAGCAAACCAAACACATAATTATAGCTTCCACTGAACAAAGATGGGGAGGAATTAATTAGGCCGCAGTCGAGTTGGTAAAACACTTCTCAGTTACGGCATCCCTCTTTGTTTTCTCCATTATTCAGCCTTAAAGTGATGGAGAGAATTAGATAAAGAGAGAGTTGTCAGTGCAATGCAGAGGCTTTTTTTGTATTCAGTGTGCCTGATGAAAGTCAGGATTCACATAAAGGTTTTCTTATCAGCGAGGCACTAAAAAAAGTCTGTGTGTGTGTGTTTGAATACGAGGATTAATAATTACCATATCATAGCATTGATATAATTTAAATACTAGATTTGCAGTATTTATTTTCAATTTCAGTCTCTCCATCATCTGGTTTTAGGAGACAGTAAAACCCAAGTAATTATGTACATTTTCCAGTCACATTCACATACAGCTTTGAGCCACCCACGGGGAAAAAATCCTACACTGAAAGAGACCTGGAGACTACTGCTGCCTTACATTTACATTGAATCATTAGTATTCAAAATGTATAGCGCTATCATTAAACATTCTGCTGGAACTGCAAAATTGGCACTCATATGTGTTTGCAGTAAAGTTAAAGAGCAATTGCAATTAATGCTAGCATTAGCTGCTAATTTGGGGACAAGCGGGGCCCCTAAAAATGTGCGAGGTAGAAGCCCTTTTATCGTCCCTAAAATGGAGAGAACATCCCATCAAAACAGAGTACATATTCATGAACTCATAAGATAGAAATAAGAAAAGATGAAATAATCTGAATATAGATAAAACAGCATGAATTGTTCATAATCCCCGTGGGGAAATTTGGCTCATCGTCTCTGCATCACTCAGCATCTCATAGGGGGGCGGAGAGGGGCAGCATTAATATGGGATCCACACTCCCTGCTTTATTCTCCCCCTGTCATTCCATCAAAAACTCACACACAGAATCCCTTTAAATATCTTGCATACAGAGGACGATGTACAAGAAATCAGTTATGCTCCGACTAAACAAGATAATCCCTCCATATCAATGTTTAGGTAGCGGTGTGTGCTTTTGATTGCAAATATCAGATTAAGGTTCATTCCTTTTGCATGTGACTGCGCAGGTGTTTCCTGTTCTTTTTGTACTGTGAATTTCTTCTCTCTCCCCATTTCACCTCCCACGTGAGTCAAGCGTACACGTATGAATTCAGATTGTATTAGGACACATGCCAGTGCATATCACAGATAACACACACGTGCGCTGTGGTACACACACAGTATCACGCGCACAAGTGCACAAACAAAAGAACAGCGGAGTCTGTTACTCCCCCATGAGGGAGAGAGGAAACCAGTAACCATAACAATCCATTTTTTTCTGTGTGTACTTTCTTTTCAATTGTATTTCGGCCCCAGAATCTCTCCATCCATCTGCTGAAATCCTATTTCCATGACAAACAATAAGACACATGCAGTCACTCCGTCACTTCCCCCCCGTAGCTGCCAGGGAGCCAGACGATGGAGGAGAGGGAGGGACAAAAGGAAAAAAATAAAAACAGCGAGGGGGAGGTGACAAAAGGGATGGAGACCATTTAAATTGTGAGACAGGCTGAGGGATTACCAGTGTAGTGGGTGTGTTTTTGTGAGTCTAAGTGTAAAAAAAACTGCTTCCTGGTGGTTAGAAATCAGCTTGTGAATGCAGAATCATGCAACCCACCGTCCACTGAATAATGTTCTTATGCAACTATTCTGGACTGGGATACAACTGTGTGTTGAGTGGGAACATTTAGTGCCAGTGCATAAAAAAAGAGTGCAGTGAAAAGTGAAAGTGTAGAAGTCAGGTTGGTGACCTTCAAGGCCCCTTTAGCAACTGTTCTTCAAAAAATGAGCCTCATCACTAATCTCCTTCTTCAGCATACAAGGGGTATATCTACTTGAAGAGATTCCCCAGCCAGTTCAGGCCACTGCATGACAACTGGAATAAAATGAGTGATGGATCACAGAGCGTTGACATCATGTGTGAAATTTTACCGTTCATCCATGGTTAAGCTAATCTCTGATCTCTTTCTAAGATATTCATCTTTTCTGACTTCTGATTACAATTCAGAGAATTGTGATTCAATGATTAAATGATTAAATGATTCTTGATGCACCCTTATGCATCCTGATGTATCACGATGCATCTCAGTTTTAGATTTCTATACATGGTTTATACAGACAAGTAAACAAGTGTGCCCAAACATCTTTACAAAAGATGACAGTAGTTTTATTTCTTTCATTGCTTGCACTCCTCTTCTTCTTCTTCTTCTTCTTCTTCTTCTTCTATGTCTACTGGTGGTCGGTAAACAATGATTTGGTGCATTACCGTCATAAACTGGAATGAAGTGTGAATCAGGATGCTGCCCTGTCATCTTTGCAGCAGTAAATACAACATAGTCAGTGATGAAAAGGTGAAAAGGGACTTTGTTAGTGCATCCTGAGATGCATCTGTATTCACACTTTCTATCTATCTAAAAATGTGTGTATATATGTGTGTGTGCGTAGGTAATGTGCCTGTGACACATTATGACGTGACTGGACAGATGTGAAGTCACCAAGTGTGAAAAACAGCTGGTGACTTCGGCTCTCTGTCACTGTTTCACATGTCGATGTGTTGCTGTGTTGATCTGTGTGAACAGAACCTCTTCCATAAAGTGGCTGATTGTCTCTGTCACAGACACGCACACTGTTTAAGTACAGTTGTTGTCACGTTAATGTAACCACACAAATTCCATTCTATTCTGTGTTTTATGGTTGATTCTGTCTCTATTTTCAAATTCTGCGATCTCATTCACTTCTGCATCACAGGAGACCCATTGAAAGGTACATTTTAAATCTGTGTTAAGTGAAAATACAGATTTGCAATTCTTGAGTTAACTATAATGTCAGACATAAAGAAATGAATACAAATGATAACGTTACAAATGTTAAATTATCATAATAATTGTTACAAAGCAAAGCAAGAGGAAAATCACACCTGTTTGCCTGGGGTTTTTTTTCTTCTTTTTGTCTGTTCTCTTGTTGCTCTCGCATACCCTCTTATTTTGTAGCACAGGCATTTGGATACGTCAATATACAAAAGGCAGTGAAACATGCTTTAAATTGGCAGTCAGCGCTGTTTCAGAAACTATTTGCTTGGGATGGACATTGTTTTGTGTCTTTTGTCTGAATCATGTAATTTTAAAGACCCGACAAAAACAAGCCCTGATCCAGTATTTATATTTCCACATATGATGCAGCTGTATGTACACATGTTGCCTAAACACACACACTTGCACAGAAGTGAGTAAATCTGATCCAGTTTAGATATTTTGGAGAACTATATAGCTCTAGTTTTTCTGTCAGTCTTTGACGCACCTTTTCTTCACCTTCATTATTGTTTAATTAAAATAGTCACAATAGTAGCCAGATGAATCTAACCAGAGTGTAATTGTCTGAATGACTCTAATGCTAGTCTGTGAATGCTTTAATCCTAATCCATAATCCTCAATCCTCACTAAAAGTAAACTATTACAATTGTCAAGTTTCAATCAACGACTTGATCCAGGTCTGTAGGAAGCCGTCAGCAGGCTGATTTCTGTAATTTGTTCTGAGGGATTTCCCCTTCTAACAGCAGCTATATTTAATCACTCAATGTGTGATGCCTTTGAGTGACTGAGAGTATTGAACACTTATTTGAAATTCATTTAAGAACTCTGTTTTTTTTTTTCCTGATTCATGTACTGTCTTAAGCTTCTGGTACAATTCGCCAGTTGACAGAAAATAGACTGGCATTTAAAACTAGTGAGCCAGTAGACAACCAGCAAGCTTGTATGCAAAAACAGACTTAAAATGACTTTATTTATAATGATGATCATAGACTTTTAACACAGTTACTAAATCCAACAAGTCAAAGTATGCCAACTGGAGTTGTGGTTTTCTCTACAATACTCCATCCCTCAGTTCCCTTTCAGCGACTACCTGTTTAATAGATTGTACATTCATGTTCACTGTTGTATCATTTTAAGAAATGAGAATTTGGCAAATGATCTTCATGTGAAGATTTTTAGATGGATTCATTTACTAGAACAAACAGTGTTGGTGAAGCAATGCTAAAATGCTTTTCTCTTTACAGAAATGTTAATAATTCTATCAGG
This sequence comes from Terapon puta, assembly GCA_028564955.1. NCBI lineage: Eukaryota > Metazoa > Chordata > Actinopteri > Centrarchiformes > Terapontidae > Terapon > Terapon puta. The sequence goes on along the minus strand of JAOXYL010000065.1, from coordinate 14,281,810 downwards.
ACAGAACATTTGCAAACCACACCCAGCTTTAACTACTTCAAAAGGTACAGTAATTTAACAGTATTCCTCTCCTAATGGAAAAGTGTAAGCTAAGAAATTCTGTGGAAAAAAAATCCAATTACAAAATCCTTCCAAGAGAAATAATGAAAATTCAAATGGGTTATGTAAATTCTGCCTGTTAAGTGGCTGGGGACAAGTGTGGCAAGTATGTGATTGTGCACATGCACAGCAGCACGCGCATACACACACTCGCCATTTTCGCTCCTCTAACACTTCGTTTCCAATATTCTAATCTGAATCCATCATTTCCTCCCTGTCACCTCTTTGATAGCGCTGCTAATGTTGCTTAATGAAATTTGTTGACAAAGGAACAGCGCTCTGTCCCACTCTCAACATATTGAATTAGCTGTCGGGGGAGGGCGGAGGCGAGAGAGAAAACCACGAAGATAGATGGCCTCCCCCAGTCTCTGTCAGCACATTGAGAACTTCTGAGAATCTCTTTAGGTCTCTCAATCTCTCTCTCCTGATCCCTCCCTCGCTCTCTGGGTTAATATGCTTTCTATACACTGCTCACTGACTTAATGCAGCATGAAAATAGAAGAGTGAAAAAGGGAGAGGAAGAGAAAAGAGTGTGAGCGAAGGTTATGAGAAAGAATGGCGCTGGTGGGATAGGCAGCAGATAAACATAAAAAAAAAAAACAAAACAGCAGAGCGCAGAGGGGAGTGGGTAAAGAAACGAGAGAGCCGAGTGGACAAGAGCGATAGAGGGCCTAATGAGAGGCAGAGTCAGAATGAAATATGAGGGCAGAACGTGAGAGATAGCAACCGGGAGGGGGGTGTGGGGGTGAGAGTGAGGCATAAACTTGGAGAGAAAGCACCAGAGAGAGATTGGGGAGGAAATGGTTCGGAAAAATAGCCGTGACATGAGGAAAAAAAAAGATCCCGGAAAAAGGCAGGAGGAGTGGAGAGGTGAAGAATAATGGCAAAAAAGTGGGAGGAAGGCAGCAGATCAGGTCTGTGAAGCCTCTTAAGACAGCAGCACTTTCATAGTAATAGGAAGGGAGAGTATATATGGTCAAGATAGTGTGTATTTATTATGAAATATTATGTGAAAAAATGATTTACAAATGCACTTGTGATTTTAGACGGGGACGTGGGGGCTCGTTAGTGCAACAGGAAACCAAATGCTTTGAATCTGCAGTGAAGAGGAGGTGCATCGCTGCTTATCGCAGACACCGCTGGAAGACTCTGCTGGCCCTATTTATTCATTTTCTTCCCTGACCTTTTCACGGGATTAGTGTAACACCACTGCGATCACCCCCCCCCCCCACGCCGCTGCCTTCTTTTAAACCACCACAGTCCTTGACACCTTAAATCTGGCCTTGCCTCTCTGTCCTCAGGGCAGAGGAGGTCACGTTAAGATGTACCTGAGAGGGTTTGTTGAGGGGACATTTTTACTGTTAGGTTGAGATCCTTTTGTCATTTTATCATCGTAAAATTGACAGAACAGGAGAGGAGGCAGGCAAAGGAGTGACACAAGGAGATAGGGTGAGCGAGCTTAGATAAAGTAAGCGGTGAGTTGGAAAGGAGAGTGAGAGGGTGCGCAAGGTGAAGAGAAACACAAGGTTTCAGGAGGCAAAGTCTGCACGCACACACAGTAGTTCAGGGTATTATCTATTCTGTTGGATGCCATGAAGTTGCAAAAACGCAAATGAAATTCAGAATGGTATAACTGTAAATTTCATACTTTTTGCATAATACTCAAAAAGCTGTGCATTGAAAAAAATGAGATGAAACAAAGGACAAAGGGAGATGACTTTCCATTGGCACCATGCTCTCTGCATATGCAGCTGGCAGGTGCCTTTCCAAAACACCCGTTTTTTACCTTGCGTTACCTTACCTTACCTGACAATGAGGCCTGCCCATGGACAAACTAAACAAAGGTGGCCTTGTGTTCTCTTCCAGTGTGCACCTGTTGTGTTTTGTTGCAGTGCAGAAGCAACGTCCATGCATTCTACCAGAGGAGTCATTTCTTCAACAAAAAAGATCCATGTTTCTTGGCTATCTTTTCCCAATTTAAGAAAGTTGAGTACAGAACTGATGACTAACTAAGTTAATTTTTTTTTAATTTTATAAAATTTTATAAAAATCATACACCTGTTGATGTGCTCACTGAGTCACAGCAGGTGCTGTTTCAAATTGTTCTGTAGTGGAGGCAGCTCTGGGCTGCAGCTGCATTTAGATGAAGACGTGGAGTCCTGGTGTATAGCTAATGAGCCTTATCAGTTATATAGTATTTTAGTGACATATGACTGATATACTGTCATAAATCATGCAAACAAGCAGGTAATTTGATACAAGTCTCAACTCTGCTTTTGGTTATAGACCTCAAAGCCAAAGACACATTCACTGTCCTTGCAGATTATACATTAAGAGACCATCAGGGAGGAGGAGAGTCCTCATACCAGAAATGGCTTTTGCTCCATCTCTGTGCCCGTTCTTATTCCTTCCCTACCCCTCCTGCTTTCTTCATGTTCTCCCAGTAGCTTTAACCCAACACAGCTGAAGCGTGTTCAACACATCTGTGTGTGCTGAACTGTGGATTTCCTTGGCCAGAAAACCATATGAACTGTCTCATAGATGGTGTATGTTAATACACACACACCCACACATGCACACACAGTATGAGTTTCATAAGGGATTAGTATCAGGCCTGTGTGTGTCATATTAATAAGCTTATTGTGGCCGTCCATCCATGGATGGATGGATGGATGGATAGATAGATGGATGGATGGACGGACAGCCTACTTGCAGCATGTTTATGCACTGCCCTTTGAGTAATGTGTTAAATGCCATCCTGCTGTGGAGCTGTCAAAACCAGCTGCCACTTTCTCTCAGAACTTCCCCCCCATCCCCTGGTTGTCAAACACATCTCTGGGAAGCTCACATCTGGCAAGCGCTCCCTCACAGTACGGGAGTAAGGAGAACACGAGAACTGCATTACAGAGAGGCAAAGTCTGTGGAGCCGCAGGATGCTGAATTATTTTTTTCCCCATCGTCAATTCTTATTTGAAGGATTTCTCTTACTGTAATGACAACTTCAATGCAACAAGGCTGTGTATTCTGTATTATATGTATTAAGCTTGGTGAGTCACCATTAATAGAAAACTAAATCAAACTAAAGAAATACATTTATTCAGGGTTAGGGTTAGGGTGATGATAGTCTGATGTTGACAAAGAGCAATTCATAGCTTCATAGCAATCTTACCAGAAATAGTCGTAATCACTAAAAGAATACTGCTTAAATGTTGTGCTTTATCTGGGGATCATACTGGGAAAGTAGTACTTGAGTGCAAAGATTTATTATTTTGCTTTGTTGTTTACTTGTTTCGTAGTCAAGAACAGTGAGAGTTCTCAAAAACTTGAGGACAAGCAGACCATTACATTACATTATTAAAACAACGCCAGCTCCCAATATGCTCCAGATTTCATTTTAAAAAATCTACAATTAGGTTGTAAATCTTCATACTCCCTGGCATAATTATGCAGTTCAAATGCAATTATCCGATCTGCCCGTTTCCTTGGAGGCCAAGTGCTTTAAATCACCAAGTCCTGGCCTTTTCTCGTCCTAGAAAGGAGTGGCTCTGGAGGCAGATTTTAGGAACATAAATGGTGAAACGCACAACTCTCAAAGACACAAAGCAAAGTGTTACTTTCATATTTGATAAGTATTCTGTGTTATACTTAACAAGAACAAGTTAAAACGAGTGGGATTTATCAGTTGCACTTTGCAAACACATTATTCTCCCTGGCTCAGTTGCACAGAAGTGCACACTCTGGTTACCAGAACTTTCAGAAAGACATACCTGCACGAGGCGAGACTAAAGAGCAGTGTGCCAAACTACTTGTGGGAAAATGAGTGATGATGCATCCTGCAAATATTTGATGAAATGACGTGTTTATGGTGTGTTAATGACGTATATGAACGAACTGCTACTCATAGTTGGATTGCTGATTGTAGTGAGGAAGTTTAGCGGCCTTCAGTCGAGTTAGAGCATAACGTACAACAATGACTTGTCATGATAATATCAATTATAACATAACTACATTCTGGGGGATCAAACCCTCATACTCTGCTGACCGTGCTGACACTTCCAGTGGTTCTGAAGTGATAATTGTGAGGGACTATTTTTGTACTGTATTTGTTTTGTTTGCGTCTATACGTTGTTTATGTAGGAAGATCCCACTCACTCAGCCTTTAGCACTCATAGTAACTGTTTTTAAAGAACATGTTTACACAGAACTTGGGTGTGAATAATGTCAAAAATATTTTGATCTGTCTCACACATTTCACACATCTCTGAGTAATGTTTGTTTGCAGATTCAATTAGTTGGAATTTGCGATCTGAGAATCATTATGGGAATCATTTTAAGTCTTATAACTCTTCATTTCTAGGGGTGGTGGAGATGGGAAGGCAAGTTTGCTTCTTTGATAGGCTTTAACTGCAACTCTATTAAAATTATAATCAGAACAAGCAAGAAGTCATTAAACTATGACCTTAATAATCAGAGGTATAACAGTTTAAATGTTCTGAGTAATTGCATTTACAAGATATTATTTAATCTCACACAACGCTAAATAAGCAGTAAAACAAAAGGCTCAAGCTACCCCCTCTGCTGGAATATTTGCTCTGCTTGTTATGTTACTGTGCCTTTATAATCTGAATGAAAGTACAGACAAAGCCCAGATGGTGTTCCTCTCCAATAAAATAAGAAAAATACAAGCAGGATTTAGGGTTTCTCCCTTCACTCTTCAGTCATTATGTGGACTATCAGCTTGTACATTCATACAAAATTTGAAACCCCATGTGTCCCGTGTATCTCCCTCTGCTAAACTAATAAGTTGATGAAAGATGGAGGAGGCATTGTTAGCTCACACAGCAGGAGGAGGACTGTCTGTTCTCATACACACAGCGTACATGTAATTTATGTTTCCATTTTTGCATGGAGCCAATTGGTTTTTTTGTTTTCAGAATCTAGTTCTTCTGTCCATCACACACAATGAAAAAAAATGTCAGAAATGAGAAACCGTGGGGTGAGGATCAAAAGAAGAATAACAAAAGACATGTCAGTTTGTTTTTTTTTTTTAAAAAAAAAAAGCTTGAACAACTTAATAAGGGCTATTCTTCTCATGGAACCACTGGCAGGCATCCCAGGCGACAGAGTTCAAAGCAGCTTATTGACTCTGAGTGTTGTGCCGTTTCACAGAAGGCTAAAAGCACAAACTCATATGCAGGTGACAAGGGAGAGTGAAAAAAAACAAGCTAGAAAGGGTGGAAGAAAGAGGAAATGGCAGAATTGAATTTTTCATACAGAATAAGTACAGGTGAAAAAGAAATGGAGGTTGGCATTATGCAGTGGACTCTGGGCCCTGTGGTCTTAGTGAACCTGTCAGTCTCACAATTGTTATTATTTGAGTTATCACTATTACTATTGATATTATCATGATTATTGTTTATCTGTACTCTGGCAAAACAGTTTACTTCTGGATTATTAATATTCATATTTATCAGTTTAGCTCAGAAAATATACTGCCTGTTATGTGTTTAATTAACACACCAGAATACTCAACAAGCATTTGAAGAATGTACTCCTATCAATAGATATAGATTGTGTACTGAGTGAAATAACTTAAGGCTGTTCATATTTGAAAGTTTAAAATCTGCCATGCTGTATAAAGATATTTGAAATCGATATCTGTAATTAAGAGTGTGGTGCTTAGTAGTGCATTGCTGATACAAACCTTGATTATTCCATCTGAATAGACTCTGACCTATATGAATTGATTGGTTCTCTATCACATCACTAATATTATAGAAAATGTCAGGGAGGAAGATCAATGTTAATAAGTTCCATCCATCCATCCATCATCTTCCGCTTTTCCGGGGGCCGGGTCGCGGGGGCAGCAGTCTAAGCAGACCTCCCTCGCCCCAGACACTTCCTCCAGCTCTTCCGGTGGGATCCCGAGGCGTTCCCAGGCCAGCCGAGAGAC
>JAOXYL010000065.1:14260259-14275658 GCA_028564955.1 Terapon puta | reverse complement strand
TTAATAAGTTGGTTCCCTTGAAAACTATTATAGATCACATGTGGTCCAGAAGATGGACTCTGAGCAGACACATGGATTTGGTATGCAGGGGAGACTGAACACAACAGGGTCAGGGCTGGCTGTTTTAAGCAGTAACGTTACACTCACTACAATGGATTTTTTATTGAATTCACTTTGGAACGTGGCCTCTGCCAGAACAACAGCCCACAGTCGGTCTGGCTGAACGAACCACACTTCACTCAGTTTTCACTTACAAAAAACAGTCTCGTTAGGGAGTGACAGACATCCGTCCAATGCATCCAGTATAGGCAGTGTTTAATACGTCTTGCTGAGAACAGCTGTAAGCTGACATCTCCAGAGCCATAAAGGGCATGGGGCCTGAAACAGAAGACCTTGAACTGACTAAAGGCGTCTTCTGAAGTCAGTCATGTGATGAAAACTGTTTTCAGACAGGCACCAATAAAGCCAAGATAAATTGTGGCCAAAACCCAAGGTTTCTGCCATAAAGATGACCAGCCCTATGAATTTAAAACAGCATTCAGGATATTGAAAAGAAAGCGCTCCAAAATAACAGTATCTCATTGGAGAGGTTTTGAGTGACAGGCAGTGAATGTGGCATGTTGATCTTTAGCTAGAGCATAGGGTCTGCAAAAGTGATTAGTTGGGAGAGACACTTTTGGGATTAGTTATTAGCCATCTGTTTTTTTCAGTTTGTCAAAGTACTCAGACAGTATCTGACAACCACCACTCATCTTTATGGAGAAATTCCTACCTTTCTGCAGTAAATTAGTGTGAATGTCAAAATGCCACTAAATTTATTTGAAAGGTGAGTGTATGCAAGTTTTTGAATGAACATGGACTTGAGGCGCAGTTAAATCTGGCTGTTACCTGTAATCTGTTGTTATAAGACCTTTCTGACTGGCGTGTAAGAATATACAAGGATGTATTCATCATTTAGAAACATCTAGCCTAAACCAAAAAACACTTTTCTACATGTCTACGTCAACTATGTGTCATATATCGCTAATATAAATGGGTGTATATATGGTGGATGTATAAATGAATTATTGGAGTTTGATGGACTGCAGCAATGTATCTGACCATAGCAGTGAGCCCATTCTTCCGACTTCCTTTGATAACACTTTTCAGACTGACAGTTATTTTACTTGAACTTGTGACATTTGTGTTTCTATCTGAGATGTTTCTCTTCTGTCTGAGATGTTTCTGTTCTGTCAGATTATATTTTCTTTCTGTTTCAAATGCTTGAGACAGATATTGGATAGAGCACGAACATGTTTTCAAGTGACAAATTTATCAATGGCAATCATTCATACCGTGGAACTGGTGAAATCTGAACATCTCCTAAATGGTTTCTATGTTAGATTGACAAAATTGTGTTAAAAGGTGACAGAGCTAAATTTGCGGAGAGATGTTTACGAGATAGATCAATAAAATTTGCTAACTCTCCCAAGGTTTCAGAAAAGTCATTGAGATTAGCAGCACTTATAATTAAGTAGTGGAGCACAGTCACCCGAACTTCACCTCTAAACTCAGAGTACATGTGATCTCTAGAAATCTCTATAAATCACATGATTTCTTTACTCAGTTGCTGAGCTGAAATGATGAAGTAAATTTTCATTACTTCACAGCAATTTCACGGCTCCTTCTGTTCTCCGTGGTGGTTGCCTTGACTACGGTATCAGGGGGGTTTAAATGAAGTAAGGTCTTCTGTTGATGATAAATGAGAAGAGAGGTTGCCAAATAAACAGCGGAGTGTGTTTGCGTATTTCTGTGTGTCTGTGTGTAAGGAACGTGATGATTCTTCATCAGAGGCTGTGAAAAGATGCAGCACAAGAATGGTTTAGCTCATAAAAGAGGAAGAGAGTATAAAAAGTTAACGATGTGGTTTGAAAGTATGTGTGTGTATCGAATCACTACATGATGCAATGAATGGCAGTTGCAGACGGACAGAAGTATTGACACAAAACGCATGTACAGACACACACACAAATACACACAGGCTGATAATTTGTCTGACTACTTTCCCGTACAAGGTTAAATGAGGTGATTGACAGCCCTAGGGTGCTCTGATGGTCACGAAAACAGAGTGTGTATGTATACATATTACATACTAGGGATGCACAATAACTGTTTTTTTAAACCGATAACTTCCGGTTTCCAAAGGCCGGTACCGATAACATTCCTGGAGATAAAGACTAATGAGCAAAAGTGGACCTAAGATATATCATGACATCAATACTATAAACAAAAACAGTTCTGACTCTTCAAATGAATGATGAATTTATTTTTTCAAATGAAAAACCATTAACAAATTTCAAATTTCAAACATTTGTCAACCAAAACTGAACAAAAACAGAAATGAGTTGCATTACGTATCGGACTGTTATGAAAATAAAGGCCTCTAGAACTGGAACACCTCAGGGTTTAAAATAAATACAAAGTGAAAAAGTGCATTCCACAACTCATCATTAATCATGTATATGTAAACATAAACTGGAAGTGCATTCCTCAAATACAAAATTAGAAAACTATAAAAGTACATTGTGTGTGTGTGTTTGTGTGTGTGTGAGACTAGGAACATTGAACTTTATTTTCATAACACTTAAACTTCTGGTCCCTTCACATGACTTATAGAGGAACTACTCTTCTAGACTTTTTCCTAATTTTGGATGGATCAGGGGAAGATTTTTTTTTTTTTATGAAAAGCAGCATCTCTGCCTTTTCGCATGTGAGTCTGTTTCTTTCCCTGGTCATCACGTGTCCAGCAGCAGACAACAAGCGCTCGCTGTCGATGCTAGTGCAAGGTGCTGACAGATATTTCCCAGCAAGTTGGGCCAGATACTCGAAACGGGACTAGTTGCTCCTCCAGTACTCAAAGGGGCAATGGCTCACGTGAAGTGTTGGCTCTGACAAATATGACTGGAGCTAGCAGTTAAGGAAACAGAGCAGAAAAATATGTCAAAACAAAGGCCATAAGTACTTACACATGAAGCTAGTGAATATGAGCCAATGCAAGAAACTGCAACTGCACCCCAAATACAATCTAATTATGAGTTATAACATAACATGAGTTATAATTTGTTTTTTTATAAAATATTAAATTAATACACTTACGTCGGCATCCACTACAGCCTCAGTGTTTTCTCCCAGTATTTCCTTAAACATTCCCATCAATGTATTCGTCCCTTCTGCCCTGCTCCTCTTTTCTGGTGGCTCTTCTGGCTGGAGGGCGCCGGCTGTGGCACGAACATTCTCCAGCAACATTTCTCGTAGCATACCTGTTGCTTGCCGTTTTGATGCAAGGGTGAAGTAGCGGTCCTTGTACCTTGGGTCCAATATTGTTGCCATATAGTACAGGGGCTCATCCTCAATGTGACCAAAACATGACTGCACTGCTTTTAACAGGGTGTCCTTCGATGTTTTCACTCCGTGGTCTGTTGGAACAGTTTGCTTAAACAGGCGTGTCAATGCTTGGATGGAGGAGATCACGTCTGCAGTTGTGGCTGTGGCCCTGCTGATGTTTCTGGTCAGCTGTTCACATGGATTGAGGATGGTCAGCATGTTTTCAACCAGGGTCCATTGGTGGGAGTTCAGTGTTGCAGGCAATTTGTTTTCAACTGCATATGCTGCAATAGCTTGCTTCTATGTTACTAGACTCTTCAGCATGTAAAACGTGCTATTCCATCGCGTGGCCACGTCTTGTTGGAGTCGTGTTTGTGGCACTTGTAGCCGTCCTTGTAACTCCCTGAAGGCGGTGGACGCCACTTGAGAGTGGCTAAAATGTCCAACAGTCTTGTGCCCAATAGCAACACAGTCAGACACAGCTTTGTTCATGGCAAGTTGTAAAGAGAGGGCCATGCACCCCAGGCTTGCAATGCCGGACTCATCCATGGCCTTTGCCACATTACGTGCATTATCTCGTATGACAACATGCACCATCTCCTTCTTAATATTCCAGTCTTCTGCAGTATAGCTTCAAAGGCCTGGTGAATCAGTGCACCTGTGTGTGAACTGGGATGCACCTGGGAATGCAACACCACCCTGTATAGTTTAAAGTCTGTATTCAACCACTTGCTTACAGGGCTGACATCACAAGTCCATATATCTATGGTAAAGCTAATGTCATTTATGTTGCTGTCTATCAAAGTATGACTGCATTTGGCGATCGCATCATACTTAGCTGGAAGGCACACGTCAGAAAAGTAGCGGTGGCACTGTAAACCGCAGCTCCAAGTGATTAATGAGACGAGAAAGCCTCTGTCTTCAACAAGCGTGAAGGGTTGGTCGTCCAGGGCCATCATTTCCACGATTAAATCACTAATAACTTTAGCCCTTGAGTCATCTTTGGAAAATTTCTTGGATTTTTTGAAAGCCTCGCCAATGGTCAGATGGTTTCTTTACGGCTGGGTTTATTTCTTAGCATCTTTAGTGGCGCAAGCGTCCTCAAATGCTTTAAACACACCGTCAAAGCGATGGTTATATTTGAGGTGACTTTTTAAGTTTGAGGTGTTAAAGCTTGTTTAAGCTCCTTGTGGAACTCGCTTTGAACATGTATTACAAACAGCCTTCCTCACTTTAAAAAAGTCCCACACCACCGCTGCCATGTTTTCTGTTTACAAACTTCGGCGCGTTGTGCTGCATTTATGTGATGATGGAAGCTCGCCTTCCCGATTTGTGTAACATACTGGGTAATGGGTAAAATGCTGTGTTTAAGACGTCAAGTCAAGTCTACCAGAGGGACTGCTAAAATTATGACCGAGTTAACCAGTTGTTTTCCGACACGAGGGAGTACTCTAATTAAATGATGATGCAACTTTGATATTTCACTGCAGCTTTGTGAATGTCTGAAGATCTGAACTCGCCCCTCGTGGGGATGCTCTCATGTGATTGGCTATAAAGGAGTAAGACATCTGATTTGCTGTAGACAATCCCCTCGTAGAAAAAATGCATTTGTATATCGATTCGCGCCATGGGAGTCTCAAAAATCTCACACACAAATGCAGGGAGATTTTCAAATTAAAAGCACTTTGTAAATGTAGGTCGAAAAAGTGTGAAAATGTGGAAATTTGGGAAATTCTGTCCATTCATTTGAATGCGGAAAAAAATCCTGAAAAATGTTGAATATTTCAGAAAGTTTGAATGTGATGAATGAGAAAAGTAAAAGCGCGCATGTCCTGACTGAGCTGAACATTTTGAATGACATTTCTACAAGGAGATGCGGAATAATAATACTAAAAGTTTTTATCCGTAGAAGAACATATATTGTGCTTTCAGCATTCACACCAATAAAAAATATGTTTATAAATCTCACTTTTTATATGTGATTATTTTATATTTATTTATGAAATTAAACATTTTTTTGTTAGAATTTTAAAATAAAGATGTCCATTGTCTAAGATAAAAAAAACTTATTATAACTTAACTTAATAAACATATGCAGGCATTTTAATGAAGTTATGTGTTGGAGTTTATATCATACAAAATTTTGACACCAATATTTTTACTTTTACCCCTAATGAATATTGGCTCCAAATATTGATTATTGTCCTCCTTGATTGCTAATAATCAGTACTGGTATCGGCCCTGAAAAAAATATCAGTCTATCTCTAGTATTTGGACTAGTTTTTGTGATCTCATGTTGATGGAGACATTTTGTAAAACCTGGGCAAGACCTTAATCAGACGATAGAAAAAATAACAGGAAGGAAGAACGCTGGTTGCATTGTGATTCTTAATAATATATGTCATCTATGGTTTTTACAGAATACATATTTGTATAGTAGAGTGCACATTTGATGTGAAGAAACCCAGACATGGTGAAATGTGCACATTATATTCAGAAAGATTCTCCTGCTGTAAGGTGACTAGCCACTAAGTCGTGGTCCCATCCAAACATGAAGATAGAAATGCATATTTTACAGTTGTGAGAGAGACAGACCCAGACAATGTTACCAATAGCTCTTTGTGAAATTAAATAATAAATGTTAGTTGCTGTGGAGAGATTCTTTATTTATTTTTTCATTAGTATAGATGCTTACAATACTTCTATATTATAAATGCATTTATATGGTGATTTCAAGCTTACAGTTTAATGTAGGAGACAGCCATCAGCATGTCCTCACATTTTTGCAAAATATATTTAAAACTACAAAGATGAAGTTAAACTTAGCATATGACTCATAAGCATGCATGTTTAAATACAGTTAAAGCCCTTTAATGTGAGTTTCCAATGTGATAAAATCTTCTTAAATCATTTCCTCTGTAATTTCATTGCTGCCTATCTATGGGTGTGCATGCATGGCCCGTATGTCCAGGGCTGCATCTGATTGGCTGAGTGTCAACATGAGTGTGAAAGCATGGCACATATAAACAAATTGTATCACATTTCAGAGGAGCTTTTTGCGATATGTTTATCGCGCACATTCACATCGCGATGCCGGTGAAAATATGATTAATCGTGCAGGCCTAATTAGCACCTTTCGTTAGAACTGCTCTGTAGCGTCACTTGCAAAAGGACTTGCTTATATCCTTCCTGTATCTTTCCTCGCTCATTTGCCTCATATGTAAAGTATTTCCAAACAACACTGTATTAAGCCACAACTGGGGTGACTGAGCCGAGTGAGAGAAGAAGACTATCATGAGTGACGTGTGTGTAAAGAGAGTATTGATATTGAGTACAAAAACAATATTTTTTATACTAATTTGCAGTAGGCACTAGCAGAAAATGTTTGCTCTGTTTAAGAATAGTCCTTGATATTCTGTGTTTACAGTGCGATGTCATCCTTTTCAGGTTGCAAGCATCATGAAACATTACAAAACAGTAAGTAAAGTAAATAGATAAGTAAGACACAGTAAAGTAAATAAAGTAAATCGTTTGCCTTTACAATACACAGACAATTTCTTTCATGGATAGAATTATTGACAATTAAAACAAGCGTAAAGGTCATCATTATAATGTATTCATCATTACACAGAAACTTGAGAAACTTACTAACCTGACTTTGATTCATCAGCAGTCAGAATAGCGGGTCATGGCACTGAAGTGACTGTAAGAGTGTCTGTTATTTTGATCTGATTTAATCAAGAAAAGATTTACTTGTCATTATTGAAACCTAAAGGCTCGCTTCTGGATGTTTTCTTATTAGGGTTTGAAACTAACCTTTTCACTAAAAATGTACTTTAACAATCGCTGCACTGACTTCTCTGGGTTGAAAATCCCAGTGTGGCATCAAATGTGATGAAAATGTGATGAAGAATGGTGTTTATAGGGTGGGGCATGGTACAAACACTTGGTGACATACACTTGGTGTGCTTCTCATTTCATTCAATGCAACCTTTGGGTTACATTAATTCCAGTTACTCCATTGGTCAGCCTCAAGTGAAGGGATAGATGAGATGATGCTTTTGAGCTCATCCAAGACTACCTGCAAGTTGGTTGCTGCCTCCCTGATTGATTGCACAAATTTCATGACCTCAGATCTGATCTCTGCAGTTTTTTTTGAAGACTGATGAATCGCTGTTTGCTCTGATTGGGAATTTTCCTCAGCATTGTCTAAACTGACCTCTTTCATCAAAGGGCTGTCAAATAGCTTGGCTTCGTCAGAGGTGAGCTCAGATTCAGGAACTTCAGTCTCAGAAAGAGTTTCACCCCTCTCCCTTTCTGTCTTTGCCTGTCTAATGTGGTGTATCTCTTTTGCGTCCATTGCAATAAAGAAGATATCCACTGCCACAAATAAACCAGAAAGCACACCTGTTGCTACCTCTGCCACACGTACTGCCCTGGATGCTTGTGCTGCAATCTTACCGATGTTCACCACACGAACTAGTCGAACCAGCTCAGCAATGCCGCCGATGCCTCTCCCTGCCCTGGAACCAAGCCTTGTCAGATTGTTATCATTGAGGGGGCTGCCCCCAGTGCCAGGTGTGTTAGGTAAGTCACCTAAGCTCCTGATTCTCTGTAAGCCACGGCTGATTTCCTGGAGCCAGATAACAACTGCATTAATTTTCTCTTTAATCTCTGTGATTATGTTTCGAATGGCTTTGCGATCAGAGGACTGGTTGACCATATTGGTAATATTAGAAGCACCAGCAGCAAGTCCACCAAGTGCACCCACCCCAACACCAACTCCGGTGACAATAAGAGAGGCTCCTAAAGTAAAGGGGGCCAATATAAGGCCCACGATGGATGTAACCCCTCCCACTGCTCCAATCACTCCTCCTGTCAGACTGCCAATGGTGGCTCCCTGATGCATACTTTCCAAACCGTCAGCCACTTTTCTGAGGTTGGACAACTTCTTCTGGAGTTCCATCTCTGTTGTTTGGCACTATCAAAAAAAGTATAGACATTGTCATCTGAAATGTATGTACCTAGAGAAATTTTATCAATTGAGAAGCAATTAGATTTTTTATGATATCCAAAAGTTCTACTAACATTACCGTTGGATGCAGGAAGGCACACTTCTGATAACAACCAACCACATTTGTCAGTGAGGTTGGGTGTGGTCAGATGTGAACACATCTTTTAAGTTTAGTGCAAATTTACTCTTTAAATTTTCAGTTGATCAGTATTTTATAGGGATGTAATGGTATTGTTATTAAAGAGAGCAGAGGCACGTAAGAATTACAGAGAGATCATATGCCCCTTACGTACTCATCATCCTTTGCCCTCAAATTTAGTACCGCGAAAATAGCAGACACCGATTTTGGTGGCGAGGGGGAGCTGAGCATGGATGTAAGAGAGGGAGACAAATTTGAAATTGTGAATGCTCCAGTGGCTTTAAAGTCTGACGTGTGGAAGCATTTCGGTTTCGCCTTGTCAAGAAATGAGTGAGGAGAAAAGGTGATGGACGAACATAAGACAATATGCAGACACTGTCAGACAGGGGTGGCGCACACGGCGGGGAGTACAAGCAATATGACAAGCCCATGTCTTACCTTTTTTGAGAGACATTCAATGATAAAAGGATGCTCCAGGATCTCACTGGCTGTTGGTCTTGATGAAGGGTCTCTATTTAATATATTTTTCAATAATTCATGAAGCCCTGGAGAGAAATTCTTTGGGAGATCTGGGTAAGGACCACCAATGATCTTGGGAATGAGGTTGAGTGTGGTCTTTGCTGAGAACTGCAGGGGAATTATTATTAAAAAACAGTGAAATATAATAACATTTAATACAATCTGATTACTTTCTTTATTGCTGAATAAGAACATTAAACATTTAATTTTCCCTCACTTTATAAATAGCTTGAGATTCAGAACTTGCTCAGAAGTGATACAACAGACAGAAGAATGAACTGTTCTTACAAAGACTTGGACAGTCTGTTTATCATAAGTTGACATATAAACTTTATTTGGGTGGAATCAGTATATTTGTATAGATTTTCAGTTATAATGGTATCTTTATGAAATCTTACTGTTTTGTAATTTGTTAAATTCGTCACTGCAAACGGTGTTGAACGTGTTGTGCCTCTGACAGCAGAGAAGTTAATGAACCAAAAGTAAATGATTTCCCCTGATTGTTGTCAAATTCATCAGGTCAATATGTGGGAGGTATTCATGACATGACATATATACTGGAAGCTTTCTTTGTGGCATGGTTTCCTTTTATATGATGTTTTAAGCTAATTCAACATACCCTGCTTTGCATTTCATTGAATTTAAGGAAGTGTGCTTTACTCTTAAAGGACAGCTATATGATTGTTAGAAATAGCTTTATTTTTGCATGTTGGATTTTGTGCATCATCACAGAGCAAATTCTGCATTGGTCTTTAAGTTTTAAACTCTGCCTCTATAAACTCTCTGTGCCCCTCAACCCCTATGAAAAGCCTCATCTATGTTAATGGAACTCCTTTATTCATCTTCTATACCTGCTTATTCCTTCCAGGCAGGGTCACAGGGTGACAGGCTAAAGCCTGTCCCAGCTACTTTGGGCAAGAGGCAGGGCATATCCTGGACTGGTCGTCGGAGTTGCAGGCTAACACAAAGACAGATTCACACCTAGGGACAATTTAGAGTCGCCAATTAACCTAATCTTCATGTCTTTGGATTGTGGGAGGAAGCTGGAATATCCAGAGAGACCCCGCGCAGGCATGCAACATGCAAACTCCACACAGAAGGGTCTGTCCCTTCCGTGTATAGTTTGCATGTTAGTTTGCATGTTCTCAACTAGGGATTGAATACAGAAACCGTTTGCTGTGAGGCGACAGTGCTAACCACTACACCACCATGCTGCCCTTTTTAACTATTTTCCTTCTTGACATGCATCTCTTTTTTTATTTATGTTTTTTTTATTTCTTCCAGAACACAAACAGAACAGACAATTAGCAGACAATAGTAGTAGTAGTAGTAGTAGACAGAATTTGATAAAACACCTTTACCATTAAGCTCTGTATTTTCCAAATGCATGTACTGATCTAATTTATTTCATTCATGTTTTGATAATATCAGAATCTGTGATGACGTTTGGGCAACCTACCGCTGGCTGTTGAGTGCAGAGCTCATAGAGTATAGTTCCCATTGACCAAATGTCACTATAAATAAAGAAAAGGTAGTAATTGTTGTGGCCATAGTTGTAGCAAGACATTAAGAGTGTGATGTTGACATTGAAACACTGCACAAAAATGAAAAGAAAAACTTTAGATCAAATCAACTTCACAACTTTGCTCACCAGACACCACACGTTGGCGTGCCTTTCAACTGAGCTCTTTTTTTCCCCCACGCACCTGACAGAACATTTGGGTTTCTATTTTGATCAATAGAGCAGTCTATACAGGCATAATGTCTCGCTTTTGATATAAAGACACCATAACGTCATCCGTTTCAGGGGGATTTCTAGAGTGACTGTATTTTGGGCAGTGAATACTGCAATACTATGTGTGACCTAAATGCAATACAAGTGTTTGTGACACTGACAGAAGACTGACACTACTGCTGCTGTGACGCTAATGTGCTTCTACACAGGCTATGTAGACAATATGTAATAATCAAAAACTGGCCCCCTCTTAACATCACAAAATTAATGCCTTTGTCTTGTTCTCCGTGCCTCAAAAGCTTTGTAAAGCGCTGACTTTTTAAAAGTTTTACAATAGAGTTAGTTTTCGGGTTCCATTTGGTTACCTGTTCAGCTGAAATGTGTCATGGTGGCTCTGAAGAAAGTTCAAGTCTTCTGGCTCTTTATGGCTATGCTAACCCAGGTGGATGTGTTGTTGCTTGGGGTCTCAGTGTTGTTCTTAAGTAAGTTTAGTGAAAACCTTTTTACCTTTTGGCATCATAGGTCCCATCTGTGAACACCTCCGGTGCCAGATGATTGATTCTTTCCAGCTGATTTGAATCAGATGTTGACTGCTCATTTTTTGAACTGTGTAACAAAATGTTAATACATCAATACAATGTTTTTGGGTATGTGTGTGTGTGTTTGTCTGTGTGTGTACTGGTAGTATATGCATGTAAAATAATAAATTGCAGTGTACCTCTCATAGATTTTTCCAAATCTGCCCAAACACACTGTTCCAAATTCAGTCAACAGTACGGTCTATAAAAGAGGGAAAGTAAAACTCTAACTTGCTAGGAATCAAGTCATTAAAACACCATTTATTTTATGGATCAGAAAATGACTTTGAATGAAATCAATACCACTCCATTACTATATTTGTTTTATCCTCTCATTATTTTAAAATAGCTTCAGGATAAAGTCTTTGTGTGCACGTAATATGTGTAATACCTCCGGTTTCAGATGTTTGTGAAGCAAGCCGTTTTCATGAATGGTTTTCAGAGCCAAACAGATCTCAACAAGCATGCTCAGTGCCTGAAAAGCAAATCGTCATACTTTTAAAATACCTGGGAATTCATGTGATTTTAAAACATGCATAGAAATGTACTAGCCTAATTCTGGAAACTGGAAATGTCTTTTGCATAAAACTTCTGTACCTCAAACTCGTCTAGAGGCCGACTCATTCCCTTGATCTTTTCAGCAAGGTTCCCTCCCTGACAGTAGTCCATCACTACATAATATGTTTTGCCATCTTTATGACAAAAGGAGAAAAGACCAAGATCAGTTATTATTTTATAACAAATCATCCGCACTATACAATTGTGTAAAATACTTCTCCCAAATACATACAAAATATTATTTTGCAGCATTCCCTGCCTGTAAAAAATGCCTATATCTTCCTCAATTGCCCTTTACACAAAATAATCGACACTATAGCGTTGGAGTACCAGTGTGTTCCCCTATGTTGATCTGTGTATCATTTGATTGTTTAATTACTCCAGAAGGAATTACACCATACATGTGTTTCAAAATGATTCTCAGTGTCATTATAACTTTGTAATGTGCATACCATCTCTGTGTGCTCACAGACATTATCTTTAATACATTTGGAGGTATATAAAACTTAAGGAAGATTTGTTAAAACATACCTTTAAAAGAGTTCTTGCTGCTCACAATGTGAGGATTCTTTATTGTCTGGAGGCTTTGAATCTCATTGTTTAATGCATCATATGTGGATTTCTGTTAAAAACACCATTTTTATAAGAATGGTCTGACAGTCAGAGTGCCTAGTAGAGCAAAGAAGCACATAATGCAGCCACCACATGTGTGAGTTTCTGTGTGGCGAACACTGGAGAGCATACATCCAATTTAAGTGTGGACAGCTAGGTGTTTCAGTCTCATCCAGCTTTCTTATAACACTAACATGGATCTTCTTGTACCTCGATCAATCAAATAAGCAATATTCTATAGTATCAAAATTCAGGTTGGTTTGCACAAGCAGAAACCAATCTCAAAAGCATACTTAAGTTGTTAGTGTGTATGCCTTGTAGTGCTGACATAGCAGGGAGTCTTGGTTGTTTCTTCGATTATATAATTTGATTTAAAAAAGGAAACAGGAAAAATACATATATTTCACTGGCTTTTTATATATTGTGAACAAAATGCACTGTTTATGGGATTTTGAGTTCAACATTGCTTTGTTCAAGAACCTAAGGATTTTTTTACTTACCTCATGCAAAGTAATCTTTTGTATGAGAAATTTCTCATCTGCTTTTGTGGCAACAATGACATTTTTTGTTTCTTTTCCTTCTATATTGTAGCCTTTGTCTTTCAGGATGCTCAGTTCAGATCCCATCTTTGCTGTTTCCTAATGACACAAAAACCATTTTGATGTTAAAATGCAGAGCACATTTAAGTTACAAGTATGAACTAATTCCTCTTCATTTGAGGCTGTTTTACTCTCAGACCAAGCAAAATTTTATTTTTTACTGAATTATAGACCTACCTTTGTGCTCAGTGGTAAATCAACTTCTTAAGATACATTGATATAATTTCAGAAATATGGGATGAGATGATACTGGTTATATCAATGTAGTGTGATGAAATATTAAATACATCTGTTCAGTGTTGCCAACATAGTGACTCTCTGGCTAAATTTTATGACTTTTCAAACCCTCTTGGCGACTTGTAAAATGCAATAACTGACAAATCTAGCGACTTTTTGGTGTTTTGGAGACTGACATGAAAGCAGGTATCGTTCTGCAGCTACTGTCCTTAAAGAGCAGCATGAGGATACAAGCCACTAAACAGATAAGACATATATGTATGTATTCATGTAAGGTATATGTATAAATATGTAAATATTTCAATGTTCAACTGTACTTTACATTGAATTGCTTGAGTTTTATCAAAGCATTTAGCAGGGGCAAAGCATGCAGCTCAACATGATTAAAAAATTGAAGCAGTTATAATTTGGTTTAAGTCATATTGTCTGTGATAATTGTTGAATAAAGTAAACAATGAATAAATGAATTGAATAGACTGAATTAATAAATTATTGAAAGCAGAGACTGGATTACTCATCAATTTAGGGTGAGAGAGGGAGAGGAATGAATCTATCTGCCGTTTCGGTTCCTCCCCTATTGCTGAGAATCAAAGTTCATTGAGAGAGTCTACGTCTTTCTTTTCTCAGCATTTTTAACTTTTATGTAAACACACTTCAATCATTACATCACAGTGTATTCACTTTACCTGAGCTCCTTTCAATAAGATAAGACTTAAAAAATGACAGGTTATGTTAGGTAACGCGGTCACTTGACAGGTTACGTTAGGAACGCGGTCACATGACAGGATATGTTAGGTCACGTGGTCACATGAACCCCGCCCCGCCTTGGTGTTCTAAATGTTTTTGTGAATGAATGCAGGATGCCGTGATTAACAAAGAAATGGTAGCGCTGGTGCTGCTGTTATTTCAGGATTTTTCTGAGTTTGCTGTGTGGTTAAATGAATGAATTAATGGGTTTAACTTTAGAGTGTTAAACGTATAGTAGATTTTGAAATAAGTGCCATCTTTTCAGTGTGGCATCTGACTGTATCTAAAGGTGACCGGCGTATTGTTTGGGGATCACACGGTCCGCACGAGGGACTGTTATTGTTTGTGCGTGCGCACATACCCCCGTGACCGGTCCTCCCCAGGTAGAGTCAGTTGTATGGTTAAACTGAATGAACTGAAATGTAGTGCGCTAACAAATCGCATATTATTGCTTAGTAGTACTTGAAATGTTTTTGTGACTGAGCGTTAATGACAGCGTTGGTTTGATTAAGAAAGAAACGGTGGCTTTGGTGTTGTTATTTGTGGGTTTTTCTGATGGTGTTGTGTGGTTAAAATGAATCAATTTAACTTCAGAGCCCTAAAAAAATGTAGTACTGACTGCGTATTCTGCTCTGTAAGTGTAATGAAGCGCATGTTTTTATGAATGAATGAGTGTGTTTGATTAACAAAGAATCAGTAGCCTCAGTGTTGTTAGTTGTGTGGTTAAGATGTAGTTAACTTCAGAACGTTAAAAATGTAGTGCAAGTTGTGTAATTCACTCTAAGTAGTAAGTAAACTGTTTTGGTGAATGACGCATTAATGAATGTGATTGGTTTGATCAACAAAAAACTGGCAGCTATGTGGTGTTAGTTGCGTTTTTTCCAAAGTTTGTTTTGCATTTTTAACTTTTATGTTCACACGCTTAAATCATTACATCACAGTGTATTCACTTTACCTGAGTTCCCATAGAATTTGAATAAGATAAGACTTAAAGAGTCCTTATTTCCTTGTTCTTAAAATGGAAATTCATTTGGTAAGGACAGGTCTCAACTCACTTGATAACAAAAGTTTTATTTTTGGTTTACATTTCCCAGCCCTACTATAACTCTCAAGTGAGTCTTTGATTTACTTATTAAACTGTAGTCAAGATGTAGGTTTGTAAAACAAACACTTTTCCAGGAAAATCCTCCTACATTTTACTTGCAAAATAGTTTTTAACTCTGTTTGAAAAAAACACCAAAGTCGAAAATAGATCTCATCATTTTGATAACAATCATTCAAGTAGTGTGCATACCCAA
>JAOXYL010000065.1:14238684-14252636 GCA_028564955.1 Terapon puta | reverse complement strand
AAAAAAAAAAAACTTTCTTAATACCACTGTATTATATTATGTGTATATGTAACATTGCTGATATTGGAGATGTCTGAATGATTTTATCAAAAAATCTATTCTGTCATGCCTGAATTTCAGGATTTGTGTATTATATTGAAACCTTTTTATTTTTGCTCATTGCCGAGGGGCTCCGAGGGGCTCCGAGGGGCGTACTTTCCTGTAGTTACCAGGACACATTACCTAATCAAGCTGCGAAGTGGTATGAGCAGTACATGTATCCATATCAAACCCTATAAACACACAATACCGGGCTAAACCCCAACCAGATATGACATTTATGGGGCGAAGCTGTCCTCTGGAGGAATTATATTATCAGAGGGAAATCTCAGTTGAATGAAAAGGAGAATGGTGTCAAACAGTCAACGTTGTCATATTATAAAGCGCAACAACTGGAAGGAGAGAGGATAAAAAGGGGCCAAGCTTGCTTTCATGACAGTGCTTCATGTTTATTGAATTCTACTTTGAGTGCTGTCTTTGTTTTTACTCAACACTGGCTAGTCCATGCGGGCATGTAAGCATGTAGGCTACCAATGTTGTGTGTCTAGTTGATGAATTATTTGATAGAAAACCTCTTACCAGTGTGTGGATAGGTGAATAAAATCATGAACATTAAAAAACCTTCAAATATTCCACATTCTTCATTCATTTGAGCTATCAGTTGTCTTTATTATTCAGCAGTCCAGTTTAGAGTAACCCTTTCATTCAATATATTTTCAAATATTCCACATCTTGTATGTATTTCTTACAAAGAAAATTCAAAAACTTCATTTCAAGCAAATGATGTGTAATTTATCATTTCACATTTTAGTCATTGTTGTCAAGAAAATATGTATAGGGAACCTTGGGAAGTTAATTACCATTAGCCCATTCACCTTCCAATTCCTTTATGTAAATGTCATGATTTACCTCCATTCTCTAGTGAAGGCCGCTAGGTCAGAAAGTTAGGATATTTATTTGCATGGCCAAAATAAATAGGAGAAATTGAGATCAGTCCCCATGATCTGTGTGTGCTACATTTTTATCTTTGGGTAATCAATATTGAAATACTTTGTTTACATGAGAGTTTGTAAAAAGATGAACTGTGCCAAATGTCACACAAGGGAAGAGGAAAATATGACAGGTAAGGGGTAGAAATACTGACAAAGGCAGGTATGGATAAAAGGAAACGACAAAGAGCAGCAGTAGGTTTAAGCTACTAAGTCAGGCCTCCTGAATCAAATGAAAGCCTTCACTCTCCTGTAGCTGTTGCTCCGAATGTGGACAACAACTTTGTCTCAACTCGGATGTTGGTTTCAGTTTTCTTTTTTTTGTCAGTTCTAGTCTTGCTGTTTTCTAGCTGACTGACTTTTCTGTTTCCATCCCATCAGCGCTGAGCTGGGTATGGCTGTATAGAGCCCACATTATGAGCTGTTAATGGCCCACCTGTTTCCATACCGCAGCTTTGTGGGTGTGAGTATCTACAGCTATTAATAACTTAGAAGCAAGGTGTAGTGGAAGCCTGATATGGGAGAAACACGCCACACATCTGTCCACCAAGTGCTGAATCTGCTTTTCGCTGCTCCTCCATTGCCTCTTCTCCTTATGTCCTCCTTTAGATGAATAACGCAGTTTACCTTCAGTGCCTGATAAGTCGTCCATGGTCATCCGATCAGGGGAATGGACAACACAGTTGATACTGGAGGCCTTACTCAAATGTAAATGGATAATCAGTTTCTGGTGTTGGTAGGGGGGAGGGGGCGGCTGGTAATAAATAAGATGGTAATTGAATCCATACATTTGCATTGATTAGCTGTGTGGCTCTAATGAAGTTTCAGAATAAAGAGATAAATGAATGGCCCATCATTCAGTTGATAGGCTAGAGTAGAAAATATCTATACTGGACCTGATTTGAGCTCCTCGACAAGTTTGTCAATTTGATTGATTGCTTGCCTGCAACAATGATTGAATGATGACAGATTACTTTAATTAAACTTTAGACCCTGAATTTTCAAAAGAATCAAATCACTTTTACCTAATTTTCACTTATATTTTATGTCTCCACAACGGAAATTTGGAAAATTGGAGGGAAATGAGCATTTGATTGTCCACCACTGTCTCAACGGAACGGAAAGGGAGAAAAGAAATTGCTCTGCAGATTGTAGTCATCAGTTGTGATTTTTATGCAGGTTTGTTTCAAAGCAGTGTACTCCATTCTTTTAAGATTTTAATATGAAAGATAACAATCACAAAACATGTTGAAGATAGAAAGATAGACAGAGAGAGAAAACAAAGATTCCTTCTTTCTCCTGACATCTTACTATTTCTTCTTTCATCATCCTGTCTTCCAGTTATTTTTCTAAAGCTCTTTTGCCCCATCAGCTCATTAAAGCTGATCTACAATCCTCCGTTCTTTCTTGTCGCTGACTTTTTGGCCACAGAGAGCAAATGTCAGAGAGAAGGGAAGTTCAAAGCCTTCCTATGTTGTATGTGTGTGCATGTGTGTGCATGTGTGTGCGTGTGTGTGCGCATGCTTCTGTGCTAATTCAGTCCCTCAGGCTTTTCCAAATCAAATCAAGTGAGAGTTTAAGTAATAAGACAAAAAATCTCAGTCCAGAGAGGTCACCCAATTAATGAAAAGAATTCATTAACATAGTGAAAACATTAAAATCAAGCCATTCATTACATGGATTTAGATTTATAACTGATGGTAGTAATGTTAAAGATGAACATTTCTTTTCTTAAACATTAAATCTCAGTGTCCATGGTTACATTTTTGATCTATCCGAAATAAATATTCTTTGTTCGTCTGGTAATTAAGAGTCAAAATGTCTCATTTTGAAAGACCCAAACACTCATCAGTGGCTTGCGGGCTCGGTGTATTGATGGTGGACTGAAAAAGGGATATTTATTGTTTTGTTTTTGGGCAAGCCTTTAAGCAGTCAGCATTCACACCGAAATTTCTTCAGAAATTCTGTTCTGTAGTTGGCAAATGACATGAAATTTATCATTTCACATTTCACATTTTAGTCACATTGTTGAGAAAATATGTATTGGGGATCTTAGGAAGTTAAAAACCATTAACCTTCCAATTCCTGTACGTAAATGTCGTGTAAATGATGATGGCCACTTGGCAAAAAGTTAGTTAGCATGTTTTTTTGCATGGAAAAAATAAATAGGTGAAATTGGGATTAGTCCTCAAGATCTGTGTGTGTGCTGCCTTTTTATCTTTGGGTAATCAACATCGAAACACTTGGTATACTGTAGAGTGATGAATATCACACAAGAGAAGAGGAAAACATGACAGATGAGGGGTAGAAATACTGATAAAGGCAGGTATGGATAAGGGGTTGGGGTATGGAGGTATACTGATGGCATTCTGTCAAAGAGGTACAGGTATTGTTTTGTTTTATTTTTGGCAAGAAAAAAAATACTGCCCGCTTTTTATCTCACGGTGGGAATTTCTTTTTTTGTTGTGTGGCTGTGAGAGCTGCAGAGGCTACAGTGACATTTAAAGTACCGTAAAGTCTGCTTCAGAGAATTTCCCTCCCATTGGCAGCTACTGCATTATGAAATGTTAGATGTATGCATTTTTATAGCCTAATGCAGAGATGCATTTCAGTTTGATACATTGCATTCATTCAGATGATTCACTAGATCTTTTTCCATCAGGTCTCCTGGCAAGTCTCACTCCGTGATCACACTGCAGCGTAAAATAAAACACAAATATTTACCTCTTATCATTTCAAATGACCTTTTGCTGATCCTCACTAGTATCCAATCAATCAATGTATCCATACCCTGCTATCAGTAATGGTTTGTGGTGTAGCTGCGCACAGACTTTTTGAGAAAAGCCTAACAGCTATCCTCTCACTCCATTTTCTTGTCTAATTTAACACAAACGCGCATGCACTGAAACACACATGCACAGACATAATTGTCACCCTTTGCTGAGGAAAAAAGCATGGCCATTAATACAAAGGGGGACAGAGAAAGATTAGGCTTCTGTTAGGTCTGCAAATTGGACAACAGAAAATCAATTCAAGCACAAACAGAAGCTAATATACATTTCCCCACGAAACAAGGTCTCACTGTGTGTGTGTGTGTGTGTGTGTGTAGGTCATTGTGGCCTAGTATGAAGATAATAACAACACAAGAAAAAGAAGTAGGAAGGCACTATATAAGACAAGGGCAAAGCACAGACACACACACACACACACACACACACTTAGCTGTATACCCAGGGATCTATACAGTGATCAATTACTTAATCTGTACTGACTGACAGCCTTGATTGGAACCTTGATCTAATCTATAAGTGCCTGAGAAAGTAGGGGGAGGCGCACACACATGCACGTTGGAGGACAGTTAAAGGTTGATGTCCCATTTGAGAACTGGCTGGTTTTTTTTTTTAATCTATTTATCATAAAAACAACTTAATTGACCAAATAGTGCACAAACAGTGGCCAACCAAAAAAACCCACCAACACCAACCCATTATTATTCAGCAAATACAACATCCAGTAAATACACCCTAAATTTTTGCCCCAGTCTCCTCGTCAACAGTATTTGTCAATCAGGATGACAAATATGTCAGCTCTGTTTGACAAATTACAGCTTAGTGTTAGTTTAGCTAGTTTAATAGCACTAAGCTCACCGCGTTGACTTTTGTGAAGACGGGATATTATAGTGGCAATAGCTGATTTAATTTCTTTTGCTGTTTTTATCCATCAGCAGCTATTTGCAGCATGTGGCTTATGTGCTAATAAGGTCATATATGGATAAGCATGTGTAGGTGTGGGCAGCACTCAGAGGTGCACACTTACTGTATTTGCACATGGAAGGTGGGAACAAATAGGCTTGAACAGTGAATATACACTTCAGGGGTCAAGCTTTTAGTATGAGCGCATAATTATAGTAAGTTACAAGGACCACTAGCATAACCAGTATCAAATCAGCACTTAATTTGCATAAACAACAGCATTAAACCAGTATTGTGTGATTTTTTTCTGAACATGATATAATTCAGAGGACAAGTAAGGTTTATCATAACAGTTACTCAAAGGTATGAGAACAGGGCAGCAAAAGAGCAGAGTGACATCTGAATTGTTTGATCTCCTCATCTTGGCAGCTCATCCTTTCTGATCATAGTCTACGTCAGACCACCAAAACGTCAGTCCGTGGAGAAAAGCAGCAGTGTTTCCACTCTAATGTGAAAGAGAGAAACAAAGGGGAGAGGGTGACACATGTGTGGCCTTTGCTGCTTGGCTCAGTGCCCTGTCCCATTTCTTTACTTCACTCTGACCTTCAACCCTCCCAGTGTCCGGCTGTGTGTTCATGTGAAACGTAGTGCTCCGCAGATAGCGTCTGATAGATTAGTGGTGATACAGCTAGAAGAGGGACCGGCTTCACAAAGGCTGCAGTAAAAGAGCTGACTGGCTCACACCGGCCCGCTGGAATTAGGCCCATAAAACCACAAACTGCTAGGTCTCTCACAGGTGATCCAGACAGACTGCCTCTGACACAGCAAACACACACACAGTGCAAAAACACACAGCGGTCCATACACAGTGAAGTAATGCGAGGTCACAGCTATTTACTTCAGGCATTCACATTAAATTTAACAAGAGACATGAGCGCTGGGATAGAGGGAGAAAGAAATAAGGGACAGACCTCAGTTTGACCCAATAATCTACACACCTTCACGTTATTTATTCTCTTTTCCACAATACTCACCAGCTCTTATCTCAAGCATGAAAATCTTTCCCTGACCATTACTCCAACACCAAAGGGACTTCAATGACCCTTCTGGGGAAAAGTTTCCACTCAAGCCCAAAGGAAAATCTCTACTCTGATTGGCTGTTTTTTTCTCTTTTCAGAGGTGAGATGTACAGCTGCTTTATTGTTTCTGTGCTTTACTGAACATCCTGATTTAGGCTTTAAAGGGCATTCAGATTTATTACCTAGTAGGAGGCACAGCACAACCATAAGCGACTTTGGAGCTTTGAAGCCAAACGCTCTCCATCCCTTCATCACATTATACGGTTTTAAACCCGCATTAACCAACATCTTGGTTAATTGTGGCGCAGGTGGCACAGGGGTAGAGCGCGCACACATGTGTCTGAGGCCTGAGTTTCAGTGTCTCTCTCTCGCTCCAAAAAAAAAAAAAAAAAGATTTCTTTAATTATGTTTCACCAACATGGAGGAAAGACCTATTTTCAGCCTGGATTTGAAAATGTTGATATTTTGAGGAAATGGCACTTGACCGGCAAAGGCTCTACTCAAAAAAAGTTTGTGGAATTGAGGAAAATAGGTTTTGAAATCAGCCATTGCTAGTATTGCCAGCTGATGAAAAAAGCATCTGGACAGGTGGTATGTGGTATTTCAGAAGGTTTGTGAGCAGTTCTGGACCAAATGTAGACCTTTTGTAGATGTCATGGCCAGGCGAGAGCACATCACATTAGTTGATTCTGGATGCTATAAAAGCATGTAGGAGGATTTTAGCATCAGAAATGGATAAAATAGGGCATATTTCTAGCTAAGTTACTTAGCAGCTCTTGTGCCATAATTGATATGTGACTCAAAAGTGAAAAAATTCTGACTGTAAAAAGCCACCAGAACCGAGCTGCCCAGATGAAGCACCAAGCTGCAGCTTTTTAGTCAGTTTCGGGTGATTGTTTTGGTTTTGTGGTCTTGACATTTTAGGTTTTAGCAGCAGGAGGAGTTGGCGGTGACCAAATCAGAGCTAAACAAGGGGTAAAACCTCCATTCAGTCTTTTATGGCTGCCAGAAGCACAACATTAAGTCAAAGTTAATGTAGTTTTATGTCCTCACAATATGAAATCAGACAAATACCTGCTAATAAGTGACTGTTTAAGCTGGAAGTATGGTGGCATCTGTCAGCTTCTTTCAGTGTTGCTCTGCTCTCTAGTGGCAATGTAGCTTTAAGTAATCTAGATAGTTTTACCACAGGGAAGGGAGAGCTTCTTTAAGCCACGCTCCAGATGGTGACTTAAACTTTTACACACTTGACAGTGGCCTCTTCTATTCACTCTTGTTTTCAGCAAGTCAAACGATGATTTGGCCTTGTTGCCTCCTTTTAAAAGGAAGCCGTTACAGCAAAATACAGTACCTCTATGCCCTCTTAGATACTGAAGTCTAAACTCTTATAACAGCAATGAATCTCTGAGTAAGACTCCGGGGAGCTTTACAGTCATGTTAAATCAGTGCTTGACGCTTTTTGTACAATCTCCGGCTTCAGATGATGGAAACCAACACTTGACAGTGATTCAGTCGGGGTCACAGAGGAGCTTGATAACATTTCCAGAGGCTCTGCTGTAAATGCAGATTTGTTTTGGTTGCAGCTCTCTCAGCAACAGGCCTCTCTGAGGGTTTCACTTTGGAGGTTTAGAGAGATGCTGTGAATAATCAATACCATCAACTGGGCCCATTTAGACAGACAGCCTGTCAGTCAAAAGATGGACACTCACTGGTTTTACATGTCCAGTGGGTTATTCACCACCTCCTTTGCCAGCGACTTCACCGCGTCTACATTACATGCACCCACCCAGCCTTGTAATCTTCTGCCACGAAAACGAGGCCTGTGAAAATTAGATTGAAATGGACAAAAGTCCGATGCGATGCAGCACAGCAGATATCCCTTTCCAGCTCCAGGTTGATGACTTTTTCTCATCCATCTGGAAAGCCTCAGGAGGACTATTTCTTCTTCTCTTCTCCTGTCATAACAGCAGTCATTGTATCAGGGTGACAGCCATTCTGTCGTTGTGACAAGCATCACAGGCAACAATGTAATGAGACGTGAAGAGAGCGCGGGAATCTGTGGCACAAATGTTTGCAACGCAAACAGTATCAATCACAGTCAGCTTCTCACCACTGTCTGTGTTTCTCTGTGTGTGGGTTTTTGTGTGTCTGTTACACAGATGCTAAGCGGGAGGATGTCTCCCAGGTATAAATCCCAGGATGACTCTTTAGACACAGAGCTGAGCAGGAAAGAGGATTGCACAGTGGAACAGAATGAAGCAGAACAGATTTAACTCTCTCTTACCGGTCAGACAGTCTTTGTGTAAACCGTGTGCATAGGGATTGCTTTGCAATAATTTCCTCAGCTACAGCGGAAAGAGGCATTACTGGAATTACTGGAATTGGCTGTGCATGTGTTTGTGACAAAAACCTCATATGT
Organism: Terapon puta; assembly: GCA_028564955.1. Classification (NCBI taxonomy): domain Eukaryota; kingdom Metazoa; phylum Chordata; class Actinopteri; order Centrarchiformes; family Terapontidae; genus Terapon; species Terapon puta. The sequence continues at coordinate 14,244,418 of JAOXYL010000065.1, read as the reverse complement.
TTTGTCGTTTTATAGGAGCTGTTGTGCTTTTTGAACTCCGCACTAGCACTAAAGGGTAATGTCAATGGCTGTGCTCTTTGGTAACTGGTAAAGTAGATATAAAACTCACACCTAGCCTTGGAGAAAAAGAGAGGTACAGTTACAAATCACACCTGCCACATTCCCAGCCCCAGAATATTATACTCAAAAAGGTGCTGCCAGCAAGAAAATACTTTTTTTAATCTTGAGAAAAGCTCATTTGTCTGCAATTTGACGACAATAAGACATCACATGCCCTGCAGTCCAGACACTTATTCAACAAGTCTATGTAAACTTGGATACACGGCGACAGAATAAAAATGACTACAGAGCAATTTTGCTATTGTGAAAAATGTAATGATTACAAAGAAAATTCATAAATGTGAGTAAATGTAGACAGCCTGTAGAAACTGTTGTAAAACAGCATTGATGGAGCTGGCTGAAATTCAGTGTCCAGTCAAAGCCAGAGCAGAGGGTTGAATAGATGCTCATTTCATTACAGGTTTGTTTGTCCATCCACTATGGCATTCAACTCAGTGCAGCCGGTGTCACCAACAGCTACTTCACTCAATCAATCACTGGAAACACAATTTTAGAAAAACACATTAATTCAAAATCAAAAAGGCACACAAATGAAAGATAACCAACGCACAGTGGTCAATATGGATTTTTCACTCACAGAAAAGCTCATATAAGTGCCACTGAGAATTGCTATCTCTCTGGCTCTTTGAATGTGTTGTGTGTAGTCAGCTTTTCCAGTTGTGTACAAGATTCCTCCTGTTTCCTCCTGTTGTATGAAGGTATTTAAGCTTCACCAAAAATTTTTTTGGACTTTATTTTGTCTGCGACACCAGCAATTAACACATCTAACTCAAAACTAATAAACATCTCTTCATTAATGAGATCATTCATGTTCACAGTTACTGTTGTTCACACATACAAACACATGCACACTCACAAACACACACACAAACACACCGCTGGAGAGCAGTCTGTGAGCTCCAGCTACCTACTTTTTTCCCCCTCTGTGTCTCTCTCTGTTAAGCATGGGAACTGAGTAAGAGGGCAGCAGAAAGTGATCCTCGGGGAATGAGAAAGGATTGGAGTGATGAAACATGGCTCTTAGCAGTGACCAGAAAAACATGAGCCACATGCGCAAGTGGCTGAAAAGAGGTTTCTCTGCAGGGCAATGGTCCTAACTTGCCGTGACAGGATGAGGAGCTCTGCAATCAGGAGGTACCTCGAGTGAACTGAGTTGCTGCTGCTCCTCGTTGGGGTGACGCGATACGGGCATCTGATGTCCCCCTGAGAGCGTCCTGCTAGAAGAGGGCTGACCTGCTACACAATAGAATGAGTAGATTTCCCTTAGTGCCTTAGTGGACCTGGGATTTTATTAGCACCCAGGGAAGGGAATGATACAGACAGTTTCATGTCATATAGAAGAGTTGACTTGTTGTGGAGTAGGGTCTTTATGTGTAAAGGCTGTTAAAAATGTTGTTTTAACAAAGACTGAGGAGACTAAATGGTATGTAATGATCTATCCCAAGGAATCTTATTGGGTAAGCATCAGAGCTGTAGGGACTTTTAACAACTGAATATCTGTAAGTATCTTATTATTTTAGATATCGAGAATTACAATTTGATGTCACAGTTTCGACAGTTGCAGTAGAACCGGAGCACTGAATCGTAATGGCAGATATTTTCAACCAGTTTCTATTTGTCCCATATACTCGAGTGTTGGCATGGCATGTTGTCCGTTAAATGAGTGAGATACTGATGTTTTATCATGTACAGTTTTAGCATGATAAAATTCACATTCCATATGGCTTTAATTTATTTAGGACTGGTCAAAACATTCATTTGCATTTTGACTGCCGATTATGCAAATTTAAGATCACTCTAATTACAGTCTGACAAGTAATACTGAAGTTGTTTTGCTGTTTTATTTAGTATTCTACCTTTTTTTCAAGGAATCATTTATATTATTTTGCACAGCACAATATAAGCACATCGACACACTGTACTGGAAATGAGCTATGCACTTTCAAATGTGATCAGTTTGTATTGCTCACTTTAAAATCCAACTGTACGAATATAATTTATCTTATTGCTCGTGTGGGAAATGCAAGCCACTGTAAGCGTCTTATGTACATGCACATCCATGTGTCTACATTGATTTATATGTAAATTTACCCCATAGCAGCATTCATTGAACGCCAGTGGCTAAATGAGCCTCCAGCAGCAGCCAAGAAGGCGCCTTTCAAAGAAAATCCATGTCTACAAGCAACTGACCGGGATGGCATGCTGGCAAATGGATGGGGGAGTCAAGAAAAATCAAAGATCCACATCAATTTGAGTTTCAATGTGCTCCAAGTATTGATCAGTGATAACCCAGCTCACCTTAATGCTTGTGGGCCATGGGAAAGTCGCAGGGGGAAGCAGGGGTAAAGGCTGTGTCTTCTCAAGAGGACTGATCCAATCCAGTACCAATACAGAGACACATAACCAACTTTACATCACTCATAGGAAAAGAAAGAAAAACTAATTTGTATACTGCAGTGTAAGAAAACATAGCCATCCACTCATACTACTGATATACCAAGCCATCCTCCTTTTTGTATTTTCTGTGGAAATGTGTGTGTTCAGAGTGTTCAGCCTGCTGGAGAGTAGAGACCTGTGAAATATAGCCCAGGGAGAATCATATGTGTTTATCTCTGCCGTTCAATATGTGCTATTGAGAAGGTGAATCTGCAGCTCACCTGACTGTTGTGTGTGTTTTTGAATAAATGTTGCAAATTGGCCCATGATAAGTCAATTGATTAGTCAATTAAAGAATCAATTAAATAATCAATTAATTAAATTATTAAGCAAAATGCTTTACTTCTTCTGGTTCCAGCTTCTCTTTCAGCTGTTCTTCTTTGTTGAATTATTGTAAATTAGATATTGTTGGGTTTTGGTTGTTGGCTGGACTCTGGTCACTTAAGACTAGCAAATGCTCACAGACATTTTTTAGAAATCGAAATGTATCCCGTAAGAATGTGAAGGTTCTCTGCGGGACGTGCTATGTAACATAAGAGGAGAGAAGAAGAGACTGCTCCACAATGCCATCTAGATATTTTCAACCTCCTGCAGCAAAGACAGGTGATGGGATGCACAGGGGGAGGATGTGTCAGGCAAACGCAGGAAGGAAACAGTGATGTATTGACAGCTGAGAGTTCTCTGTTAATGCACTGGAAAGTGAAATTGCGCTTTTTTTCTTTTTTCTTTTAGTTAACTTACTTAGGTCCCCTCTGTTTCTCATGAAGGGCTTGTTCATGTTGGCAGTTACACATTTTCCCACCTTGAAGCTGCACAACAACAGAGTTTGACCCTTTGGTCACTGAGCTATTCTGCTGGAGGAGTTGATGGTTATAGGAGAATCCTCCCTCAAGGGCGCCACAGTATTATAGGTGAGACCCAAGCTCTACTTCTTTACTGTCCCCACTAGATTTATCCTGCCAGTCTGGAGATCCAACTGCAGAATATCTTTTGATAAAGGGTATTTTTTTGTCAAGTTTTGTCTGTTGGAGTGGCCATTTGTGCCTCTGAGAATCAGTTAGTAGAAGAACAAATTAAAGTGAAATTTTCACCAGGCTGTTTCACATAGTGTGTCTTTCTTACACATCTTTGCTTTAGTGTGAAAGTTGCAATTTATTTCATTGCATCTGTTTAAAGTTTGGGACAGAGCAATTGCAAGACTGTTGCGTGTGTGCTTTCTGATGATGATGTTGCTTCTGCTGTCTTAATCAGACAGTGACCACCAGCATGTACAAAGCTGATTTGCAGTCCAGTATTAAGTATTAAGGATTTCAGATGCAAACAGCTGAAAGGAGTTTCCTTTGTAGGATGTCTGTGCCAGGGAAGAGGGAGAGGACAAGTTCACAATAGAACCAGGTCTCCTTCAGAAAAGATTTGCAAAGAACCAGCTAAGGCTGCACTGTAATGTTATTTTGGCCATACCCAACTCGGAGGATGCCCAGTGGTTCATGTTGAACATGCCAAAGAGATGATACATCCCATCAACACCTCTGGACTACCTTGCATGGCCTACTGCGACTGCGGCGTGGAAATGTATCGTAGTCAAAGGAATGGATGCATGGAAGCTCAGTTGGATGGACATTGTGTGTCGGTGGGATTTGTTAAATTTGGCATCTCTTACCTGCTTTTATTTCATCTCCATCTCTTTAGCCTCTTGTCGGATTCTCTGCACATAAGCATTACAGAAAGCGAGCACTTGCCAATCAAACACGCCTACTTTGATCCTACAGAGGTAGAAAGGTTGTTGTGTGCCTCTAAGCTCATTGTTTGTTTCTCCTCAAAGGCTTTTTACTTCCCGCCCCGCCCCCCCTCTCCTTGCTCGTTCCCTCCTTTTCTCTGCAGGGCTGACATGGAGCTCGACTGTTTACTGCCTAAGTGCTGTCAAGGCAAGCAGGTGCCTTACTTGTGAGGATTACTTCTGCATGTACATCTCCGTCTGTGTGTAATAATGCTCTCTTTCGAAGCATCGCATGCCTAGTTGCCTGCTTGTGTGGCACCCACCGGCTCCGAAGCTCTGTCTGCTCTCTGTATGTATGAAAGAGACAGAGCGCCTGTCTCAGCTGAGTCCCTCGACGAGGATTAGATATTGTCATCTTTTATCAGCAGTCATTTCTTTGGCAAGCTCTGACAGTCTCTCAGGGGCTGCCATTTGCTATAACATCTTCCTCTTTTTTTGTGTGTGTGTCTGTGTGTGTGTGTGTGGATTCTGCATATTTTGACACCAAGTCCTGCGTTTTCAGTGATTATATCCAAAAGCATATTCTGACACATCTTGAAGATAACCTTTCCCTGAAGTGGTTTCACACTTAAAAGCTTAAGGACCGCATGTAGCAGCATGTATTTATTTCATATGGGTGGCAGCCTAGTCTCACAGTGCTTCGCATCTGTGGGAACTGGGGTTACATTAAGAGTAACAAAATATGACACATATAAAGGAGCATATTAATTACCAGTTCAGGAAGATGCACAACAGGGATATGCATTTTAATGTGCAGTAATTCACCTTGTGTCCATGTCTTTTCCAGTTGGAATCATATAGCTGTCAATTATTGTGCTAACCGACATGGATACATGACGAACGTTATGGCTGCCAGGCTGCAACATAAAGCATCAAATTAGATCACTTGGTGCTGATCAACAGGCACAAGAAGTCTGCCACAGAGATAATCTAATTCCCTCGGCATCACCGGGAGGGTGAGCATTCAGAGATGGGATGAAAAGAGGTGAGAACAGTAGAAGGTGCGCCGCTAATCTGTAAAGTATAGATGAAATAGTCTCTAATGATGTAACACAGGGAGAAAAAATCAATCAGTGTTATTTTTTGGGGAATCAGAAGGGTTTATTTTGTTTGTTGTTGAATCCTTTATTAATGTTGCTTTCTGTGGCGTCTGCATGGTGATAAGACGTACTGAAGGTGACTCCCAGGCTTTGTGTCATTAGTCATGAGACACATCCAGCTCCTCCTGAGGTGTTCAGCCACCATTCAAAAAAGAAAAGTTCCTCTATTTCATCCTGACTCACGAAGTTTGGTAAGTCAAAGGTTGGTGTAACATCTGTAACTCTCTTTTATTCATTCCTTCCTCCAGCTTTTCTACTCTTGCATTTTATTGTACTTTTTATTGTACTCTCTCTCTCTCTC